>JAMXBB010000010.1:19781817-20158650 GCA_024138015.1 Lumnitzera littorea | reverse complement strand
CAATCCTTTCAATTATGAAGTAATTAAATATTGTTAAGGCCGTTATAATTTAGTAATATTATTACTTGTCTCTTATTTAATGGACCAAAATTCAAATTCCTCTTTCCTTAAAGTTGTAACTCAATCAGTAAAAAGAAAAAAAAGGTATTCAACTATTAAGCCAATATAATTACTTTTCATATCTCTATTTTCTCTCTAGTGTTCTTGTGTCTAAATTAGGCTGAATTTAGTGCTCTTCTCTTATCTAAGTGTGCCTGAAAACTCGGAAAAGCAACCTCCTTCGTGGATCTGCATGTCTAGTACGTGATGACGGTTAGAAGGACTCTTGAAGTTTACTGTTTTGGAAAACAAACGTGATTAATAATAGAAATGTCACTATCGAGTCTTTTACAATTCTAGCATGCAATGAAGGACCTTATCTTAAGCCACAAGAAAATTTACGTCCCCACACTGATTAATTGAAGGAGGACGCGGAACAAACGGGGTGCGTTAATGCATCTTGGGTATTAGTAGTTTAGTTGGCTACGACCACTATCTTATGTCTTGTCATCTATTACTTCTATTTTGTTGGCAATAATAATTAACAAAACATGCCAAACCGCCCATCTCCAGCAAACACTACCGACCATATAAGTAATGTTTTCCCACAAAACATGATGTTTTGTTTATTTGATGATAGGGGTGCCAAAAAAAAAGAAAAGAAAAGAAAAAGAAAAACCCAACCAAATTAATTTTATCTATAAATTGAACCAAACCAAATTGAAAATGTAGCACTTTTTTTTTTTTTGGCAATTTGGTCTAAAATATTTCAATTCAAACCAAACAAAAAATTTACTATTAGTTTTAAAGGATAAATTGAATCAAAATGTAAAATCGAACTAAAACTTTTTAAAAAATATAAAGTAACATTTTTGCTTGTAGCTAAAAATAATCTTTTGTTGAAATATAGCACTTAAAGGTTTTTAATTCACATTTATTGAAATGTATGTGTATTTAACTTTTATTACCATAATTTTTAAATAATATATATAGATCGATTGAAAACATATATTATTTTCTATTTTTATAAATAAATTTAATTGTTAACATAAATTTGAAATTTCTCATTTATATGAATACTAATTTTATCAACCTCTTATAATATCAATACTTATTATTGTTATATGAATTCCATATATTTCATAGAAGATTACATGATGTAAAAACTTACCTTAGTAAATTATAAAATATAATTCGATCTGCAAACCAATCCAAACTAAATTGAAGTTTAATTGTTTAGAAAATTGTTGGTCCAAATCATATGGTTTGGTTCAAAATAATAAAAAAATGAACCACATATTTATAGTTTGATTTGATTAGAAGGAAAAACTGAACTAAATCAAATCCAATTACATTTACTCCTATTTGATGGTGTAAAACATGCTTTTACTAGGAACAATTTTCCCTTTTCCCGAGAGATAGGTTCTTGAATGAGTTAAAGATAGGAATTCTTGATGATTCGGACGGCAAAACTATTCAGGATAAAGTGGGAATGCACGTTGTATGCACTCTTATCTTTAGAGAAATTTCCTTGAAATTTCTTATAATTAAAGTTTAGGAGGCCGTAACATCATTCCCACGAAATGGATTGGTATGTTTCCCCCTCTCCATAGCGAAGATTGCATGGTATACTCCAATTGATTATCAAAAATCATATATATAGCTAATAGGGGGATAAATGACTAGTAAAACTTGTATGTACTTATGTCTATCCCAAAAAAAAAAAAAGGTTACAAATACTCTAAAAGATTACTAATGAGTATCCTATAGGCATTTCTTAAAGAACTAAATGAAAAAACTATATATTTTATTTTCATATACTTATTTTTAACTAATATCTATAATTGGTATTGGAATTTTTTCTTTAAAAAATGAACCTCTAATAAGTATCTTGAAAAGCCTCATTAACAAGAACCTCACAAGATTATAAATGAGCTAAGTCGATCTAAGTTTTTGAAACTCAAACTTGACTCTCTTTAAAATATTATTGAGATTAAGTTGGATTGAGCTTTTATTGAGTCAAAAAATTAGAGCTCAAATTCATTTGTTTAGATAAACAAGCTCTACAATGAGCTTCAAGCTGAGCTTGTATATGAATCGAGCTCAAGCTAAGTCAATCTTGAGCACTTTGTGAGTTGTTCAACTTATTAGCAATCCTAATTGTATATATTATAATATATATTATATATAATATACAATTAAAACCCAAATCTAATATCTATTATAATATATGATATGAGATAATGTATGTTATACAATATATATGATCTAATCTTTATTCATTATTCATTTACCTATTTCTTGTGTGTTAATTTATTTTGTATATTTAGTTTTATATATAGTATACATGAAATAATACAATATATATAACTCATGAGTTTGTTTATGAGCCTATTAACAATATAAGAGAGCCAACTTATAAGTCTATACAAGAGCTCCGACCTAACTCTTAGATAAATGGGCTTTCTTTTCGACTCAACTCAACTCATTTATAAATTAAGTTTAAGCCTAGCTAAGGTAAAAGGTTGCCAAACTCAAGTAGATCTTGACTAATTTAGCTTATTTACAACCCTAGATTGTTCTAATCATTTACTTTAAGCTAAATGTTATATTTAATACCTGAATTTTACTTATTTTTTTATTAAATATTTGAAATGTAAAAGTATTAATTTGGTATCTAAACTTTACTCATTTTTTTTTAAATAACTACTTGAATTTTACCTATTTTTTTAATTAAGCACTTGAATATTACCCGTTTTTGCAATTAGCTACCTATCTAGCTACTATAAAGCAACTCAAGAAATTTATGAGTAGTGAATTGATATTTTTTAATTTTAGATAGTTATTTATATAGATGAGTAAAGTTTAGCATGTAATGTGACCCTTATCCATTTCCTCTATTTGTCCATCACATGAAAGCACGAGGAAAGTGATGTCACCAATTCTATCATGTGGAAAATCAGCCAATGGACAGAAAACGTGAACGCCCAAAGCATGGATGTACAACGATCCTGATCTTTACGAGTACTTAAGAAAATCTGATTGATAAATGAGAAAAATTTTAAACTTTTTCTATATGAAGGACAAAAGAGAAGTTGTTAGAAGAGTTCACAATTTGTGCTCCCTGAGTCATACGTCACCCAAAGATAGGATATAATTTAGTATGATAGAAAAGCGAAATTGGAATATTGTTCTATATTTAGGATAAGGGTCCTAAGTCCTACTTGTGGATCCAAGACAACAGCAAAGAGTCATTCAATCCACCCAAATCATCAAAAACGCAATGTTGGATAAAATTGGTCTATGAAGAGTGTATCTTTTTCGTACAAGATCCTTTTCGTATTTAAAAATTTTTTTTACTGTTTCGCTAGACTATTTAAAAATAAATTACATTGGATAGAATTGTATAGGTGAAATTTTCCTTAAACATTTGGCAATAAAAATAAATAAATTAAGGTGACACATGTCAACTACTTATAGGCATACAAGAATCAATCAAATCAAAAATATTATTAAATATATTAAATTGGAAATCATAATAATAAATAAAAATATATAATAAAAAGAGGGGGTTCACACGACCCTAGTCAATGGTGACGAGTTATTATAATTTTCAGTTTTATATGAATAGATTATTTTGGGGGGGTGGGTGGGGAATATATATCCAACATGTACTATTTCTTAAACAAAAATTATTTATATATTGAATTGCAAGTTTGACAAAAATTTGAGAGCATAGATGATGAAATCAGTGCAAGAAGTTAAGTCAAATAGGAAATTTCTCTACTTATTTCATATATATATATATATATATATATATTACCATAAAAACTATTTTTACATGAATTTTTTAATCTTCATGCAACTGGCCAATAGGTTACACTATTAATGACTGAAGGCTTGCTGATACATGCCACCATCCTTTCTCATGTTCCACCAAGTTGGAAAATCGCTTGGGCAACCACTAGACATGAAAGTGCGGGCCATGAAATTGCATATCGTTTACTTTATATAGTCTAGGAAATTTGGAACTATATGCAAGCGTGAATGCATGACCTCGTTAGGACGAAAACAAAGTCAAGTATTGATGAAGAAGAAGAAAGAAAATTTCCCTTCATGAATAGCGAATTCAAGAAATGTTTTTCAATGCAACGTTTAGTTGATTTTATAAGATTCAAATATACTAATTATTTCTTTTTTATAGACCTATTCTTCCATTTATTTAACAGAATAATTATTCCATAAAATTACCATTGCCACAAAATAAAGAATTGCAATCCTTTTATAGAAACAAAGGAATAGCTATTCTTCAATTTTTTGTCTACACATTCATATCTACTCCTGAGATCTCATATATATATATATATATATATATATATATATATATATATATATATATAAAAGATACCTATTACTTCTCTATTTCCATATTTAAGAATTGCGACTCTAATCCTATTATTCTACTTCGCAAACAAACATGCAAATTGTGGACAAATGATCCACCATGCTAAAGCGAAGTGACGTTTGCGTTTACAATATTGGGCCATCTAAAAGGAATTTTGGCTTTAGAAGATTTTACACTAATATAATTCATTTTGATTTTGGTAATATGTACCATAAAGAACGTCGTTTATAGTTACTTTTTTAAACTTTTTCCTTTCCTATTTGTTCTTCCTTTAGTTCTAAGTGACTTGAATTTGTGTTCTGATATTTCTACCGAAATGCCCCATGAATACAATAAATTTAAGAAAAGGGTAGTTTAGTTATTTCCTTACTTACGAAGCGTATAATTAGCAATATTATTATTTTTATTAAATTACAGAGATGAGCAAAATTAAGGGTTTCGGAATTTACAAAATATAAATTAGAGTTAAGTGATACCATTGAATTAAGGGTAATATGATTTTATAATCATGCCCCTTGTACTCATACTAGTCCTACAATATTCATGGAACTAATGAATAGAGTATTTATAGACTATTTACATAAATTTGTAGTAGTCTTTATTAATAACATCCTAGGGTACTTCAAGAGTAAAGAGGAATATAAGGCACACGTCGTATTGGTATTGGATGGACTGAAGTCAAAGAAGTTGTATACTGACATTAGCAAATGTTCTTTTTGGTTAGAGCAAATATCTTTTTTAGGCCACATAATAAATAATAAATAAAGATGGTATATCAATAGATCCTAAAAAACTTATAGTAGAAGTGGATCAGCTTACACCAAAGGTCACAAAATTTAGAAGCTTTCTTAGAGTAGCAACATATCATAGATGGTTCATAGAAGCTTTCTCTAAGATTGTAGTTCCACTTACCGAGCTGACTTAAAAGGGAGTCAAATTTGTTTTAGAGTAATGAATGTTAGAAAGCTTTTGATGAGTAAAAGAGAAGTTAAACATAGCTCTAGTGTTAGCCTTTTCAAGTAAGGATGACAACAAGTAGGTCTGGAGCAAGTCATTGAATCTTAAATGCCATCCCGCTACCTAAATGTATCTTATAACCTTAATGAGTTTTTAACCTTACTCCTAATTCTCGTTTAATATCCTAATAAGATACCTGTGTCCCAACCTATGAACCTGTTTACTATTCTTTTTCTTTTTTTGTCAAAGGATTATCTTTTATTTGAACAAAGTATCTCATTTGTGTTATTACTTTAGTGAAACTAAGCATGTATATTGAATAATAAAGTAACTCCTACTCAAAATTCGTAGAATAACAACATATATCACAATAACATAAAATTATCCAAGATACTAGAAGACATAAATTGTCAAAGAACACCAACAACACCACCAAAACTGTTTCAACATCAACAACACCAAAAAAAAAAAAAATTTGAATCTTGTTAAAAAAGAGAGAGAGAAACTAAACACAAATAAAATCAAAAGAAATAACAAACAGTAACACTTTAAATAATAACCAGGTAAAAGAGTGAGGAAAAAAATTAAGAGTAAGAAATGACAGATGCCATGCTATCATAGATGTTAAGTCATAGTTGCTTTGTAAATATAAGATGTTGATGCCATAACCATGATTCATGAAATGTGAAAACTAAGAGAAGTGAAAAATAAGTAAGGAGACTAAGAGAGGAGATTCAAGAGAGAGATGTGAGGTAGATTAAACTAAAGAAGACTAAAAGAAGAGGACACTGAGAGACCTGGGTCCAGATAAGAGAGGATAGAAGAGAGGCATATGATGGATCTAGAGTATAACTAATGAAGCAACTAGGGTTAGTTTATTAGGAATTTACTTACAATACTTCATTTAAAAAAACATATATATACATATATAAAGGTAAAAAATTTTAGTTACATTATTCCTCTAATTGTTATTTTATTTCATATTATGTTACTAATTTATTATTTTTACTAGGTAACAAGTTTCTTAACAGGTTTTTTACAAATCCCAAAGTGCATCCCAAAACCCTAATAGGTTCTTTTAACTATTTCTAAAAACTTGTCCAAAAATCCTATCGAGTAGTATCTTACAACGTTTTTATCAAGATGGACGAGTCAAATACCTTATTATGACCCACCTATCATCATCCCTATTTTCAAGCAGCAAATAAAAATTTACTGTCTATAATGATACATTAATTTAAAATCTAAGATGTATCCTCTTGCAAAATGATAAAATCATAGCTTGCACATCTAAATAGTAAAGGTCATATAAGAAGAACTATTCTACTTACGATTTAGAATTAGTGGTGTGGTTTTTGTAATTAGGCTATGACAATATTACCACCATGTTGAAAAGTGCAAAATTTATACTGATCGTTTAACTACTGTTGGTTACAAAAAAAATCCCAACTTTAACCATAGCATATATTCTTGAATCTATCAAAATTTAATGTAGGTAATGTGAAAGAAAATGTAACTTTCTTAAATAAGAAAGGAGCTTTCCTTCTTTCATATAGAGCACTACTTTATCATTTTGTATAGCATAGAGTAGAGGTGAGTAAGTAATGATATTGGAATCTAACATCTTGTATGGTTGAGTAGATTCCAAGTAAATATCGAAGAATATGGTAGATTCTGTTCTAATTTTTTAGAATTTTTATACTCACCTTAAAATTTGATACAAAAGGTATAAATTTCACTCGTCGTATAAGAATCTTTTATTAATAAAAACTGACGATATCGCAACGTAATATTTATAATTTAATGCATTGATGAGCTAGATAAGAAGTGAATTAAATGTGTGAACACGTTGACACTATTAATATCCCTAAAAATGCGTGAAATACAAGTAAGACTCATTTCCTTGCTTTTGCGATGCAAGATGAATTAATATTCCATTCCAAAATTGTTTGAATGGAAGGGAAGAGAAGAGGTAGTGAAGTTGCCTCCAAAAATGTAGGGTGTATAATGCATATATAGTTTCTCTCTGAAAAAATCTCCGTACATTCCTACTATGGCATGTAGGGTGCCTCCTATTTTGTTATTTTATTCATTTAACGGAAATCAACGTAGCAAGAAGACTAATGTGTCGATTGATCTTAGTTCTTTCGGAGCACAACAATATGAGTGACTTTTCTGCCAATCCAGCTCCTCATGACACATTTACAAAAAAATATATAGAAATGGGTGAGGGACTAAAACGAGACGTGTTTGCCGTTTGTTTTTCACGTACTTCATAATCTCGACCGTATAAAAAGGGTCTATATAAATATTTTCCATTCTTATGTACAAGGACTACGTTATACTTGCGTTTTTAAGGTTGATTAAGAAGTTTGATATCAAAACTAGATACAAATATGTTTTTTTATCGGAGGAGGAGGAGGAAGAAGAAGGTAAGTCCTATGTAGTGCAGTTGACTTTTGGAATTCATGTTGTCGTGTCTCCGTGTCGGTGCTTTCACACTCTCGTATCCATCTCCATAGCGTTGGTTTTTGTGTAAATCAACGTTACTTATTTATGGTCAATTTGCTTTAGCTAATGTTTCTCGAATGCTACAGTATTTTTAATTTGTTTACGCAGGTCTTTGGCAAAATAAGACATAAATTAAAAACCGGTTAAGAAAACCCGATTAACCGTTATACAGCATATGAAACAACAAACAATGATATATTTTTTTTTTTTTTCTTTCTAAAACCATGTTTTACTAAAACATAAGCAAAAACACTTACTATGTCGCCACGAGAAATCTTCAATTGTGATAGAGCTGAAGCGAGTCTAAGACATCTTTCGTAGGTCTCCTTCCACGTATATTTGATCTCGCCATGAACAATGGAGATCGTATCGCCATAGACGAAGGATGCTCTTTCTAGAAAACTAATTGGAGTTAAGGGAACATAATTTGCTGGGCATTGTACCAATCCCTCCATTTTTCATCAGTTGCGTCAAAGGTTATGTCTCTCTCTTCGTGCACATGTATTTCTCTTTATGAATGTGAAGAGAGAGAGTGAAGTATTGTGTTTATCGTTTTAGTTTCTGCAATGTGTCCAAATATATATGTTACCCACCATGTATTTATATAAATGGTGAATAAATCGTAATAGATTTTAGATATATGACAGTATATATATTAATAAATATAGATAATAATTTATTTATTGAGGATAGGAATTTATATGCATTTGCCCAGTTAAGGAGGTACTTTGGCATTCATTGACTTGAAAAAGGAAAACATAGCCGCAGACTAGAATTTCATTGACATTTGGGGAAGAACCACAAAAAGTATACATAATTTCAATTTGTAATTCCTAAAGTTTGAAGATACATTTTTTCTTTTTCTTGGAAAATTTCAATGTTTACGAGGTAACCGTGTATTTTGACCTCCTTAAAGTCCATGGCAACTTTTTTAGTTTTTTAAGAAAAATATAAAACTAATTGTTAACATATGAATGATTTTTTATTTGAGCCCTCCATTATTTTTTGGATTTGAATCCTCAAACTCTTGATAAACAAGCCAAGTCTCACTCTATTAAATATTCCCATAGAAATTGGTATGTAACACCTCTTACTTATTTCACAATATTAATTTAGCGAACTTTTATTATTAAATATAGTTAATTATATTATACAACAAAAATACATAAAACCTATAAAAATAGTAAAAAGTATTAAAGAAAATGGAGAAGCAACTGTAATAGCTTGCCCTCCATGGCCGACCACTCCAAAAGGGTGGCAACTCACCACTTAGAGAGGAGTTTAAGACATCTTGAGTCGGTCTCCTTCGACGTAAACTTGACCTCGCCATAAGCAATGGAGATCGTATCGCCATCGACGAAGGATGTTCTTCCCAGAAAACTAATTGCAGTTAAAAGAACATAATTTGCCGGGCATTGCACTGATTCCTCTAATTTTCATCAGCTGTAGGGATATAATTGGGTGAATTGTTACAGGGTATTCGATCCGTTTAACTCGCTAAAAACCATATAAGCTACTATCCAATAGGGTATTGGGATGGGTTTTGGGATCTAGCAAAAAACTCATTAGGGATTTCAAACGGATTATGGAATTTTAAAAAAGCCTAATGAGAAACCCATTATCTAATAATAAAATAATAAATTAATAATATAATATTAACTAAAATTTCTAATAACTAAAATAATAAATAAATGAAAACAGGAAAATAATAACTTTGATCACATTTATTATTTTATATTAATATTTATGAATATATATCTATATAAGATTTTTTTTAATAGACTAAAAAAAGGTGGTTGTGTATTTATTATATAGTAGAGAGACATAGTTAAGTAAATACGAAATTATATGAAAATAGTGACCATATACTTAAAATCAAAATATATAAAAAAAAAAAGGTTAAGACAGAACCTACATAGATAATTAAACGTATTGTATAACAATATTACTAAGTGTTCTACTAATACCATGATAAGATACAACAAATGGATTTTTAATCCTCTTTATGTTACCCATTAAATAATGTAAATCAGTCTCTCAAGTAATGATTAATGAAGGAAAAAATAGTTATTTAGTAAAAAAAAAAAAAATTATAAACCAGTCTGACTGGTTGGATAATGGGAACCTTATTAGGGTAACGAAGCGGATTCTAAGTATAAGGTTAAAAACTCTATAGGGATTTAAGACGGCTTTGGAAATCCTATTATTGTAGCGGAACGAAATCTAGATTCCTATGACCTATTCCAAACCAGTCCCGTTTACATCCCTAATCAGTTGTGTCAAAGGTTACGTCTATAACGACCCTAAGGAAGACTTAATAGTATTGCTTAGAATTTTCATATCATGTGTATACTTATGATAAAAAAATTGCCTTGCAAGTCAAGGATTATAGGACTCTAAATAGTTAATCGCTAGAGTCTTCAATTTTAGTTTATTAACTCATTATATAATATAAATAATTATGGATATCTATTTTTCCACAATTTCTCAAAACTGCAGAAAATCAGTATCCCTTACCAAAATAATAAAAGAAGATAGACAATTCCATAAAATTCTAAACTTATTACAGATACTACACTTAATTGAGATATTAGTCATTTTCCGAAGCATTCTAAATTAATTATACAAGCTTTTCATCATACTTATTCAATGGTAGTACTCTGTACTCGATTTCTATCCCTGTCCCAACTATCGATCAACTTGCAAGGAAAAGAACTATTAGAGTGTAAGCTTATGCTTATGCTTATGCTTATGCTTAATGAGATAAATCTCCTCATCAATACCATATGACAAAAATTTATTTAATGTACAAACATATAAATGCATGATCAATCAATATGTTAAACAATACATGCAGTAGCCTAGAAACTGCATCCAACTCAGAATTATACCTCCTATAGTCGAGGTTTAGAGATAATTAACCAACCCAAACCAAAATCCAAGTTCTAGACCTTGGGTTTTATTTCATTTGCATTATTGTGCTTAAGTCAAAACAAAACCATATATATATATATATATACTTTCTTTCTTTAACAACAAATTATATTTTCAAAATCCTAAGTCTAATGGTGTGATGGCCTCCGTAATCTACAAATATATGCCCTAAGTAGAAGACACAAGATATAGCCCCTTGTCAATGGTTGGCATCTCTCAGCGCCTAATAAGCCTGTAAACTTAGGATAAAAACTCAATAAAATGATGACATAGCTAGTGCCTAATCCTGCAGGAGACCCTCCTCCTATGAGTCCTTTCCCATCTTCTGCGTAAAATGGCAATCGGTATTATCCAAATGCAATTATGGGGAATACATGATTTATTTAATTTCTTAATCATATAAGTGATTAATCCAATTTTTCATGATGATCAAACAATTTCATTCCATACAATCGCACATATAAATTATTACAAACAATTTCCATTGTTATATGATTAACAAGCCATAGCATTCAATCATAAATTCATACACATGCAATTCCCATATCCTACAAGCATCCAATTGATATATATATAAGTTTAGGTATATCTATTCTACAAGCGAAATCAAGTAAAGAGTCATCAGGAATTTACTCACTCAGCCATACGGATCAATCAAAATAATCCAAGATAGGTCGTCTCCCAAAAGTCGAGTCCCCTAGACATCGCAAATGTAATACTATAAGGATTTGAAATAGGATTTGGAAAACTAAACTAAAACCTTTTTAGTTATACTTTGGACTTGGTTTCATATTTTTCCCAATTTTTACTTAAAGTTTAATCGTGTATAACTTTCTCGTTTTAAATCCAATTTTTATGATCTTATAGTCAATCTTCATTATTTTTTAATATACTTTAACGTAGTGAGGTTAGATTTTCATGATGAGGCATGAAAAACTGTCCATAAGTCAGAACAGTAGCAATTCTCATGATTTGGAGTGCTTTGGGGCTTTGTTTGGTTAACAGGCTTTTTGGTAACTTGGAAATATCTTTAAACTTAGGCTTAGGACTTAATTATAAACTTAAAATACTCCTTAAGGTTAGATTTCCAACTTTGGTTTACACTCTTAGTGCTAACAACAACTCCTTGGGCTTTTATATGAGCTTAAGTTGTCAAATGGGCTTGTTTTTTATTCAAACTAAAGTTAGTAACTTTATTAGGCTTATGGAGTCTTAGGTGGACTTCTTATAGGCTTCAAAACAACCTTTCTTAATATTTTAAAGTATTGGTCAAAATTTTAATGAAGGCCCAACTTAGAGTTCTAGGCTCATTTTGAGAGTTTTAGGGTTGATTTTGAGTTTTAAGCTTTATACACTTATCGTACTTGCTTTAGTTGGTCATTTTACTTTATTTACTTGGTTTTATCATATTTTTAAGTGAATTTTATTGTGATTGCAAATCTGGCTATGAAGAATCCAAGGGGCACTCACTTGATTTCTCAACTTGTTTTATCATTTTCTTAAGTTTAAGTGTTAGATCATGAACCTAAGCTACTTATATTCAAATCTTGACTTAACTTCTCTTCCATAAGATGATTGCTTAGCTTATACTTTACATGAAAATAGTAGATTTCATACTTATCACAACTTCCATATCACTGTTCATATCTCACAAAGTTGATTTCTTCATAAAAGTTTCATGTAATAGATTTTCCTTTACCTAAGGCTAGATTTAAGCATCTTTAACTTAATAAAAGTGGAAATAACATCTAAATGACTCACATACACTCCACGTTCAGCATGATGGCTCCTTGTTCATGTACATATTTCATGATCTTCTTAACTTAAAATTTTTCATTCTAAGTGTTAAACATATATCTTTACATAATACTAACTTAGCATGCTCATATTTCAACTTTCATATAAAGGGATTCACATGCTTACTTCTTAAGATGGTCTAGCTATTTTATCATCTTAGGATCATGCTAATATATTTATGAAAATATGGTCTCCTAACATGAAATATTAGGTCACTTTAACAAGAAAATAACATACCCATCCTAAAAGCGTAGAAATGGTGATTGTGCAACTAAATATCCTCTTATGTTCCTTGTTTTTCCTCCTTTTTCTTGCAAGCTCCTTTGGAAACTAGTGTCTTAATCTTTGAAGTGGGGCCTTAAAGTTATTTTAAAGTTCCTAAAGTGGCTTTTGAAGTTGATAAAAAGGAGGTGACAAAAAGGTGGGTTATGAAGCAAAAAGGTGGCGGCATTGTAGGATTTTATGGGGTTGGGTTTTTTCTTTTGATTTATGTTTAAAGTAAGAAAAAAGGAAGTGAAAATGAGAGTAAAAGAGGAAGAGAGTGGTAGATTTTTTTGAATGGGAGGGGAAATGTGTTCAAGAAACTTTAATTAATTGTCTTTTAGTATGCACAAATGCCAACTTTTTAATAAGACTAGATGATGCAAACATTAAAGGGTGAATAGCAGATGTGCAAGATAATTGAGTGATGAACAAATGACAAGGCACGGCCTCTCTTTTCCTTCATTTCCAATCGGCCGTGTAGGGAGCAATTAAGGCATGGTGTTGTCTTATCACTTAATTAAAAGTTAAACACATAAAATAATGTGATAACTTATCCATATATAGTATAAGTTGTGGTGTGATAAGGAAAGTGTCTTATTACTAGTTTTTGATAAGTTATTAATTGATAAATGATTCCAACTTTCAATTGATAAGTTATTCAAGGTGATTAGTTGATTTACTTATTCATGTGCATAAGTCTTATGCACAAAGATAAGGAGATTGTCTTATATGAAATTCTTTTAAAGATTGTTTTTTAAATTGATTTATAAGTTATGATTTTATTCTTATAAAATTATGAAAATTTCTAAAGTTGAATAAAATTATTCAAATTAAATTATCAATTTGTCACTTAGGGTTATAAGTCCTTAATTGTTTTAAGGTTTAAAGTTTTAAGTGGCTTAGAGTTCGTGATTCTCGTATTCGAGTTTTATCGATAATAGACTTTTGAATTGGAAAAAAAAAAAAGAAAAGAAAAAAAAATTAAATTTATTTTTAAATGCAAACTTGAACTCTTAGCTTAGTTTATCCTTAGAAACATTTAAGAAGTACTCTTAGTTAAATCATAAGTCTGCTAAAAAGTAGGGTTTATAACTTATCCATGTATAACATAGCTTATAAGTAAAAATGAGGGAATTGTCTTATATGAAAATTTTTTAGGGCTTAGTTCTCAAATTAATTTGTAAGTTGTGATTTGCTTCTTAAGAAATTTTAGAATTTTCTAAAATTGAATAAAATTTATTGAAATTATATTTTTAATTATTTATTTAGGGTCGTAAGTTCTTGATTATCCTAAGGTTTAGAATTCGAGTGAGTTTAAGTATATTTTAGGGTTTTTCACCAATTTGAGAGTAATTGACTTACACTTAGGAGCTTAAAGTTCAATTAGCTTAATTATTTAGGATCATCACTTTATTATGCAACATATATATATATATATATAGATATATACGATAGATTATTTTTTTTTTTAAAATTCTTAGTAATATATATATATATATATATATATATACATATTATGGGGCTACTTATGTACATAAGTAAAATTAATTTTATAAATTTATTAATTTATTCATTTAACTAGCTTAGTTTTGCTGTTTATTATTACTTAAAATCATCCTTGATCCATTCATTATCAATTTCATATGATTCTATAAAAATTAATGATAATTTTATTGATTTATAGATTTTCAAGCATTAAGATAATTTTATAGAGTTTTAAAATTTTTATGATTTGATATTTATGGTTTTTATTAAGTTTAGGTTTACATTTTTAAAGGTACACGTATGTAGGGATTGGGGTTTTCTTGCATAATTAGGGTTTCCAAATCATATAATAGAGCCTTTCAAGTTCGTTTTAAGTTTCGAGTTTAAAATTTTAATCAATTTTCATTTTATGTGACTTTATCAACTTAGGGAAATATCTACGATACTCAAGTTCGACACCATGTCTAGAAGGTTGAATTTGCAGAGTCTACAACGTCTCTCTCTTTGTGCATATATATTTCTCTTATATGAATGTGAATAGAAAGAGTAAAGTATTGTGGTTATCCTCTTAGTTTCTGCAATGTGTCTAAATATATATTAGAGACCATGTATTTATATAAATGGTGAATGAATACTAATAGATTTTAGAAATATGAGAGTATATATAAATAAATATAGATAATTATTTATTTGAAGAAGATGGGAATTTATATGCATTTGCCCTATTAAGAAGCTATGTTGGCTTTCATTGATGTAACGACTCAATCAAAACTCCTTTTATCGAGGTGCTATCCGCTTTGGTGTCAGACTCCATATGATTTTGTCTTTTAATGCAACAGCTTTCCAAAATGTCACTCATCTTGAGATAGATCTATCCTAAGCGCACTTAATTTTAGAATTCCAATGTACTCCAAATTGCTACACTGAAATATGTCTTAATGATTTAGAGTTTCGTCACCTAGTGTAAGGAGTATTATAATCTACCCACCTTATAAGATTAATGCCTCATTAGTTTCGTTATACAAGTCTAGGACCTACCACCAAGCAAAGATTTCACCCTTCCAGTTAGTGGAGTACTCCGATACCACCTTGTGATAACTAGACCAAAATTCATCCCACCAAGGTATTATCCTCTTTAACATCAAATGCTACATTTGTCTCTTGGTGTCGCAGCTTCCTAGGATCTCAACTATCTTAAGATTGACTTAGTTCAACACGCTTAATTTCGAAGTTCCAATATACTCTAAACTACTATATCAAAAAATACCTCGATGATTTAGAATTTTATTGCTTAGTATTTAAGAGGTATTACAATTGATATGTAACACATCTTGATAATTTTATGAGATTAATTTAGCAACACTTATTGTTAAATATAGTTTATGATATTTTACAACAAAACTAATGAAAACCAATATGAATAATAAAAGGCTAAAAAAAAAAAAAGGAAACTTAGAGAGGCAACTTGCTATCACCTAAATTCTAGCTATTCAGATTATTCACTTTGGATCTTGAAGAAAGCCCATGTCTACAAGTGAAAATATGATTAATGGGCACTAAGGGATTGTCTGATATGGCCAATTTGATACTTAAGTTGGTGTTTGTGAGATTGAATGAAATAGAACAATAGGGTTTATGCATATATGTATAAAGCATCTTACCTATAAGATTTGGCCCCTATTAATATATTTTTAAAAAAAAGGAAAGCAAGGGATTATGGTACAAGAGGACGATCCCAATAAAGATAGGATGGATTGTTAGGAAGGGTAGATGGAGCAAAGAGGCAAGTATATCTCTTAAATTGATATGTTTCAAGATTCCTAGAGGATTCATGGCACCTTAGTTATTTTCAAAGAGTGATAATTCAATGATGTCACTCAGTATCCGAGATATGAGCTTCTTAGAAGACCGCTGAGGTCCCTATGGCATGGGTGTTGTAGGCCTAACAAGAGTTTAGGGACCAAGATACCATCCTAACCTCCAAGAAAACTTAGGATGGTGAAGGTTAAACATATGTAAGATAATCCTCCAAGGTTAAGATTTAGATTGGCACAAACTGATCATGACCCAAGAAAGGATGACCCATAATCCATAGAGATCGAAATGGGCCTTGGGAGTCCATGGTCCAAAATTATCCATCAACACTTGCTACCCTCCTCCCTTCCTTACACCCCCTCCCCCCCCTAAGTCTCATTGTTAAGGTATCGATAAGGAGATTGAACACAAGGATATGCTACCAAGGCGCTGTCCATTATGGAGTGGCTTTCATATAGCTACCATGTTGCTTTCCTGAAGATTAGTAGGTTTTCTCGAGTGCCCTAACTAGTGGACTTATGTAATATACGTTGTGTTGTAAATCCCTGCATTTAATCGAGCTGATGTTTATTCCAAGGTCAAAGTTCATGTCCGAGCTATGGATTCTACGCAAGCTTCATTTCCTCAGACTTTCCTCAGCATCTAGATGTTTATTTTTTAATTATATGTTACCAAGCATTCTTGGTACCCAACCCATGAGGATCATCTCGGGCTTTATTGCCTCAAAATTTCCTTAACATCTAAAATGCGAGCTTGTTGATTATAAGTAACTAGGCTTTTCTGATCTGAATGTAGGGACCTAATTCCCAATGATCACCTTGGGCTTTGCTGCCTCGAAATTTCCTCAATGCCTAGGTTGTTCGATTCCAATCAAACAAAAATGATAATTTGGGCGAGATTATTTGGTTTAGGGGGTCAAAAACATATGATGTGCAATTAAAGAAATATTATTCCAATAATGAATAAAGATCATAATAGAGTACATCTTAATCAAAATAAAACCACAAGTTGTAGTTATTCTAAGTCCTAAGGTTCTCGTCCCATCTAATCTCTTTAACTTATAAGCCTGTTTCCCCAAGTCTTACTTCACTCGGACTAGGTCTTCCTAATTTAGCACCAACTTGCCTTAGCCTTCCTATACTTCAGTGGCTTCAACCTTCTAAGATACTAAGTTTCCAATCTTTAATACATTATACCTAACTTTCTTATCATAATACCTTATTGCCTTGTATTGATAAGTGGCCATACATTGGCTGGCTATGTCTCTAACTTCTTTAATGGTGTTAAGGTCAATAAAGAGGCAACCCGATTAACTACTACGTCAAATCCTCAAGTGTGGATGTTTGGAAGTTCAAGCTTGATCAGTAGTACACCTTCAGTGCTAAAGGTTAAGCAAAAGGGGGTCTCTTTGGTTACCATCCTATAGGTTGTTTGGTAACCCCATAGGATGAGTAAGAGTTCATCTACCCACATGTCTTTAGCTCAATCAACTCTCTTCTTAAGGCTTTCAAGAATAGTCTTGTGAGTTGCCTTGACTTGGCGGTTGGTTTGCGGATGGACCACTAAGTTATAATGGAGGTTGATGTGATACTTTTGGCAAAAGGTACAAAACTTCAGGTTATCAAGCTAAGGTTTGTTGTCTACGATGATCATATAAGGATTGTTGAATCTAGTTAATATAGAGTTCATGATGAAATTCTCCATGTTCTTCTTTGTAGTCTTCACCATGGCATCTACTTTTACCCACTTAGTGAAGTAGTTTACAACAACAATAATATGTTGCTTACCATACGTAGCCTTAGGGAAGGGATCAACGATTCACAGCCCTACTATGCAAGGGCTATGGGTTAGCAAGGGGTTGCGAGCTACTACTCGATAAATAGGTGATAGGTGCATGCTTCTAGCACTACATGTACCATCGTACCATATACTTCATGTCTTACTTCATTATTAGTCAATACTGTCTGAATCTCAAAGCTCAAACGTAAAGGGCCTTAACATGATTGCTGCATAGTCCTATATGTAGCTCCTCCAAGAGTTTTCAGCCCTCCTCTGGCTAGAGGCATTGAAGTAAAGGAAAGTTAAGACCTTGGCGATACATGGCTTCATCTTCATCTAGTAGGATTTACTTAGCTAATGTATACCATAATTTCCAAGCTTCCTTTAGATCTGCTGGTACATACCGTGCTTTAAAAACTAGATGATCAAGTCCATCCAACATGGTTCGAGTAGATTGACATATAACACCAAAGTTTGTGGGAGTAGCTAATCTGTGCTCCTCTCTAATAAGTATTTCACAAATATCTTCTTGTTTTTTTTTTTTTCTAGGGGCTTCAAGATGCTTATAGATGCATATCTAGACAAACTATTTTCTTTAAAGTTCCTAAGTTAAGGGATTTTTGTTATAGTCTATGAAGTAAACTCTATGGCTAGGGATCTGACCAACTCTAGGTACTTGATCATTTGTTTCCCCTTTGCCTCATATTCACCTTTGACCTATTACACCATGAGTATTGAGCCTCAAAAGATATCCAATTTTTTTTGGCTCTGACCTCCTTTGCTAGATTCAATTTGGTAATCAAGGTCATGTATTTATCCTCCTTATTGTTGGCATCAAACTCAAAGTTAAGGGTATAGTAGATTGTTATGCCATGGGAGCCTCTTAGTACTAGCCCCACCTCGCACTCTTCTCGAATGGAGGACCCATCCACATGGAGTGTCCATATAAGCTTCTAACTTTCTTCTTCCAAGGGTTCCTCTTCGATGTACTCAACCACAAAGTCAACTAGTTTTAGGCTTTAAGGCTTCTTAGGCTTTGTATTGGATTTCATATGCAGAATGTTTAAGAGCATACTTTATCACCCTCCTCAAAGTGTCTGGCTTATGAACAAAGGCTAGTTAATCATGAGAATAACTTGATGCGCTTCAAAGTATGATCAAAGCTACCTGGCTGAGATAACTATCATCTGAGCAAATTTCTTAATCTAAGAATATTAGAGTTGTACCCCCAAGAGTTTGTGGTTTACATAATAAATTGGCTTATGCTCCTGCCCTTTTACTTAGACTAAAATTGAAGAGAGAGCTCAGTTACTCATAGCTAGATATAAGAATAAGTCTTCACCACATACTGGCTTTAAGAGGAGTTAAGGAATTTCTTTAGCTGATTAAAAGCTTCTTAGAATGTTAGGGTCCATTCAAACCCATTAGGGTTCTTCAAAATGTTGAAAAATTGACCGCAATTGTTTGCACTTTGGGACATGAAGCGGTTGATGCAACCATATACCTCGTCAACTTCTCTTCTTTGACATAAGTTAAGTCTTTCATGTTAGCTATGGCTTTAAGCTTCTCTAATTTAGCCTCAATGCCCTACTAAGTTATTAGGTATCTGAAGAGTTTATTGAATGCCATCCTAAAAACACATTTCTAAGGGTTTAACTTCATTCCATGCTTCCTCATCTAGTCAAAAGCCTCTTATAAGTCTCAAAGATGGTCATCAAGTTTCTTGCTCTTGATAATCAAATCATCCGTACAGACTTCCATGTGTTGCCCAAGTAGAGACTTAAAGAGCTCAATCACCATACTTTGATATGTAGACTCAGCATTCTTAAGGCCGAAGGGCATCACCTTGTAGTAGTATGTGCTGAAGTTCATGACAAAGGACGTGTATAATTCATCCTCCAATACTATCATAATCTGGTTATAACTAAAGAAAGCATCCATAAAGCTTAGAAGGGCGCATCCCAAGGTTAAGTCAACCAATTAGTGAATCCACAAGAGTTGAAAGCAATCCTCGAGCAAAACTTATTGAAGTTGGTATAGTCAACGTACATTTACCACTTCCTGCTAGCCTTCTTCACAAAAACTACATTGGCTAACCAAGTTGAATATTTCTCTTCCCTGATGAACCTAGCTTTTAGTAACTTTTGTACCTCTTCCTCGATCACTACCTACGTTTCTAAGGCAAAGTATCGCTTTTTCTATTTAAAAAGCATGGCTTTAGGATCAATCTTGAGTATATGCTTCGCAATTATTAGGTCAATTACCAACATATCAGATAATAACCAAGCGAACCTATGCAAATTAGCTTAAAGTAGATCAATAAGCCTCTACCTCAGGTCCTCTAACAAGTCCTTGCCAATACTCAGCACCTTTATTGAGCTAGATCTCCTTAATTCCTTTCCTTTGGCGTAGCCTCTTCTTAACAAGCTTCTACTACAGCTTGGTCTCCAAAGACAAAACATTGTCCCCTTTTAGGACTTTAGTGTAGATCTCCTGAGATAATGCTTAGTTGCCCCAGCATATTCCTATCCTAATGGGGGTTGGGAACTTCACCTTCAGATGCAATGAGTATGTAATCATTCCAAAGGCATTTATACTCAATCGCCTAAAGATCCCATTAAAGGAGGACTTACAATCCACCACCACAAATTCCATTGGATGGACAACTACATTATCTTCATTTTTAAGCTCCATGTTAAGGGTAATTATTCCTTTTGGGCGTACTACTTAATTGTTGAAGCTGATGACTTCGTGATAATAAGGCTTCATCTAGGTCAAGATTTTTCCTCTCATCCGATCATAGGCATGCTTGAAGATGATGTCTGTCAAGCTTCTAATCTAACAACATCATTGGGGGCTCGGCTGCAATGGTGATTGTTTTGAGCTTCATCCTCTTCATGATCTTCTTTAGTTCTACTCCTCTAAGATGTTAATTGTTGAAGCCGATGACTTCGTGATAATAAGGCTTCATCTAGGTCAAGAGTTTTTCTCTCATCCGATCATAGGCATGCTTAAAGATGATGTCTATCAAGCTTCTAATCTAACAACATCATTGGGGGCTCGGCTGCAATGGTGATTGTTTTGAGCTTCATCCTCTTCACGATCTTCCTTAGTTCTACTCCTCTAAGATGTTAATTCACCTTTATTCACCAAGTCAACAACATACACATGTAGGAATCCATGCTAGATGGCATGTTCTAACACATTCTTCAATTGATAACACTCATTTGTGTTATGCCCAGTAGCTTTGTGAAACTGATGCTACCGTCATAGCATTTGGACCTGGTCTTCATCTTCTTGAGTTTTAGAAAAACCTGAAGTTATGGACTTCCATGAAGATGTCCTTATTGACTTGGTTGAGGGGGTATGCTGATCATACCTCAGTATTGGATTGGATCATTTTTGGCCTTTTGAGCCCCGATCATCAATTCTAAAACCTAGAGATCTTCTACTTTTCCTCCCTTTGTCCGACCTTTCTCAATTGACCTTATGTTAGGCATGGATGTTATCTTCTTAGTCAATGTACCTGTAGGCCTTTCTTTAGAAATTGGCTAGGGTAGTTAGCTTGCTTCTTGAGAAAGACTTAAAAAATTCACCATTGTGGTTTAACCAATGGTAGCTACATGTATTACGACCACTTCATTTAACTGTAGTATGTTTACTACTGTCTTATTAAACCATTCCATAAATGACTGAAGGGACTCTCCATTCCTTTGTTAGATGAGATATATGGCAAAGTTATACTTTGACACAGCTTTGCTTACATGGAAGTAGAAGATGAACTTATTAACAAGCTCATCAAAGTTGAAGATCAAATTCTCTAGCAAGTCGTTGAACCATGTGCGTACAGCCTTTTGAAGGGTACTTAAGAAGGCCTTGCATCTCACCCCATCATTGAGGCCATGCAAGTTCATTAAAGTTTTAAAGTACGTCAATTAACTTTCCAGGCTTGTGGTCCTAGTGTACGTCTTAAATGTTTAGAGTTTCTTTCTAGTACGGAGCACTTGCATTTCAATTTTAAAGGAGAAGGGAGTTCTGCTACTGGTGTTAGAAGCCGCTACCTCCATTATTCCATTCCCATAGGTGTTAGACATCAATTTGGCAACTAGGTATGTCAATCGATTATAGTTGACACCCTCAACCAGTTTGTCTACCCAAGGAGTTTTGTCCCTCTCCTCATGTTGCAATCTAGTAATAGGGCTTTTTGACTCTCGAGCCCTATCACAACAATCAAGGATCACTCATGTCAACTCGTAACTCATATAAAGCTCATTTCTCATTAGAGTGGCTCTTTTTCCGGCTAAGAGCTTGGCGATTAGATATTGAGCCTTAGTAGTAAGAGTTGCTAAAGCCCTCATTGTCTTCTCCAGAAGCACGAGATATTTGGCATTGGAATCTTCGTGCAATTGTACCCTAAATGCCTCATTTTGCTCCTTGATCAACTCATTATGTTCGATCAATTGGGCATTTAAGCTCTAAAGCTCATCATTCTAGGTTGTCAATTTGTTCACCAACTTAGTCAAGTAAGCTAGTTGGGGGTTCTATATAGGATTACCATGGTCACCTCCCCTAGTTGCCATAATGGCATCCTGATCACCTTCCCAGACTTCCCTATCTCTAATATTTGCTTCCTTGCTAATGTCAACCACTTAGCTCCTAATACCCTCAGCCTCTTTGGTGGCTACTGGATTAGCCAATTCCTATTACCTAGATCTTATGGTTCATGCCATCTTCACTTTGAAAATCTCAATTCGAGATGTAGGAAATTTCCACAAAGATGCTAAGTGTTGTTCCTTAGAATTCATTGGTAAAGATATTTTGCTTAGGATTTGAAGATAACTTATGTTTGCAAGAGAAAACATAATTAGTAGATGTCGAGGTTTTGTCTAGCGTGGCCATTTCGATACTTAACTTAATGTCTTTAGGATTGAATGAAAGAGAACAATAGGGCTTATCTATGTACGTAAAATGTCTTACTTGTAAGGTTTGTCCCTCATTTATAGGTTTAGTTGTGTGAGGAGGTAAAGGGAAGGATCCAAATAGATTTATACCTTGCTTAAATGGATATGTTCCAAGATTTTTAGAGGTGATGTAGCACCATGGTTATTCCCACAAAGTGATAATTCTACGGTATCACTCGATGGCTAAGATTTGAGCTTCCAAGATGGACCACTAAGGTCTAAGGTCCTTATGGGACATGCCACAGGCCTAACTAGAGTTTAAGGACCGTGATATCATCCCAACCTCTAAGAAGTCAAGGGACAATGAAGGTCAACCATACAATAGATGATCATCTAGGGCTGGGATTTGGATTTGCATGAACTGGTCATGGGCCGAGAAATGATGGCCCACAATCCATAGAGGTTAAAATGGATCTTGGGAGCCTACTATCCAAAATTGCCCATCAATGCAATTGTAATAGCTTACCATCCATGGCCAACCACCCCAAGGCTAAGGATGGCAACGCATCACTTAGAGAAGATTACTTTACTTTCTTACGGTGGTGTACAACTAACCCCTACCATAGACTAATTGTGTCACTAATTGAAATTTGGTAAGTTTTGATAATGAGTAACACAACCTAAAGGAAAATTAATCCAATTTTATTTTTTCCTTTTTCTTTTATTTTTTAGTCCTTGGTGGTAGTAGATAGCAATAAAAAAATAAGTTTTAGGGTAGATATCTTGCTTGTCCTTTGGTATATATGGAAGGTGATGTGTCAAACTATTTTTAAAAATGCATTACTTAATCCTTCATCAATAGTTAAATTTCTTCTATTTGCAAAAGAAGAAGAAATTATTGTTGCTAATAGATTTAAAATTGCTAAACAATAGTGGTTTGATTATGTAACTACTAAGATAAAGAGCAAAGGTGGTGTGAAGCATGGTTTAGAGGGAGATAATAGAGAAGAGAGTGTAAGTACAGATGTTATTGGTAATACGTGTATGGTAATGTTGTTATTTTTGAAGAAGCTTCAAATGGGGCACAAACTTTAGGGTTAGTTCTTGACCTTATGATGGTTGAGTATGGTCTCGTGTTAAATGAAGGTAAGGAGGTGTGTTTAATTCTAATAGAGTATCATTAGGTGATATGGGTGAAGAGGATATTCATGTGCAATTAGGTGTAGGGGATAACTACTACTCAATGGGAAGTGATGTAAAAACTATTGAAGTGGTGATAGACTGTAAGGTAAGGGCTAAGTGCCTAGAAGGAAAAATGTAGCATCAATTGAGCAATAATTAGTCACAAGGAATAGTGGATGAGAAATGTAATAATGTATCGAATTGACTATATAATTTTGTCAGTATCAAACAAAAGATAGTCAGCCATTACATCTTCTAGTAAGTTGATTCGATGTAATTACCCCGCTTCATTCAATAGCTGTTGGCAAACTTATCAAGTGAAATTATCAGCATGAGGTTTAGAAAGCTCTTAATTTGAGTGTTTTGAAGTTAAGTGTAGATTTTAATTGTAAGAGTAGAGAGGCTATAATGGATATTGTTGCAAGGGACTTCCAAGGTGATATTATTGATGGTTGTATGTTCAATGACTTTGTTCCTAATGCAAAAATGGCAGAAGTTTTAGCAAGGAGCAATCAAGTAGGTATTAAAGAAGGATTGGAGTAATGTAGTAGTATAGATGAATGCACTAAATGGTTATTGTAGTTTAATTAAGGATACTCTTAATGTCTTATGATAGTTGTTTCCTATCATTTTTTAGATCTAAAAGTTGCTTACTAAGCATTTTTTTTTTTAATTTCTTTATCTTTAGTGAATAGAGTGTCTAATAAAGTTACTAATTGGGTAATTGTTCATTATAAGAAGGGGATGTGCTAAAATAATTGGGTTTATAGACCCCCATCCCCTCTTCTTGATTTGTTAGCTTTTTATTTAGTTGATTCCCTAGTAAACAATATAATTTTTGTCCAAACATGTAAGCGTCATGAATAAATGTATCAAGTATGGTTGCTTTTTGGTAGGAAAAACAAATTAGAGAAAAGAATCAATCTTCATATTAAATTTCCTCCACTTCTATTTTGGGTCTTTACTCTAGTTTTACTGTGATTCAAATAGAAGGATAAGGTAAAAGTTCTTTCATTAAAAGGTATGGTGGATCTTCAACTTTCCTTCCTAATTGTTGTTTGTGAAACTTTAATCTATCTTAACTATCTTAAAGAGTTACTAAGACTAAGCTTAGTAGAGTAGATAATCGATTAAGTTAGCTTAGCCAAGCCAATTCAAATATTAATGAAAAATAATATATACAAATATCCATGCAACTAAGCTCATTTAAATATTAATGAAGAATAATATATATACGCATATATATTGGCTAATGTGAAGAAATTATTATTAAATCTGAAGAGAATTAAGTACATTAGTTATCTTTTTACAAAATGGAGGAGAAATTGGACATGAATGAAGACGGAGGTTTGAAAACTCAATACCCATGACACATCTTCCTTTTAGTAGATCTTACTATCTAATCATCATACAAAGCTTAAGTTTGCAAATTAGAAACTAAGCAAGAAAGCTCTAATATTAATAACAAGTAGGTGTGCAAGTTCCAAGACAATTTCTTAATAGAGATCAAAGCTCTATATATATTCGCATATTCCATTTCAAAAATTACATCTTTCCATCCCTTCACTTCTACCATTTTAATTGCATTAAGTTTAACTAGTGCTTCAATTGCTTCAGGAGTATTCACTAAGGCTTTAACTACTCATACGTGGAAGTTTCAATTTTTTTTTTTTTTTTTTTACAAGCATTGTTATGCTTTTATGAACTCTGGAATGTAATATACAAACTAAGAAAGATAATTACAAAGTGCGAAATAATAATAGCAAATCTATGAAAATATGAACATAATTACGATATTTAAGAGAGATCATGAAATCATATTTCTATAGGAACCTTGACTTTTACAAATATTTAAAGAGATTTACAATACCATAAAGCAAGATAATGAAGGGACTAAAGAGAGACATTAAGAATCAATTTTGGTACGAAGATTATGTTACAGACGACAACATGGGAAGAAAATAATAGATTTAGAATATATTACTTGTGGTAGCTATTGTAATATAATCAATGATAACAAAAATTAGTTATAAAGTGTATTACTTGTAATATTTGTAATAAGATCAAAATAGAATAACATATCTATAAATGAGACATAAAAAGAAGAAATCAAAAAAGGAAAAGATATCCTATAAAACACTTGTGTTAGATTTCCTAGTTCGTTGGAAGCAGCTACCTTCATGTTCAATCTCACCTTACATAGAAAGAACAAACCCTAAATCTGAAAATACTAGTTTTAGCCATAAAACACAAAACGACAAAAGAGAGAGAAAGCAAGCAAACACATACTTGACCAAAGTCAACAGTAAGAAATAGAGTAGATTTTAGATAGTTGATAATATTAGGATAGATAGGCTTAGGATCGGCAGGCTTAACATTTTGGTATTCTCATCCATGATGAACAACACTAATTCACAATTGGCCATATGAGCAATTAGAAGCATGTTTGACACTCTTTGATGATAACAACAACAACAATGGAAACAATCTTTTAATGAGTCAATATTTAATCTTAATGTTGCGTTAAGAAACTTATCGATGCATATGTATCAAATGGAAATTTCTTATTATTAGAATCTAAATACAACTAATTGGGCATCACATTTAGAATCTTTAAAGCACTCATCACCTTCTTGCAAAAATCAAGAAAATTTAGGTGCGTTTATTAATTTTCTTAAAGGAATTAAACTTAAGATTCCACAATTTAGTGGCATTGATCCACTAAGATGGATTTTCAAGGCTCAATAGCTTTTTTATTTTCACAAAAATACCAAAAAGTCAAAGAATCATTATAAATTCTTTTGTACTTGAAGATGTGGTATTACAATGGTACTAATGGATATTCAATAATAGATAACTTATCATATGGTTAGATTTTGTAGGAGCAATTAAAGTACACTTTGGCCCATTGGGATTTGAACATGTGCAATAATAACCAAATATTAAATTAATTTTGAAACCTTTTTAATAGGATAGTGGGTTTATCTAAATATTTTTTGAAGAGTTGCTTTACTTCATTACATAAACCATGATTAGACATAAAGTACAAGTAGCTAAACCCAATTCTTTAGTAAATATAGCGTGGTTAGCTAAAATGTATGAAGCTAAAGTTGCTAATCAAATTCTTTTACAAAACAACTTCTTCTACATACCAATTCCTTACTAAACACAATTGTTTGCAATTTTCTAAAATTCCCTCTAAATACCTTCATAACTTTCCAATGAGAATTCTATTTCCATTAGTTTTTCATCTACTTCTACTACAAAATCCATTCCCACTAGAAAAATTAAAGTAGATGAAATGCAAGCGAGATGAGAAAATGATCTTTGCTAATTGTGATGAAAAGTTTCATACGGGCCATATGTATAAAAAACATCTTTGTTGCTTTTGTCGAATGAAATATGATAGAGGATGAAACTTTAGTAAGTAGTGTCATACCTAAAATAAAAGTTGATGCTTTGAATGCTACTAGTTATTATGCTCTTTCAAGGTCCATGTTACATAAAACAATCAAATTCTAAGGAAAATTGAAAAATCAATCAATTTCCACATCAATATATCCGAAGAGTATCCATGATTTTGTACAACAATGTTTGGTGAAACACTAAGTTATGGCAATATTACCTTCACTAAGTTTTTAAGTAATGATTGGTAATAGTAGTGAATTGTTATGTGAAAGAAAACGTGTAGACGTAACATTCTATAATCAAAGGTTAGGATTTTGTGAAACATTTTATATGTTGCCAATACAAGATGTAGAGATTGTGTTGGTCCTATTACCATTAATTACATCAAATTAACAATGAATTTCATGAAAAATGGTTATATGATATCATTGATAGGAGACAATAAAGAAATAGTTGACCAGATTACACATAATTAGTGGTAAATTATTGCAAACTGATGCAATGGCTTCTTACTACCATTTTACTCAATAAGTCAATTCTAACACATCTAACAACCTTACTACCATCAACACTCAACTTAACCAATTATTGGGTAGATATGCTTGCATGTTAAAGGCATCTTCATCATTATCAGCACTACAAGATGTGTAACATAATCCATCTAATTAAATTGGTATTTTTTCACGAAAAGCAAACATGAGATAACAAATCCAGTCTTTAACTAAGATTTCGAATAGCTGTCGCGAGGTGTCTCCCTAATAAATGCCAAACCCTATCATTATCCTCATTTTCAAAAGATTAAAATTAAGAAGCATGTTAAGGCAATATTGGAATAAGGAATAATACAACATAATAGAAGCCCTTTTTTCTTCATCAATGCTCTTAGTGAAGAAAAATAGATAAGACTTAAAGGCTTTGCAATGATTATAGGACTTCTAATTAAGCTAATATCAAGGACAAATTTCCTACCGTAACTATGGATGAATTATTAGATGAACTTCATTATACATGTGTATAAACACTCGATTTTTGCCCATAGTAGTTATAATTTTTGTTTATAGGGTCATAATTTAGAAAATAATAAAAAAATTGAAAAATGATAAAAAAACAATAAAATAGAAAATTGTTAGGAAAAAAAAACTAAAAAAGAAAAAATTTGAAAAAATTAATTTGATGGAATCTTAACTAAATAGTTGTCGAAAAAAAAAAAACAAATATGATACGATGACATTAAATCTAATAAAATCAAGATTTGTAAGATTCAAATCTATTTTGGATCTTTATCAATTTAGATTCGATTTGATTTTATTCGATTCAAAAGATTTGTTTTCAAGTTTTATAAATAAGGGTTGCATGGCGCAAGGCAAAAAGAACAATTACACATTTGTTAAAAATATGCTCGAACTCACTCCTTAAACCAATTCTATAGTTGTGCACGCGATAGGATTGGGCTCCCAATCGCCTAACTCACAGAATATTGCCCAACTTATAATCTCTTAAGGATTTAGCAAGCTCATGGAGCATTATCCCAATTCAAAGTTTCTCATTCTTTAGGTCTTAGCCAGCTCAAAGGGCGTTTTGACCACCTTAATTAGTCAGCTCATTAGGGCACGACCAAGTTTTCTCATCTTTAGGTCTTAGCAAGCTCAAAAGGTGCTTTGACCTCCTTGGTTAGTCAGCTCATTAAGGCACGACTAAGTTTCTTTATCTTTAGGTCTTAGCTAGCTCAAAGGGTACTTTAACCGTCTTGGTTAGTCAACTCATTAGGGCATAACCAAGTTTTCTCATCTCTAGGTCTTAGCTAGCTCAAAGGGTGCTTTGACCACCTTGGTTAGTCAACTCATTAGGGCACGACCAAGTTTTCTCATCTTTAGGTCTTAGTTAGCTCAAAGGGTGCTTTGACTGCCTTAATTGGTTAGCTTATTAGGGCACAACCAAGTTTCTTTATCTTTAAGTCTTAGCCAGCTCAAATAATGCTTTGACCATCTTGGTTAGTCAGCTCATTAGGGTGCGGCCAAGTTTTCCTTATTTTTAGGTCTTAGCTAACTCAAAGGGCACTTTCATCGCCTTAGTTAATCAGCTCATTAGGGCACGACCAAACTTTCTCAACTCATTCTTTATGTCTTAGCTAACTCAAAGGGTGCTTTGACCACCTTAGTCAGCTCATTGGGGCATAATCAAGTTCTCTCATTCTGTTAGGGTTTTAGCCAGCTCTAGGAGCGGTTACCCTTTTCATCTAGTTTAGGACCTTAGCCAACTTAAGGAGCGCTTCGCCTACTTTAATTATTCAACCCATAAGGGGGTACGACCAAACTCTCATGATTCCTTTTAGGGATTTTTATCAGCCCATAAAGGTGTTGCGCCCGCTATTCTTCATTCCAAACTTATCATTGTTAAATGTCTTAGCGTTCTTTAGGATAAAGTCGTCCCGAGGTAAAAACGATGTCACTTTTGTCTTTGTGGCAAAGTTTTATTTAAACTTCACTACAAAGAAAGGAAGTTATAGACATTCGATTTTTACCCATAGTAGTTATAAATTTTGTTTTTAGGGTCATAATTTAGAAAATAATAAAAAAAATTGAAAAATGATAAAAAAGAAAAAAAAAAAATTGTTAGAAAAAAAATTAAAAAAAAAACTAAAAATTAAAAAATTAAAAAAAATTAATTTGATGGAATCTTGACTAAGTAGTTGTCGAAAAAAAAAAAACAAATCTGATATAATGACGTTAAATCTAATAAAATTAAGATTTGTAAGATCAGAATCTATTTTGGATCTTTATCATTTTAGATTTAATTTGATTCGATTCAAAAGATTTGTTTTCGAGTTTTATAAATAGAGGTTACATGGTGCGAGCCAAAGAAAACAATTACACATTTGTTAAAAATATGCTCGAACTCACTCCTTAGATCAATTCTATAGTTGTGCGCACAATAGGATTGGGGATCTAATCTGTTCTCTTTCATTAGCTTTGCGTACTTTGCCTTACAAGTACATAATAGTGGTTTTTAATTATTATTTATAGCTTGTCTTATTTATTTATTTTTATCTCACTTAGTATATGCACAGTTATTTTTAAAACTTGTATTATTTTTTTTTTATTTTTATCACGTCTTTAATTGCTAGTAATTAGTTATAGCATTAGTATCTAGTAAAAATTTGTTAATTTAAATTTTAGTTTTTTTTAATTATTTTTTTTAGATTTCATATGTTCAAAATGACATTTTTATAAAATCTCATATTTTACAAAATCTCATTATTTTCATATTATATTAATTTAGAAAAAATGCATTAGGTATGTTAGGATTTTCTAGATAAACAAATCATTTTGGTGTTCATAAAATAAAATAAAAAATCTTTAATTAACTTCTTTTTTACGGCAAGACATCTTTTCTATAATTTAGGCTTGTTTTCCATAGTTTAAATTTTTTTTCATAATTTAGATGTCTTTTCCATAGTTTAAGTTTTTTTTTTATGGTTTAAATATCTTTTTCATAGTTTAGATATCTTTTCTATGGTTTAGATATCTTTTCTATAGTTAGGCAACTTTTCTATGATTTTTTTTTTCTTTTTTATGCTTTAAGCATCTTTTCTATATAAAAGATTCATCTAGAACATTATATATTTCATAAAAATTGCATATTTCATAAAATCTTTAGGGTTTTTCTTGAAAATAAAAAAAAATTATCACTTAGTTGTTTTTAAATAAAAATCTTAATTTGGGACTTTTCAAAAATTAGGTTTTTGGGTTTTTTTTTTATAATTAGGAATAAAAATTAAGCTTCTAGGGATTTTTCTTAATAAAAATGCAAATTCAACCAATTATTTTTTTTATAAAAATAACCAACACATTAAAGTTTTCAGAAAAAACTACGATCGTTTGATCCTGACTAACAGGTACGTTGGCACCTTCCGGGGGACGATAAAATCTATAGAAACCTAGTTTTTTTTTTTTTTCCTTTTCTTAAAGATATTAAAAAAGATAATTTAGAAAAATAATCCTAATTTCGGTAAATAGATAGTGGTACCAGTTAGGGTTTAATAAGTTAACCCTGGGTTTTGGATTCATCTGGTTTGTAGTAAATTGAAATCAAAGACCGGTAACTAGATCATAATTAATTCACCCAATTGATTATGGTTTTCTTTTCTTTTTCCCATCTTCAATCGGGTGGTGACTTCAAAAAATTTTCTAAAGAAAAAACTGAAATTTTCTAATTTCTTTAGTCAATGATTAATATTAAACAAGTTAGGGTTTAGTATTAATCGGAGATGAGGAATTAATTTTAAACAGAAAACTGAAAAAACAGGCTCGACAATGTGTATTTTCTAAACTGAACTTACAATCTAGTTATCACCACATTCGTATGCATAAAGAAGATGTAGAGAAAATGGCCATTCATACACTTAAATGCCACTACAAATTTTTAGTAATGCCATTTGGCTTGACTAATACACCAACCATATTCTAAGCAATTATGAATAGATTATTTCAAACATTTCTAAGGAAATTCATCATTGTTTTCTTTGGTCATATCCTTGTGTATAATAGATCTATGGCCTCATAAATGGAACATCTAGCTCAAGTTTTATACGTTTTCCTTAACAACACTTTCTCTCTTTAGGAAAGCAAATATTCATTTACAATGGACACTATTAATTATTTGCCATATGTTATAATAAGTAAGGGAGTTAGTCTTGATCTTTCGAAGACAATAATCATAACTCAATCGTTATTACCTACGAATACTAAATAGTTTAGAGCCTTTTTAGGATATCAGGGTACAATAAGAGGTTTATGAAAGGACATGTATCCATTGTCACCCCTATTAATAGATGTGTTGCAAAGAGACAAATTTATATGGACTAATTTGGTAAAAGAAGCAATTGTTAAACTTAAAGAGGCATTGACTTTAGCACATATTGCAATTACATAATTTTTCCAAACAAATCATAATTAAAATAGATGCTTCAGGAACAGGTGTAAGGATAGCATTATTACAAGACAAACAACCTATTGCATTTTTTAACAAGAAATTACCTACATATTTATGTAAGCCTTCTACATATGTTTGTAAATTATATACAATTGTGGAATTTGTTCGAAAGTAGAGACAATACTTGTTGGCAAACACATTTTGTAATTAGAACATATCATAAAAGCCTAAAAGAAACTTTGAGTCGGTTCATATAAACACAAAAGCAACAAAAATAGTCGGCAAAGCTGCTTAGGTATGACTACTCAATCATTTATAAGGCCAGTATAGAAAATTAGCTAATTGATTTTCATTTAAGACAACATGAAGATTCCTCTTGTTTTTGCATCAGTCTACTCACATTTTCTCTAACAGAGAAGTTGAAAGAGGAATATTTAACTTTGGAAAACTTTAAGAAAATTATTTCGGACATTAATAGTGGAGTATCACTCAAGTGGCTACTGTATTAGAAGAATTATCTACTATATTACTAGAACATGTTACTCATGGTGCCTCATTCATCTCTTACTCAATTATTGTCTGAATTTCATTCATCTCCTATAGTAAGACATTTTAAGATTCTGAAAACATACAAGGATCTATCTATAAGTTTCTTTTAGGGAGGCATGAGATCACTGGTGAAAGAATTCATGAAATCTTGTCAAATTTGTCAACAAATGAAGTATTCAATAGTCTTGTAAGTAGGATTATTGGCACCATTGTCAATTCTAAATAGAGTTTAGGAAGATATTAGTATGGATTTCATTACATGCTTACCAAAATCCCAAAATTATTCAATTATTTTGTGGTTGTTGATAGATTTTCTAAATAGTATCACTTTGAAGCATTGGAATCACACTTCATGACTACTAAGGTTACCTCCATATTTGTTCATATGGTAATAAAACTTCATGGTTTTCCAAAAACTATTATGATGTGACCCAAATATTAGGGTTGAACAAACTTATAGGTCAATGTTGTACTAGAAATAGAATGTTGAATCTCTTTAGTGTTTTTGATATGGAATAATAGAAACATGAAAGAATAGGGTATGAATGATTATTAATAGAAAATCAAACTAGGGCTATTAAATTCTATCTCGACATTATCATAAAAAACAAAAATCAATAAAAGAGACATAATAATCAAATAGATCTATATGGTTGCAAACCAATCTAATCATCAACACACAAAAACATTTTTTATGTAATAGTCAATAATCTCACTCTAAGAGAATAATATGGTTAATAACGAAATGACATAAATAAAAATTGATGGATTTACAAACACTTTATAAATGGAAATTTTAGAAACAATGTCAATCTCCTAGATCATCTACAGTAATAAAACTAGTAAGTATTCACTAGGTCATTTCCTCAGGAAAAAGAGTTCAATTAAGTACTAGACTCTAACCTGCTACTCTAATCTAGGCTAATCGAATAAGAAGTAGTGAGTTGAAAATATGCAACTAAACAAGAATGAAATTTAACAACAAACATAAATTCTAAAGGCATGGGCTTGTGACATGTTTTCAAAGTAATGGTGAAGGTATGACATTAAGATATTAAGGATGGTTTTAACTGGGTCTTGACGAAACTCACTTGAGTTTGATCCCGGGCAAGGCACCTCACTTAACTACGTAGTAGAAAATCTCTTCTTGGTCTCATTTCCCTATATGATTGAGTAAATTACTTAACTCCTATCACAAGTTAAGTAATCTAGTCCTAGGAATTAGAGGGTCAATCTCCTCTCAATCCCATAACCTATCCTAACTCACTAAAATTGTATAATGCATTGTGAATTCTATAGGGAGCACCTAATCTCCTATTGGTCTCATAAGCATAAGAACCCATTTCTAATATTCTATCGACTCAATGACTCAAATTGGGAATTACATAACTAATCTCCTCTCGATCTCATAATTATGCAAATACTATAAACTCTCAAGGGCACTTCTTAGGATTAATCTCATCTTGGTCTCATAATCAGAAGGAAACTCATCGAAAATTTCATTCAAAAGCACCTTAAAAAGTCTCAATGTAATACCAAACATCAAAATCCCATTTAAACACATATATTCCCATATCATAACTATAAAGTTACACCATTTACAACAATAGCATATTCACAAGCCCACTAAAACTAACTTAACCACTCATAATATCAACAATGACAACAATAAAAGATAGGGAAATAATAGAAAACTCCTTAAATGAATAAGTAAAGATGGTGTGAACAAATGAACAAGAAATTATATGAAGAAACTATAGTCAATGCTCATTAACTTAACATAAATGTGCGTCAAAATCATAAAAACAATCACTAAATGTCCTAAATAAGGCAATGGAATAGTAAATTAGACAAGGAGCTCACAAATCTATACTAAGAAATGTCTAAAAACTAATTGCAACTCGTATTTCTAACTACAAATGCAACTACTTATAGAATTAGGCTACTAATCAATCAGTATGAAGATTTACCGATCAATCAGTAGATGTGTGTCAGCTATAGGTTGCCTCTATGTTTAATGAAACACGAAGTTTAGGAAGATTAGGGTTTTAGTCGAAAAACCTAACCCTAATTTCTTCTACCAATCAATTAGTGCTGAAGCTACCTATCAGTCAGCATGGTTGAATCCATCCCTACATATTATGTTCATGAGACCAACCTCCCCAATGATCAATCACTCAATAGGTTACCTCATCCCTCATAATTCAAGGCATACCGATTGGTCGATAGTTAGGCTACCGATCAATTGGTAGGCTAAATTCACTAGTACCCTTCATTTTGGCTTCCTTGATCAAACGATGGGGGTTATCATACGGTAACCCCCCATATACCTGCACATAGGACATAAAATGATCAAATTCCTCTAGAATTAATCACTTTTTTGTGCATTTTCAATAATTTTATGCTAGTTGATCTATTTTGTGCATAAACTCCAAATTCACATAATATTAACAAGTTTTCACTAAATTTATGCATAATTGTGGGTTTTAAAGTTAGGATAAATTGTGTATTTTGAGTAGTGATCAGTTAACAACCTTCAAGAGAAAATATTTTATACCAAATGGGGCTAAAAGATTATCCTTACAATGGAGAAATAAGCCTTAAATACTAACTATAGGAATCCCTAAGTTAATGACAATGTTAGGATTAATATAAAATACAAAATAATGAAATAAAATTTAAATTTAGTGTTCTCAACACACTCAAGTATACAAGCATGTACTATGTTATATTTCTATCGGATGTCTTCATTCCATATGATATGATGCTCTGTTGCACGAATTTGGCCATACTTACATTCTTCATAGAAAGATGGGCATGTTGTAAAATGGTTTGGTTATGCCTATCTTCATATCATTAGATATAGGAGTGCTATTTTTTAGGCTAGTCATACCTATTTGCACAATCAGCTTCACGACATATACCTTTCTCATGTACCTCATGATGGACTACGTTTCATCCTTTTTTTCCTTCCTTATTCTATCTTGAGCTCTTAGCTTAGTTCATGAATCGTTCAGTCAAATTGTTCTCCCCTGTTGGAATGGATTCACCTTAAAATCTTAAAATTTTCTTATTGCTTTCTAGAATCCCTTTCAAATAAGCTCTTTTGAGCAGATTTCAAGTTTTCCCTTTGCAATTCTCACTTTCTTACTTTGGCTAGACTCATGAGCATCAAAGTAAACTTCTTTCCATCTTTAATGAAAGTTTATGAATTTTGGAAATCATCAAAGATAACTCACCTATCAAATTGATAGGACCTTCTAAATAATATGTTTGCATCATTTATGGGTATGACATCACAAGTTGCCTCATCCATATATTCACTTCTATCAATTGGTACCCTAACCTACTTGTTTCTCTTTATTACTCCTTTAGATACAAACCAATATAAGTCATATGGTCTTGAAAGCCATTCACCCTTCAATCCAAGGTGATCAACAAATGCAACAAAAATCATATTTGCACAACTTCTTGCATCTACTTTGAAGGAACATGGATTACCCTTCACTTTTTCTCAAGTGTAGAAAATGTTCTCCCTTTACCTCGCTTCTCATGGATTGATCACCACCTATAGATGATTATTTTGCTCACGCTAGAGATATAGGATCCCTCTCTTCCTCACTATGTGATCTAGACATAGCATCATATTGCTTTATATTTTTCTCAACATCTTCCTTGCCCTCTTCATCCCGATAAATTACTTCATCCCCTCTAAGTATCACAACCGGTAGTTAGGACATTTGGATGCAATATGCTCATACCATTAGCCTTTGAAGCATTGAACTTATTTAGGTTTCCTCTAGAAATTACCTAAAGTTTGGGCCTTTTGATCAACACCACCAGCATCCTTTCCTTATTTCTCTATCCCTTCTATACATCTAAAATCAAACACCTCACCGATCTTCTTATTCATTAGAACTTGTCTCACATACATATTTTCAAAAAAAATAAAAAATAAAAGCAACAAAAAATCATTGTTGGAGGTATTTTTAGATGTTACCTAGCTCATAGGAAGTCCTCTACACTTCTGCCTCTCTATTTTAGTTAGCAATTAGATTGCATCTTCAATGATGGTAAACTTGCAGAGCTCAATAACATCACAAATATCAGACTTTAACCCTATCAAAAATCTTGCAATAACCTACTCTCAAGAATCGAACACCTCACATCCAATCATTAACACTTCAAACTCTTTCCAGTATTTTCCAACACTTAATTTACCCTACTTGATATTTTGTCGTCTTAAGTGTAAGTCCTATTTATAATGTTTAGGCACAAATCTTCTACACATCATTTGTTTTATCTCTTACCAAGATGTAACATAACCCTCTCCCATTCTTCTTCTCTAGGCAATTAATTTCCTCCATCAAACTCTGACATATCTTGTAAATTCAAGTGCAACTAATCTTACCTTCATCCCCTCTCCATATTCATAGCACTCAAATAATTTCTTAACCTCATCCTTCAAATCAAAACAATCATATATAGTTCCCTTACCATTAAATTCAGTGATTCAAACTTAATGGTGTCTAAGGCTTAATTTTACCTTGATTGTCTCATATTACGTTCATCTATAGCTCCATCCCCTTCATGCTCTTCATCAAACACGAGTTCTTAAATCTTCTCTCTAAGGGTAACATCACTCCTGTGCTCTCCATATATATCCACTCCTCTCTAGACGTTATTATCAATATTCACTAAACTTAGAACCTATGCCACATTTTGTATGACTACATCTTTGTACACATTACCTTACACTTATACACTTGCTTTACATGTAGCAATCGACTCTCTCATGCTTATACATTGTTGAGAAATTAGAGTGTCCATATAGGCATTTTGTCATACATTCGATGCATCAAAACAATCAACTTATTAAGTAATCATAGTCTTCATGTGATTTCCCTGTTCTATAAAAAAGGTTTTCCAAATAGTACATGTACCTACTATCCCTTTCATCAATTCCCTAATAGCATCTCAAATCGCCTCCTCCAACTACTCAAAATTCTTTGTGTTCGATTCCTCAGCTAGATTTATCAAAACTATCTTTCTTAACTTCTTGGTAATGACATCTGTTACTTCATCCATACTCTTACCATGCTTCATACTAAGTTTCCTTTTTAGCAACACAATCCTCCAAATTGCAAAGCGTATGAACCAAAAGTATGATATCAACAAGATGATGTAACCCAGATCCTAGGTTCAATCTAATCTTAGGTTAATGTTGCCTAGCAAAAGAAAATGGCTAAATCTCTTCAGTGTTTTTGATGTGGAATAACAGAAAAGTTAAAAAAAAAAAGGGTATGAACAACTATCAACAAAAAATCAAACAAGGGCTATTGAATTATGTCTCGAAATTCTGATAAAGAGCAGAAATCAATAAAAGAAGCACAATAATTAAATTGATCTTTATGGTCGTAAACCAGTCTAATCATCAACACATAGAAACATTTTTTATAATAAGCAATAATCTCACTTTAAGAGAATTATAAGGTTAACAACCTTTAAGAGAAAATGTCAAAGGGGCTAAGAGACTATCTTTACAATGGAGAAAATAAGCCTTAAATACTAATTATAGGAATCCTTAAGTCAATGTTATTGTTAGAAGCAACATAAAATACAAACAAATGAAACAAACTCAAAATTTAAATTTAATGTTGTCAACACACTTGATAGGAACCAAGGCCTAATGACCTAATCCCCAGCTCGTAGGTTAGCCACATTGGTTCATCAAACTTTCTTCCAACAATTCATAATCAAGGAGGAAAGGCTCCTAAAGTTAGTCAACCTATTTGAGTATTCGAGCTCACAATAGTATTATAACATCTCTTAACTAAAGGATAATGGCATTCAGTTCGACCTCAACAGCTCGACAAACTACATCATCGGTTTTCCCATTGTGTTTTCAAGCCACCCACCAATGAATCCAAGCTATTTACCAGACTCCAACATACAACTCATCCATATTGATCCTGTTATTCAGCATTAGAAAGGCAACCACCCTCACCACAACACATGTCCCTAACACTCTCTTATAGCATACTATTTATTATATGCATATTCTTTGTAACTACCCGATTTGCCATTTTGTATAATTTGAGATTATCACTTTTAGTAAGACAAATTTGCACTTTTCCTTTTTGAATGTTGTCGTAATTAGCACTTATAAAAGGAACCCTGTGTACCATAGTTAAGTCTAATGAATATTCGCTGTTGTCACTTTATGAGTTTGTTCTTAAGTAGCTATAACTCCTTAATTCAAACTTAACTCTTATCTAACCCTTAAGCAAGGTTAGTGGCAAGAAACCATATAATATTGCATGCATGTCATATCGAGTAGTAACATAGGTCAGAGTGTGGTTGCATGGTACATAATATCTACTAGAATTTTAGGGATTCAAATCGTGCTATATGCACAATGAAAATTTAATTTTCTATTATCCTTAAACATCCTAAAATCCAAGCATTTCAATTCAATTGAAAAAGGACTACAAATTTTACCTTGTATGAAGCCTTTCAAAATTCATAGTTAGGCGAATCAACAAACGTTGCAAAACGTAAACACCTTTTACTAGTATCCACATATGAACGAACTTGCTAGAAATAGGCCACAGTCTATTAGCACTATCAGATGAATCTGTATTCGTACATGAATAAACTTATAGTATCTTGTAATTACTCTCTATTTTAGTTTGCAAACTTTCCTTACAGGTCTAATGTTGACATTAAGGCATCAGCGTAACCCTAATAAAGAGCTGCCTCTATCTATATATAGAGAAGTTATAATATCTTCTAGAAGATATGAAGAAATATTGCAAGACATTAAAAATATCTAATAAAATATATTATTTTATTATTTATTATTTTTCTCCAAAAAAAATAAATGTCATTATTTATCATTCTTAAACTATGTAAGAATAATAAATATTTCAATAATTCTTGCTAGGTTTATCTAAAATAAACCTATGGTGCATTTAGTTCATTCTTTGTGTGTGACCCTGTAAGTTCACCTAATTTGGCAATGGGACTAAAACTCTTTTTTGGACCTACAAGACATAAGTGGCCTTTAGCAAGACATTATGCTTACCTAAATTAAGAAAAGGTCGGTGATTTAACTCTACCTATTAAACAATCAGTTATTTAGTCTCTTTGTCACACAATATCTAATGATTAAATATAAGGTGTGGATTAAGATATTCTTATATTGTTCGATCACTCGTTTCTTGAATCTAGAGTTCAACTGACTTAAAAAAATAACATTGATAACTCCTTATCAATTCATTTGAGTACAACCATGCATTTTTCTCAGTCTTACTCTTCTAAGGGCCTAAAAGATATCCCTCTCAAATTAATGAGAGGGACAAATTCCTTCACAAACACTCATATTCCTCAACATAATTGATTCCATATCCAATCACAATCTTATAATCATCCAGTTAAAAATAATAAAGAACTAAGTCAAAACATAGAACTTACTGTGTAGGAATCTATGGTGTCATCAGGTCAAAGAACTAAAATAATACTGTAATGAGTAATACTTATCAAATTAATCCATGTAGTACTATCACGATGGGTCGATCTAATACAATATACCCCTACATGTATCTATGTGTTAAATTGATATCTCATATCCATGATTAATAAAATGTAATTATCATTCAACTAACATACTAGTCTTAATTCATTATTGTTCCATATAATGAGCAATTAGGGATAATTTAGAATAGTGTTTTTATTACCTTATGGTTCTATTATTAAAGTCACGCACTTTAATGACATAAGGAAGAACAAAATATTTAAGGAATCCTTTTATCATGTTAAAAGGATGATAATAATGTGATAAATAAAATGAGTGATATCATAACGAATAATAAATATTCAAATGACATAAAATCCATATGGCTTAGAGCACATCACTAGCAATATCCACTCAACTAGTGCCAGGGTTTGCTTACCCTTGACTTTCTTGTAGTTTTCAAACCATCTTACAATTTAGACCCATCCCCGTATAATTGTTGAATTCATATATTCGCCTAGGAATCTACATCAATACTCAAGTACACAACCATATATTATGTAATGTTTCTTTTGGACATCTTCTTCCCCTATGATACAGTATGCCGCTACATGGATTTGGCCATGCTTACCTTTTACTAATGGATTTTTAACCTTAAGACCTCTCACTCGAGCTTGTGTCAAGGGTTTGTAAGGTCTTGTAAGAAGGATAAAGCCTTCTTAACTCAACTAAGATGAGCTTTAGTATCAGGAAGGTCTACTAATGAACTCTTTACAAGCCCAACTTGGACACACCCTCCTCTACTCTACTACCAACACGAATGCTGAGCTCACAATTTCTTCTAACATAATCAACCTACTTAGTACCGAGTTCCTTAACCCTAACCTCTAGCCCGTCTCTACCAACCTCTTCCTACATCTAAACAGCTTAGCTCTCATACCTTATTACCCTTAGTACAAATTAAATAACAATGCACCACCTATCTTAGCTTCTATAACATTTCTACTATATTCTCTTTTGTCCCATTTACCCTTTTTAACATTATACTAGGTTTCCTTATCTTGTAATACCCTTTATGTAATTTCACGAATTTCTTTGTAACCCTAAAGGCTTACTATAAATAGCCCTTACCCTTTATCTAATCTTGTTAGTAGCTCTAGGTAAGTGGCGATTGGACCTTAGTTCTTTACTTGTGTGTAATATCAAGTGGAGGCTAAGTCTTGGAGTGTTCCTAGGTGTATCATATTTGATAAGCAGCTTCACGAAGCTACTGGAACTTTTGACTAACCATTTTGTGCTTTCTTCAATATCTTGAAAGACCCATTCAATCCTCTATGGTAAGACCTTATGATAACTTGGCTCCAAGACACATCATTTTCCCATAGAGATCATTATGTTGTAGATTGGTTTGGCTATGCTTATCTTCATACCACTAGATATGGGCATGCTATTATTTAAGCTTGCCATGCCTATCTACATGGCAAGTTTACGACATGTACCTTCTCGAAGTACCTCATGGTGACCTCCATTTTGTCCTTTTTTTTTTCCTCTTGCATTCCGTCTTGAGCTCTTAACTTGGCTAATGACCCCTCGAGTCACATCATATTATTTCAATTAAGGACTTAATATTTATGAGTCAATTTTAGAGAGAACTATTCAAATTGAGTGAGATGAAACTAGCATTGTCTAGTGCATGTCATCCTTAATCAAATGGACAGGCAGAGGTGTTGAACAAAACCATTCAACAATATCACGAAGTTTTGGTATGGATCATCTAAGTAACTAAGTAAGTTTTTACCTCAAACTAAATACGCTTACAACACCTCATATCATGAAGGAGCACATATTACTCCTTTTGAAGTGGTATAACGAAGAGCACCTTCAACAATTTCTACTCAGAGGAACTATTCGATTGGATGCAATAGTGACAAGGCTTAAAACATGAGATGAAGTCCTAGAACTATTAAGGATTCAATTGGCTAGAGAACAATAGAGAACGAAGGAATTTATGGACAAACAAAGAATTGATGTTGAATTTACTTTAGGAGATAAGGTATATGTTTGTTTACAACCATATAGAAAAATTCCTTTGTCTCAATGAACGCATTATAAGCTCCCTAAGAGGTTTTATGGATCCAATAAAGTGTTGAGATGAATTGGGTCATACACATACGAGGTTGAATTGCCTGACTATGTAAGATCTAAAATGTTTTTCACGTTTCAATACTTAAGAAGGCTTATGGATCTACAGTTCATTCCTTAGATGTACCACTCGAGGCTATTGCTAACCACCCATTATTGGTGGCTCCAGCTATAGTGGATTCTTGGTATGCCTAGGAGCTAAGTGAATCATTAAAGCTTACCAAGTGTACAATGGGCCCTTCTCATAGAGAATAAGATGAAGCTGAAGGCTAGCTCCCAAAGGCTAAGCCAAGGACATGACTCACTAAGGCTTGTAATCAAACCTACTTTAGCCACTCAATGTTACTGTCATGACCCTAAAGGGGGCTTAGTAAGATTGCTTAAAATTTATATATCATATGTACACCCATGATCTGAAAATCACCTTAAAAGATAGAAATTGCAAAACTCTAAATAATTAATCACTAAAGTTTTTTATTCTTAATTTAATCAACTTACTACAACATATATGTAATTATGAATATCCAATAAGCTATAGTCCATCAGAACCACAAAGAATCGGTATCCCTTACCAAATGCTAAGATAAGGTACTAAAGTCCTAAAACTTAAACTTACGAAAGTTATAAAATCTTAATATAGTGTTAATAATTATATGTAATAATTCAAATCGTTTACACAGTCTATCCTCAGATTCTAACTTTTAAAGACCTTGACACTGGTACTCAACACTCAGCTTTTAGCCTATGCCTTGATTATCTATCAACCTTCAAAAGAAAACTATTAGGGAGTAAGCTACAAAAACTTAATAAGTTATCTCTCATATTATACCAACAAGCAAGTTATCAAACAGTTCATTAACACACATATGAATACATAAACAAGCAGTATGCCAAACAATAAATATGTAGTTGACCAGTGCTACATACAACATCGGATTTAATGGCTTCCAAAGTAAGGGTTGGAGATACATCGGCACCAATCATAACCGAGCTCTATAACCTAGGCTTTTAACTATATATATATATATATATATATATATATAAATTCTTTGTTTCACGAAACAGGTTTCTATTTCCAGCAGCCAATAGTATATAAATATCTAGGTCTAACGGTGAGGTAGCCCCCGTAGTCCACACTCACACCCTACAGCGATGGTCTCTAAACACAACCCCCAACCACCCAAGATTAGCATCTCGACGCTAGTAAAACATGCAAGCCAAGAGTAGGGTCTTGTTGTACAAATACTCTTACACTGTGCTAATCAAATCATGTGAGAATCCATCCCTATAAGGCCCTTCATTACCTACTGCGTAAGGTAACGATTGGAACATTATATGCAATGTTCGTGCTTATGCATGATCCATTTAATTTCAGTTAAGTCAAATATGATTAAGTTGACTTATGAGGTGATCAATAAATATCAACAAACCATTCAAATTATGCAAAATCAATCATATAACCAAATCTTCAATTATCACATTTAACAGTATTTTGCACAGTAATTGATCAATATCAAGTACATGCATAACCCGAATCCCTATATATCAAGTTATTAATATTTAATTTATGTGCACTAACTATAAACACAAAACAAGTATAGAGTCATCAAGAGTACTTACTCAGATATAATCAAAGTCAAGAGTCATAATATTCAGCTAGTAAGTCGGTGTCAATGTCGTGATCACCTAATCTTAGGGAATACAAAAAGTAGTAAGTTTTGGGAATTAAATAACTAAACTAGTATCGTAATTCATACTGTTTACTTAATTTTAGCTATTGAATTACATAAAATCATCGATTCAAGCTTTTTATCGAATCGCATATAACTTTTTCGATTTAACTCGAATCTATATGAACTTATAATCCATTTTGAACATTTTCGAGCGTACTTTTTCATAACGAGGTCCGTTTTGGATGTTATAACTCACAGTTTTGATTGTGATATAAAAATATCACAAACTTCATTATTTTGATTTAAAAAGCTATAAAATATCAATTTAAACTTTTCTTAGTATATTTACGATTTAATAATTATTTAGGTCATCTAATCGATAATTTTCTTATTTTAAGCTTATTTTATTATAATTACCTATTTTTACTTATTGTTAAGATTTTAGAACTATTAACTCAATTTTTTCTACTTAATTAATTACTTATTATTATTGTTAATTTCAAAAATTACTTAATTTATATATATATGATGTCGTAGCAACAAGTAAGGGTGCCATGTGTCATACTCGCACTTTTTTCATAATTTTTCATTATTTTCTTATTTTACGATATAATTATATATATAAATACTTATTATTATATTTCATTAAATTTTCTAATTTACTTAATTAATATCTTTTTTCCTAATTTACGGTACTCTTAGATATATATATATTAATTTACTTTACTTATTAGCTTAATAATATAGTATATTATATATACACTATTTAATTATACTCATATTTTTATGTATACATCACTATTCATATACGTACATTTACGCGTATATGATATGTTATATTATTAAANTATGTGTTAATTATTTTGCTTTGGTTTTCTCTCTTTTTCCTTTTTTTTTTTTTTTTTGGGTTTTGTGAGTGTGTATTTTGCTTTGTTTCTTTTCTCCTTTTGGTTTGTCTGCTTTCAGGACTCCAGGCATGACTAAGAAGAACAAGGGAAATAAGAAAAAAAATGAACAAAGCAATTTAATAAACAATAGCCAAATCCTTACGTTAAAGAAGATATGATAATATAATCATTACTTTTGGATTGTTTCTTTATAAGAGTAACATTTAGAGATTGAAAAAAGAAATGGGAAAAACATAGGCTGCTGTGGAACACGTGGAAGCAAGGAAAAATAGAAGGAAGAAAGAAAGAAAAGAAGAAAAAGGAAAATAAAAATAATTATATGTAATTTTTCTAATCGTAAAAATAATGAAAATAACATTTATAAATTGATTTTGGGATTTTATGAAAATTTATTAATTTAATTTGGTACCCATTACATTGATAATATTTATAAGTTATTTTTACGTATTTGTTAAAAGTTTTACGCAATTACACAATTTAGTCGATAATTGCAATCGACTATAGTTATATCACTATTAAGTGATATTTATTCATTTCATAAGCTTAAAGTTATAGTTTTAGGGTTTTAATTTAGTTCGAGTTCGATTTCGAGCATTTGCGCGCATATCAGATTTAGGGTTTTTGTATGCAATTAAGGTTTCTGTACGCGATCGGGGTTTTAATCAAAACTTTAGGGTTTTTATTACTTAAAATATATTCAAATTTATAATTTAATAAAATTTTTATATTACTCAGCCTCATCAACTCCTAAAGTTATTTACAGTATTCGAGCTTAATTCTATACTCAAATGACTAAATTTGCAGGGTTTACAGTTACTCACGAGGTTAGAGATGGGGTTACTCATCACTAATTCCTAACTAAAGGAAATTAGATAAGAGTAAAAAGGAATCTCGAAGCAGAAGCTTTCGAAGAAGATAGTATATTCAAAATGTTAAGAGGATGATGATGACTACAATACATATTAAGTTCCCTTATATACTTGCTAATAAGGGTAAGCTACCTTAAGTGGAAAAGACAAAAAGAATACAACCAAAAAGATAAAATGTACATGTACAATTTGGGTATAAAAGTAATAACAAGAGAGGGGTCTTCATTGAAGGATGTCCATGATCATTATGTTTGAACACATAGCTCTTTAGTGTTGGTAGGACACTTAGTAGAAGAAAACAAAGAAGTGCAACTTTCACATTCCAGCTAACTAGGAACGAATCCTTAGTCAAGTTAACAAAGGTACAAAGCAACTCAAATGTAAGACAATTAAGAGAAGGGCAAGAGGCCTTGAGCTGTCTTAGAACCCTAAATAGGTTAAGAAGAATTCTTAGCATAGGCTCAATAGTTCATATGATGATGAGACATCTCAGCAATTAATGTAAGAGGAAACCTTGAGCATAAATTAACTCATCCTTGGCCATTTTCCCATTAAGCACTCAAGTAGCCAAGCTTTAGAGCCCTCATAGTTACCCTCAAGTGATTGCTTGAAGCTTAGAAATGTCGGACCAAAGGCTAACTGAGTCGATGAAGAGCTTACAATGACAAAGATCAAGTGGAATTGGCAATGGATTAGGTTAGTTCCCATCAATTCTAAGGTAATTCTATGCAATGGCTACATTATTAGGTAGATTTTAGTTTAATGGATGGATTAGCTCCTAAGCATCTTGGAAAGATTTGGATAGTTTTCAAAGAACTTACCTAGAATATAACCCTGAGGATAAGGTTCACTTACAAGAGGGAGAGAAATCTATTATGAAGGGACTAAAGAGAGACATTAAGAAGCCATTTTAGTATAGAGACTATGTTATAAACAACAATATGAGAAGAAAACAATAGATTCATAGTGTATCAGTTGTGATAGCTATCATAATACAATTAATGATAATAGAAATTAGTTACAAAGTGTATTATTGGTAATGTTTATAACAAGATAAAAATAGAATAATAAATCTATAAACAAGATATATAAAGGGCAAATTGAGAAAGAAATGGTACCCTAGGATTCCCATAAACACTCTTATCTTAAAAAACCTAGCTCACTCAAAATCCTAAGATACGATTTAGATTTGCTAAAGAGAATCTTGAGATCTTTCTTTAACTACCTGAGAGCTCATACTAGTTTCCTAAGAGGTTGATCCAAGCTCCAAGAGCTTAAGTCGAAGCTTAACAAGGTCATCCACTAAAAGGGAGACTTTCGATGAGTATTTAATAAGGATGATCGAGCTCTATAGAGCTTGGTCTAAGCTCATGTAAGGTCGATTATGGCTTAAAGTGCTTAGCCCATGGCTCAAGAATCTCGGCCTAGGCTTGAAGGCCTGTGTTTAAGATAGTTTATCAACACAAACATTAATCAATTGTTAAATAATTGACCTTAGATAAGTCATTTATTGGTAGAGGGGTTATATTTAAGGATTTTTTAGGCAATTTATGAATGTGAGAGCTTGGCTCCTCCTTCTCCAATTCATTTCCCTTATTACTACACAATCCTGAAGTTACATTGGGGGCTAACCAATTGTAAATATTTAGGGAAGATAACAATTAATAATAAAATGTGGACAACAATTTGTAAGAAGCAAGGGAAATGTAACCAGCTAACACTTAATCTAGTATCCAATTATAGGTTAGGGACAAGTGGTAAGAGCTATGGGAGTTGATAGTAGAAGATAAATGGTAATGGTGTTCCAATGTTGGGAAGATGTGTAGGCATTTTATTGAACATTTGTAATGGTGGTTAGGTTTATAATGAGGAGTTAAGACATACGGATAATAGAACAGGAAAATAGTGATGAGATTGTGGATACAAAAATATTCACATGATGGAGAGAAGGTTATTGTAAAGAAGCAAAGGTCAACGGTGTAAAGTAATTGTCAAGCATAATACAGGTGAGTATGGACCAATTAGATGCTTAAAATGTGGGTTCGGTGGAGGTTGAACATAAATATGAACTTGTTTCGTGCCCAGAAGCATTTTCTTTCAAGATAACTACAATGTAAGTAAGGTTGGCATAGCAATCACAAAGACAATGATGAAAGTAGGGATTAAGGAATGTGATATAATATGTTACATTATCGAAATATTAGGGGGGGCTCCCCTAAGTCAACTTCATGCATGAGGACTTATACAACCATGTTATGATGGATAAAGCTACTTCAATGTATAGCAAAGGTGCAAGAGGCAACCATAGCTTATCTGAAAGCAAAGAAAGAGCATGAACCAAGCTTTTATTTTCAGAAGAAGATGGAAAGTGCTAACTTGAGATGAGTTCTTTAGGCTAACAACTGAAAAACACAAGGCTAATACTCAAAAGGGGGGTGAATTGTGTATCAATGAAAAATTTTGAATTAGATACAACAACAGTGAACATGATTAATAATCAAACAATGACAATAAGTGCAAAAATAAAAGAGATAAGGTAAGAGAGAATCAAGCCATGATATAACATGGAGTTCCTGCTCTCTACGAACACCAATGCCTCCAACCAAAGACTTTGCACCACTTTTATTGATCACAAAAACACAATGCTCAATCAAGAGCTCACACAAATTAACTATTACCGAACAATCACTCAATAACACTTGAGTACAATCTCTATCTTTCAAGTGTAGTGCCTTTTGTAAATTTACAAGAGTAAATTGTAGCACTACACTCTTAATTTTCTCTCAAATGAATAACAAGACAAAGCACAATAAAGTATAAGAGTGTAAGAGAATGTTTGGAATCTAAAGTTGAAGATCAAATATCTATGTGTCTTTGAAGGGTAGTTAGGGGTATAAATAAGGTTGCATAAATTCTTCTTGTTGCTGTATTAAATGCATCCTAATGGCTAGTTTAGGGTGCTACCGATCAATCGCTATGCTAGCTACCGATCGATCGATAGTACAAATTTCCTAGCCAACTTCTTCTACTGATTGGTCGCTCTGAGGTATTGCCCAACTTCAGGTGGATCACAAAATGTTCTAGTTTAAGGTTCAGCTACCGATTGATTGCCAAGTATTCTACCAATCAGTTAGTAAAACAAAAATCCCATCGATCTCCTTTTCTTAATTGGTCGACTTAACATGTCGCTCAACATTTCTTCAAAGTATAGAATGCAGCAATATGATTTCCTACACATCGATCGATCACTAAGCATCCTACCGATCAATCAATAAGCCCTTACTACTTCTAAACATCCTACAACAATTAATAACACCAAAGCAAACACAAACATAGACAACAACAATCTATTTTACCAACAATTTGTCTTTAACTTCCATTTTTGAAGATTAACCACATGAAATTCCTTGTAAACTTTTCATGATAAATCTTAAAAGATAATATCAATTTTAATTAAGTTTGTCTCGTCAAAATCACATGAATCACATGTTCAACAATCTCCCCATTTTTTATGAGAACAAAACTTCCACTTCCATTTCTCATGCTCCCCCTTAATTTAATATCTCGTCCTTAAACAAGCATTCGTATATATAAATAAAATTGCATAATTCAAAATTCAAAGATGAATGCTTAATTTGTAAGAATTGGTTTAAGGAGAATACTGTATGATTCAAGATTTCAATCCATATATAAAAAATTGATTGATTGCCAAAATAAAACAACTCTCTAGATGACTTAAATTTTTCTATCCCTTTGGCCTCATCAAAAAATAAGATTCCTAGTAGTAAAGAGGAAGGGACAAGAAAGTCGAAATTTTGATATAGTCCCGGCTTAAGCCTTAGGAAATGCCTTCTACAAAATGCATAAAAAAGAACTTCAAACTAAAGCAATAGCAGCAGCTATAGAGTTAGCAAGAATTTAATCCAAACTTCAATTTTCAAGAGCTCAATTTCAAAACAAGCGAACATATCAATAGCATAAAGAAAATCCATACTACAAAGTTCAAAAGCAAACGAACAAAGGACAAGGAGGCCATTAAGACCATGTTTTAAAAGGAAAAAAAAAAAAAAGAATCCAACAAGGCCAATCTAATGGATAATAGAAGAATAGGAAAAACTAGGAAAGCATTCTAAGATTCATCATCAGAAGAGGAGGAAGTTTGACAATGGTATTGGAGCTTAAAGTGGACATACAAATCACTAAAGCCCGAATGGATATGTTGGTTGATATTTGATAAGCCCTCTTGAACTTCATTCCAAAGATCATGAACTTTATTATGGAGCTTTTAGAAGTGACCCTTAGTATATTAATAGAATGGGCATTGGGTCTCAAGGGGTATGTTTGGGACAAAAGGAGGTATTTGATTAGTCGATATGGATGCAAACCCTATGACCTCTAGCTTATGGATTACTTAGCTCACCCTCCCCTTCAATGGGATCTATGTCAAGAATGAAAGCTTTATTTCTAATTTTGCCACCACCATGTTGGGGAGACAGATCCCCATCCTTTCTTTCCCATCAACAACCTGTTTTTTTTCAACTAGCTTAAGAGATCTTGGACATTTTATAAGTTAAAAATTTAAGAACTTTAGGGGCTAAAGAAAACGTGATGCCTTTCCTATCTAATAATAAGGTGATGAGCTTTGAAAAATGGAGAATGCTTCAATTGGGACCATCTGTATCCTTTTTGAAGCAATTAAACACCAAGTCAAAGAAGTTGATCTTAATGTCCGTCATTAAGCAATATAGGATCCACAAATCACCTTGAGTGATCGTTTGATGTTAGCTAGCTCAAGGACAATAATTATCTACTATGAAAAGGTGTAGAATGCATTGCCAAAATGTCAAGCAGGTGGCTCCTAGATTTTTACACTGTGCCAATTTTCTCTTACACCGTGTCTGCCAAAAACATCATAATTGTCGACTTCATGACCACCAAATCCATTCATATATCCAAATCCACTTGTCTCAACACCTAATAAGTCACAAATATCTTCTCTATCAATTTCAATCATATTTCCATAAACATAGGTGTAGAGTTTTCTCCTCACTTCTTATTTTGGCTCAATTCCTAATTCTAGATTTCTATTGTCATCCAACCTATCCGTTAAATTTCAATAGAACAACTTGATAGCTTCCTCATGAACCAGAGTAAGATAATCTTGTGATTCAAAGACTTAGTTCAAGACAACACTTGGTAATCTAAATAATCTTAGAGTTTAAAAAAATTCCCTTTCATAATGTCTACCAACTTGTGGAATGAGTGCATCAAAGAGTTCATACCTTTGTGCATGACAAGAACTCAGGGAGGTTGCAATCATAAGAAGCTTTACTCTTTTTGGTTGGTTTTCTACTTCTTGGAGTCATTTGGAAATTTCAATGAACACTTGGTGGATGTTGGGTTTTTAGGGCTTGAAGAGAGTATACGAATGTGTGAGAGTATGAGATCGAGAAAGAAGGGAGTAGTGAGTGTTGGTATGGAGGAATATGAGTGACTTAGGCGTGGAAAAATGAGTTTTGGGTAAAGGTGAGGATAAGAGGGTTTAAAGGAAAGGAGGTTGGGAGAGAGGTTGATATGTAAGATGTACAAAAATGAAATGGATCATACAAAAAAACTACCATTTAAGACAATCTTTTTGCCTATCGATTGATCGATGGGGAAGTAACTAATCGATTAGTCTGGGCGAAAAAAGAATAGAAGCTATTGGTTTGATCAAGCAAATGGAGATCAATTAGTCCAATTCTACTAATCAATCAGTAAGAGAATAAATGCTGAGGAACGATCAGCTTAGTCCTTACCAATCGATCACCTTGATTCAAAGAAGATTAGACCCTACTGACCGGATTCAAGGATTTACCAATCGATCAGTTTGTCTATTATTGATTGATTGGTAGCTGCAAATTCTACAAATTTTCATATAGAAACCAACAAACCAAACAAAAAAAAAATGGATTTTTGATGGTTTTAAATTTTGACCAAACTACAATATAAAATTTTCCAACAAGTTTTATATGATCTGTAGGAGCAAGTTAAAATTATAAAGCTACTTAATTATTATAGAATAACCAAATCACTACCCAAAATGAGCAAAGATCAATTTTATCCAAGAATGAGAAAAACTAACATATTTTGAGCTCTAAGCAAAGGAAGTATCAAATTTTCACCTTGAACACATTTCAAATACAAAGGGAATCATGTTGGAACAACATTTTTTAGTGCAAAAAACATATATTGTCAAAATCACATAAGCATTCCTTGAGAAGTATACACCATCATGAACAAATTCATCAAATTTCCACAAAAATATTTGATTGAAAACACTTTGACAATGTTATATACACAATAGATCATGAGAAAGACAAAAGTAAGACATGAAACACACATAGAGTGATTCAACCGCTATAGTTCCTAAAAGCATGCTTTGTCCAAATTGAGGTGTAGATAGTGCAAATTTGCACAAACTTATGATTTGACCAAATCAACTGCATAAACACAATCTATGGACAAAATAGAATATATGAAAGCCAATTTCGAGCATAGAAACTATGAGCCCAATGATTGTATGTAATCATTATAAGTAAGTAATTTGTGGCATACGTGAAAGTGGATCGATCGAGATGATATTTCACGTATGAGTCCTAAAAGTAAAACAATGACATGCCATGAGTCCAGGATATAGAAATATAATAAAATAACAGTATTATAGCTAAAAATAAATAATTTTATGAAATATATTATATTATAATTTACTTGTCATAAATATGTAAATTAGGTAACGGAAATTAACTGAACTTTAGAAATAAATTATTTAGATACTAAAATTATAAAGTGACATAAAATAATATATAAAAATAGTACGTATACCTCAAGTGTGATTATTATATATAATTATATACCCATAAATAAGTATAATTACGTAAAAATTTATTAGAAAAATAATTAAAAATTAGGAAAAATTAATACAACACCAGATTTACAATAGGTAGGGTATTATATGAGCTGAGGACAGTTATTGGTGCAATGCACTAACACTAGGACACTTAACATTCAAGATTAAGGAGGCTTAAAGACCCTTAAGAGAGAGAAAATATTCATTCTACACCATGCATGCCTAGAAAATTTCACTAAAAACTCTCTACACCCTAAGGATATGAGGAATTCTAAAAAAATTGAAAGAAGGAACATAAGCAAGTAGAAAAATTCTAAAAAATTTGAGAAGTAAAATTATATGAACTAACCAAATTTAAGAAACCGACATTCAAAGGCTACCCAGAACCAAACCACCACCACTACTTAATAGTGGTGGCCACGCCTAACTTGGCCAACATACAAGAAGTGGTTGTTGGTGGCCGAACGACCACCATTCCAATGAGTTTAAATTTATACTTGACTTTTCATAAATTTGTAAAAATAATAATTTAGCTTAGAAAATTATGAAAAAAAAATTTATTTAGATATATTTGTATATATACTTTATGGAAAATATTAGATTATAAAATTTTTAAGTGGATATAAGATTTCCTTAAGAAATTGTGCTAAATCGACTAAATTTCAAAGTTATTTTAAATGACCCTATCAATGTAGTTTCTAAGCCAAAATTTTTCTAAAAAGTCCTTATATTGCATGTAAGTATTGCATAAAGAGTTTTCAGATAAAAATGATTTCTATAATTTTTAGGAATTTTTTAGCCTTTAAATTCGATGAAAAATACAATTTTTTTGAAGATTTCATATACTGAGCTTGATGAAAACCCTTGGTATCAAGTTCTAAAGTTTATTTGGATCATATTCTACTATAAAGAATAATCTAAAGTTATGTGGTTTGTGTTAGAGTTGAGATATGCACAAACTACTGGTTATGATATACATACATTAAGCTGAAGATATGAGGATTTGGAAGTTTCGGTGATATGGTAATCGAGGTATGATGAACCTATTGTATGGTCATAATTTACCATGCTTATAAACTTTAATAAGGTATTAGAGCAAGTTAGTTTATGCAAACATGTAAATTGAATCAATTCAGAGAATTCTTTAGAAGGTTGATCTAGTAAAAGAATGACTTAAAATTCTTAGGTTAAATACTCAATCAGAAGGTTAGCTAGTGCAAGAATCTTAATTATAACAATGTCAAAGTCTTGGTAAGGACGTTAGTTGGTGAATGAGGTGTAGTTATAATCACTTCAAAAACATGTTTAGAAGGTTGGTGGATAAAAGGATTTAACTCTAAATATGTTGGAGACTCATTCAAAAATTTATCTAGTAAAAGAAGTGCGATTGCAATGATTTTGAAGACATACTCAAGGGGTTAGCTGAATTAGAAGGTTTTAGATGAAATCACTTTAGAGATATCTTCAGAAGGTTGGTTTGTAAAGAGGGTACTTAATCTCTAGTTTAGAAAGTTGATCAGAAAGTTTGACAGTAAGAGGGACTTAACTACATCCCCATCAAAGACTTATTTAGGAAGTCTTTGGTAAAGGAAATGTAGCTAAAAGGGCTTCAAGGATTTGATTCAAGGATTAATTGGTGTGGAATGCTTAAGGGAGATAGTTTTAGAGGCTTATTTAGAGAGTTAATTGGAGTAAGGAGCACAACTAGGATAACTTTAGAAGACTTGGTCAGAAGGTAACTAGTTTAAAAAAACATTCATCCAAAGACTTCATTAGAAGGTTTCCGAGACCAAAATTGGGTATTAAGTAAGCTTCTAGAACCTTTTTCAAATACTTTGATAGTAAGTAGGAAATCGATACAAAGCTCACACAACTCGCTAAAGATAAGTCATAACCACACTTAAATTATAAAATGAACTTATTTAACTTTATATTTAGTAAAACTAAAGTAATTATATTGAATATTTAGGGAACATTGAAGTGGACAAGATTAATCATTAGCACCATTGAGCGTCATATGTCTAGGTAAGTGAGATTAGTGCTTTACTACACTATGAAGTATTATTTAAGAATACTTAGAAACCTTAGTATATGTTTTGTTTGTGATTGTAAATTAATTATCTATGCATATGCTACATGTGTGCTTAAATATGGTTGTACTATTTTAAGTGCTAGACTTATGTATTGATTGCTTCATGATATATTTGCTTTAGACTGTATGAAATTACTAAACCACCTTAAAAATAATCTAAAATAAACTTAATTTAACTTTTAACGTAATATACATCATAATCTACTAAGAGAAACGACTAAGATTCTTAAGTCAAATACGAACCTTTCAATGAGAATAGATAAAATGGTCCTCTCCCCACCCTTAATCAAATTAAGTGATAGGAGAGGGGATCGCAGCAAAATTGGGGATCATAGTTTGAAGTGAAGTGTTGAGCAAAGAATGTTCTCAATTGCACAAGCCTTGATTTAGTTCCAATCCATGAAGCATGCAACACTAAACTCCTCAACCCAGATTAGAGCAAACATAATTTCTCTAATATCATAACGAATCGAATAACATCGTGCGATAGCACTTACTTATATACGTATAGCATCTAACTAAACTTACTTAAAAACCTTAGTTACTCTATATTAGATATGTATTATTGTCTCCATCTCATTTACTGAGTAAGTTGTCGCTCATTCCCTTACAACTGTTTTGCAAGTTCCTCAATAGATACACCAGTACTACTCCACGTTCGAGAAGTATAGAGAACAGGTTCGAGGAGAGAGATTCAAGACCATTTGGCTAGATTCCTATTTTGTTTTTTGACTTTACTAACCTTTAGGAAAACTAATAAGGTCTCTTCAAGTGACCCTCTAGTTTTCAACTATTATTACCTATAATATGTTTTGTAAACCTATGGACTTTTGTAAATCCTTACTATGTCGTTTTTCTAAAGTTATTTATAGAACTTTATTTCTTCTCAAGCCTTTTATACAACAAAATCACTTTCAAAAGCTATTTTAGAAAGTTGCACCACAAGCAAATGCCAAGCAGGTACTAAATTGAATGACTCAAAGCTATGAAGTGGTAAAAGCTGTAAGCTTCACAACTAACCATTCAAGGTTTCGATCGATTGAAAGACTCGATTGAACCTAAATTATAAAGTAAAGCTAGAAATATTAGTAAAAATGATCCCGTAATTTTGAATTTAAGAAAATAAACAATAAAATAAAAGACTATAAAAATTTCAAATTTTAAATATATAACTTATTATTTATCGAAAATGCGGAAAATGCATTCCAATAATTAACGAATTGCTGGAGATAAATTATATATATACTAAAAATGATAAAATGACCTAAATAATATTTAGGAATATTTATTTTTACTATATATGAATCTACATGTATGTAGAAATACGCGTAATTACTTAAAATACGCGAAATGTACTAAAATAATAAGAAATAATTAAAGAAAATTCAAAATTAATTAAGGAAAAATCAAGAAAAATCAGGAAAAATAAGGAAGGATCCAAAATTGGGTTGTGGCAGCTGGAGAAAATAAGAAAAAAATCAGCCAATTAAATTAGAACAACATAAAAGCCAAAAATTAAGGGATAAGGCAATTGTCTTGTCTAATTTAATGCACAATAATTATCCTAAAGCTCTATAAAAAGCAAGAAAAATCTAGAAGCTCATTTGGACAGTTAGAAATCAGAAAAAAATTAGGAAGAGGCAAAAATTGAGAGGAAAATTCGAGTTAGAAAAAAAATAAGAAAAACTGTGCAATCAGGGCCTTTAAAGGGAACCCACATCAGACGAGCAACTAGGAGTGGACGACCACCACAACCACATGGTGGTGGCAGCGCCCAGACTGGCCAACAAGGCTACAGGGGCTGACGGTGGCCGAAGCCACCCAAATAGGTGAGTCCGATTTCTAGTCCGATTTTATGTAATTTTGTAAAAAATAGTAAATATTCTTAGAAAATTATGAATTTTGTTATTCTAGAATATTTTTGTATGTAGTTTGTAGGAAAAATATTATTTTGATGAAAATATGTCTTGTGATATAGGGTCCTTAAGAAATCATGCAAAACCGAGCATGTTTCGGTTTAGAAATAAATGACCTTAGGAGTGTAGTTTTGAAACCAAAATTTTTATGTAGACCACTTAGATGATATAGAACAGTGCTATGAAACCCATTTTCCAAAATTAATTTTTGAAATTTTTAGATAATTTTTAGGCCTTAAAATAAGGCATAAAATGGGTAATTTAGGGTTAATAAAGTAATTAGATGGTTGATTACTGATTTAGTAAATAAGTACATGTTTTAGGATGTTGAAATTTGATGGAGTATGATACTTATAGCATTTAGGGTGTTAGATGTAATTATCAGGTTAATTATGTAGTAAATGAGTAATAAGGAATAATAGTAAATTTTAAGTTAATTTTTTTAAATTAGGGTAATTAGGAGTAAAATCTGATTTAGGATGAATTTAGACATTTTGAAATGATAATTGATGTTTAGAGATGATAATTAGAGTGATAGAAATATTAGAAGTGTATTATATACATAATAGGTAATAATACATAATATGTAATTATTGAAAATATAATAAATAGAAAATATTAGGATGAAAATTGATATTATATAAATAATAGGGATATATAATAAAACCGATAGAAGACTTAAATTTATGTAATTATATGAAAAATGTAAAAATTTCTCATATTAGGAGTGAATTCGATACACTAATACGAATTTAAGTGTACTGAGTAAAATAAATACTGACTAGGGGTAATGATGGTATTTAAGAGACCGAGAAGTAATGTAATCAATTTTACATTATGGGTTGAAACGAATTTCTAGGGTTGGAATATAAAACACTACTTAAAAATCAAACTAGAACCTAATTTAGGAATCGATGCGGAAACCAAACCCGAACCTAACCCCAAACCTAGAATAATTGTAAAAGACTTAAGACCTAGATAATTAGGCATATTAAACCCTAAACAAAACAAAACATAACAATAAGTGTTATAGGATAAAATGAACCTATAATAGTTATATGAAAAACTGAAACCACGTTTGTATTATAGGGATGATCGGCGATGGCCTAAACAAGTCAGACCTCGAGTGAGTGAGCAAGGAGTCAAGGTAAGTTAGGATTAATACGATGCTATATTTTGGAGGCTTAAGATTATGCTTGGTTATGCTTGTTAGATAATTGGATGTGTGCATGTGCTTGATTGTGAGTGATGCTAAGATTCTGTTTGTTGTTCTGGCCTGTATTGTATGATTTGTATGAAATGATTGATCACCCTAAACTGGACCTAATCAAATATACGACCAGTAATCATAATTGGACATGCATAGCAACCCATTAGGGGAAACCTAGGATTCTCCAGCCAAATACCGACCCCTTCGAAAGGGATAGCGCAGGATTGCATAATGGTCCCTTCTTCATCCTCAGTCGAACTAAGTGACAGGTGAGGAGGTCACGGCGAGGGTAAAGTCAGTGGTTCGAAGGTAGTCGCGGGAGGAGTGAGGTCTCTATTGCACAAGCCTAGGTTTGGTCATGAGCTGTTACATTAATGGCAACTCCTCAACCCAGATTAGAGCGAGCACAATTTCTCTAATCTCACGACAGGCCGGATAACGTCGTGCGATGGCATTTGCTTGCACATGCATTGTACCTAATAAGTTGATTGAAAACCTTATTGTCTTTATGGTATAGTTTTAAGTCCTCCATCCTAACTTACTAAGTTGTGGTTGCTCACATCCCTATAGATGTCATGCATGTGCTGGCTAAGAAGCAGCAAACAACTACTCTGAAGCTAGCAACTGATAAATCTTGGGGAGTAAGGAAAAACATTAAAGAATAAACATATATTTTTAAGGTCTAAGTTTTTATTTTAGAATTAGTTTTCATTTATGAATAATGTAACAACTAGGAAATATATTACGGAGAAATATTGTAAACTTTAATTGCAATAACTGAATTATAGTGTATGTATATATATATATATATATATATATTCTCACTTTCTTAGGTAAATGATTTATTTAAATTACAAACTGTTTACTTCAAAGCGAGTTAGTCGTGAACACCTTATGTAAATCAGGTCTAAGATAGCGGTTGTAAGGCCAACTTCTATCTTAGGATGGTTTACACGGCAAGGCTGTTACGACTTTGCCGCTTCGGGGCGTGACAAAAGCCTAATGTAAGCTATACCTACATCAGCAATGAAAGTGGCTAGCTTCTAGTTTAGGTTAATTTACACGGCAAAACTATTATGACTCCCTAGTTTGGGGCGTGATAGAAACCAAGGCAAGATAAAATGGTGAACATTTGCTCTAGAATATCATCATTAACTTCAAATGTGCCTAAAACAAGTTAAATGTCAAATTTTATGTATGAAATTTATATACTCATGTTTTTTAGGACTATTATCATGTTATATGTTGGTTGGTTCATTAGTTTAGTCAATTTTTACGAAAATCACTTTCTTGGTTACTAACTATCTAGCACTCTTCTTGCATAATTATTCCCAATTCTCTTCTTCATGTGCAAATTCTATCTTCACTTAAGGGTTTAGTGAATATATCAACTATTTCATTATTTATATCTACAAACTCTAAGCATATATCATTGTTTTGAACATGATCATGGATAAAGTAATGCCTAATCTCTATATGCTTAGCCCTTGAGTGTTGAATTGGATTTTTTGTTAGATTGATTGCACTTATGTCATCACATCTAATTGGGAAAATAGTAGATTTAAGTCCATAATCATGCAAGATTTGTTAGATTTAAGTACAACAACTATCGACAACCACATATTTGGCTTTGATGGTTGAGAGTGCTATAGAGTTTTGCTTTTTAGAATGCCAAAACACTAAAGAGTTTCTTAGAAAGTGGCAAGTACTGCTTATGCTTTTCCAATCAACTTTGTAACCGACAAAGTCAGCATTAGAGTATCCAACTAAATCGAAAGAGGTAAACTTCGAATACCATAAGCTAATTTTAATGGTTCCCATAAGGTACTTGAAGATGTGTTTTACCACATTCAAGTGAGATTCTTTAAGGCAAGATTGAAATCATACACATAGACACATGGCAAATATGATATCGGGTCTAGATGCAGTTAGATATAATAAGCTACCTATTATGTCCCTATATGACTTCTCACATATAGGTTTTCCATTTTCATCTTTATCAAATTTTAAGGTGGTGTTCATTGGAGTTGGCCTAGTCTTCCAATTATCCATTTTAAATCCCTTTAAGAGCTCCCTAATATACTTGGCTTGATTTATGAATGTTCCATTTATAGTTTGCTTAACTTGGAGACCTAGAAAATTATTAAGTTCCCCCATCATGCTCATTTCAAACTTTTTCTTCATACATTCTACAAACTCCATGCTAATAACTCCAAACACAATATCATCTACATAGATTTGGATAATCAATATGTTCGACTTGTGATTTTTAATAAATAATGTTGTATCTAATTCACCTCTTGAAAAACCATTCCTTATCAAGAAGCTACTAAACCTCTCATATCAAGCTCTTGGAGCTTGTTTGAGTCCATAGTGCCTTGTTGAGTTTGAAAACATGATTGGGGAATTTGTTATATTCAAACCCTGATGGTTGCTCTGTACATACTTCTTCCTTAATATAGCCATTTAGAAATGCACTCTTAACATCCATTTGATATAATTTGAAGTTTTTAAAGATGACGAATGCTAAGAGCATTCTAAGATCTTATAGCAAAGCAACCGGAACAAAGGTCTCATCAAAATCTATTCTTTCTTCTTAATTATATCCTTTAGCCACCAATCTTTCCTTATTCCTAATTACTATATTGGTTTCATCAAGTTTATTTTTATAAACCCATTTAGTTTCAATAACTAGTCTATCACTAGGCTTAAGTACAAGATCCCATACTTTATTTCTTATGAATTAATTAAGCTCATCTTGCCTAGCTTGTATCCAAAACTCATCTTTTAGAAGTTTATCAATATTTTAGGGTCCTACTTAAGATAGGAACATCACATTGCTTAAGTTCTTTAAGGAAGCTCTAGTTTGTAGCCTATTAGATGGTTCGCCTATGATCAAGTATTTAGGGTGATCTTTTATAAATTTCCAATCTCTAGGTAAGTTCATGTTAGATTGATCAATCTTTTCATCTTCCTTAGAGATTTCTTTATTTTTAGAGTTCTTGTCAAGACTAAGATTATCCAATTGAGCACCAACATTGTCAATTTCATTACTTGGTTCTGCAAATGTGTCATCAAAAACAATATGAATGGATTCCTCTACTACCAAAATTCTCTTATTAAACACTCTATAAGCTTTACTAAACAAAGAATAACCAAGAAATATAGTATCATTAGATTTAGAATCAAATTTACCTAGTTAGTCTTTACCATTATTTTAGCACAAAATACTTAGTACCAAATGGATGAAAATAAGAAATGTTAAGTTTTTTGCCTCTCTAAAGGTCATTAGCGGTTTTTTTTAAGATAGGCCTTATGAAAACTCACTTTGATATATAACAAGCAATATTTACTACCTCGACCCAAAAATACTTAGGTAAATTATTTTCACAAAGTATTGTTCTTACCATTTCAATGAGTATCCTATTTTTTCTTTTAGAAACTCTATTTTGTTAGGGAGTTCTAGGTGTTAAGAAGGTGTGTTTTATGCCATTTTTATCATAAAACTCTTCCATTTCATTATTTTCAAACTCTTCCCCATGATCACTTATAATAGAGACAATTATAAAACCTTTTTCATTTTAGACTTTCTTACAATATTTCAAAAACACATGATATGATTTGTCTTTGTTTGCAAGAAAGAAGGTCCAACCGTATCTAGTGAAGTCGTTAACAATGACCAAAGTATATCTTTTTCCTTCCAAACGTAAAGTTTGAGTTGAATCAAATAAGTCCATATGCAATAGTCAAAGTAACCTAGAAGTTGAGATGGCATTTTTAATTTAAAAGATGATTTTATTTTTTTGTAGTGTTGACATGCTTGGGATACTTTATCTTTATCAAAACTAATCTTAACCCTTTAACAAGGTCATGTTTGACTAGTTTTGATAAGATATGCATGTTACCATGCCCTAACTTCCTATGCTACAACCAACTATTATTTTGAATAGATAAACAAGAGATTAGACTTGTAAACAAGAGATTGGACTTGTAAACATATCAAAATTGGTTTTATAAAAATTTGGTCATATATACCCCTCAAAACAAATTTTGTCATTCTCAATACATTCGATGGAACACTTTGAAGCTAGAAATGTAACCTTATAGCCAATATCACAGAGTTGACTTATACTAAGTAGATTGTGCTTTAAAATGTCTATAAGAAGAACATTCTTAATTATAAGATCCTTATTGATGAGAATGTTACCTTCACCAATTACATGATTTTTCTAATTGTCTACAAATATGATACTCCCACCATCCTTTAAGTATAGTGTTGTGAACTTGAATGCATCTCCCGTCATATGCCTTGAACATCCACTATCTAAGATCCACCTATTGTTGCGTCTTCAATGACCCTACAAAACAAAAGGTTATCTCTTCGATACCCACTTTAGTTTGGGTCCTTTAAGTTTAGTTACTAACATATAAGTTTGTCCCTTAGGGACCCAAATCATCTTGCATTTATGATTCAAAGTTAGATTATGTCTTGTTACATATGTATGAGCAATATGGTCATATCTCTCATAATAATTACAAGTCTTATTTGTTACTTTAACAAAGTAACTCTTATAAGACTTATAAACATCGCTTTTACTATAGTTAATTCCAGTTTTATCTAATCATTATCTTTGTGAGCTAAGGAGTTTTTCCAAATTCTTTTCTTCATCCACGAATTCAGCTATAGTTTGCTTTGAATCATCTAAACTAGATTTCAATATAGCATTTTTTATTTCAAGTCTTCCTTCTCTATCAACTACATTATCGTCATGCATGCTAGTTATGCTATCAATCTTTTTTTTAAGTACTTCATTCATTTCTTTCAATTCATTATTTTCCTTAACTAGTCCTTCATTCTTTGAGCTCAGTTCTTCATTCTTCATCATTTTTATTTAGTTTGTCTACTTCTAACCTTAAGTACTCATTATCTTCCTCTAGGCCTTCCTTTGCATCTACTACTTTATTATATTCACTTTTGATTATATCAAATTCATCACAAACTTCATTCATCATTTATTTTAATATTTTATTTTTCTTTTAAATTTTGACAAATTCCTTTAACAATTCATCATATACATCTTTCAATTCATTATAAAAGGATTGTGAAGTAGAACATATCTCATCATCAATTTCCATAAAGCATGTTTCTTCATCGATGTCATTTGAATCACTATCTTTCGGTATTGCTATCATTGCTTTCTTTCTTGATCATTTATCCATCTTTTTAAGGAGTAGACAATATTCCCGAATGGGACCGGGCTTTTGACAATTGTAGCACTTCAACACTTCTTTCGTCTCCTTCTTAAATTTAGATTTATTTCCTCTACCATCCTTACCCTTTCTCAATTTCTTATTGAACTTCCTTGTCATCATAGCCATTTCTTCATTCTCATTATCACTTTGCTCTTCATCACCACTTATAGTAACTTCAATTATTTTAAGAGTAATTGCTTTCTTCTTGGAGTCGTCCCCATGCCTCTTGATCATTTCATGCATCTTGAGGGTTCCAAGGAGTTCTTTCCTTGATATCTACTCCGAGTCATGCACTTCCTCAATAGCAGTTCTTTTTTCCTCCTAATTCTTTGATAATGACCTAAGAATTTTAGAATTAATTTCTAAATTAAAGAGTTATCAAAAGATTGGAAATATCAATAAATCTTTTGTGTATTTCATCTAGTGATTCATTCAGAAGCATATTAAAGTTCTCAAATTCTCCTCTTAAGAGACTTATCTTGGTGTCCCTTGCTCTAGATGTTCCTTCATAAGTATTTTGTAATTCATCCCATATCTCTTTAGCACTAAAACATGTAAATGTCCTATTAAAATCTTATTTACTCATAACACAATATAATATATTCATATCTATTTTATTTAAGTCATTTTTCTCCCAATCATCATCGGCATAATCTTTCTCTTCTTTGTTTTCTATCTTGATTAGACCATTTTTTGTCATATGCCAAAGCATTCTATTTTGTGCCTTAATGAAAATCTTCATTCTACATTCCAATATGGATAATTTTCACTAGTTAAAAGTGGTGACCTATTAATAGCTTATCCTTCCATGAAGCCTAGTGTATTTAATGCCTTGATCTTTACTCTAAATGTAATTAAGTAATAAATATAGAGTCCTTACTCTGATACTAATTAAAGAATACTAAGCTAATACTCAAGAGAAGGGGGAATGTATTAATGACAAATTTTGAATTTTCTTAACAATTTATCTTTAGATACAACAATAGTACACAAGATTAATAATCAAACAATGATAATAAGTACGAAAATAAAAGAGATAAGGTAAGAGAGAATCAAGCCATGATATAATGTGAAGTTTGAACTATCCCCTACTCTCCACGAACACCAATGCCTCCAACTAAGGACTTCACACTACTTTTATTAATCACAAAACCATAATGCTTAATCAAGAGCTTACATAACTTAGCTATCACACAACAATCACTCAATAATACTTGAGCACAATCTCTATCTTTCAAATATAGTACCTTTTGTTAATTTGTGAGAGTAAACCATAGCACTACACTCTTAATTTTCTCTCAAATGACTAACAAGACAAAGCATAATGGAGTATAAGAGTGTAAGAGAATGTTTGGAATCTACAGTTAAAGATCAAATATATATGTGTCTTTAACGGGTAGTTAGGTTATAAATAGGGTTGCACAAATTCTTTCAGTTGCTACATTAAATGCATCCCAATAACTAATTTAAGGTACTATCGATCAATTGATAGTACAAATTTCTTAGCCAGCTTCTTCTACCGATCGATCACTTTGAGGTATCGCCCAACTTCAGGTGGATCACAAAATGCTCCAATTTAAGGTTCTAGTTACTAATTGATTGCCAAGTATTCTACCGATCGATCAGTAAAACAAAAATCCCATCGATCTCCTTTTCTCAATCGGTTGCCTTAACATGTCACTCAACATTTCTTCAAAGCACAAAATGTAGCAGTATGATTTCCTAGGTATCGATCGATCGCTAAGCTTCCTACCAATCGATTGATAGGCCCCTTACTAATCGATCAATAGGCCCCTATTGCTTCTAAACATCCTGCAACAATTAATAACACCAAACCAAACACAAACATAGACAATAACAATCTATTTTACCAATAACTTGTCTTTAAATTCCATTTTTAAAGATTAATCATGTGAAATTCCCTGTAAACTTTTCAAGATAAATCTCAAAAAATAATATCAATTTCAATTAAGTTTTGTCTCATCAAAATCACATGAATCGCATGTTCAACAACAACACCTCACAACTTGACCCTAATTTCGAAAGGATTCTAATGTAAGACTAGATAGAGCTCAAGATTGTCCACTTTTTTTCATACTCAATATTTTCATTTTCTTTTTTTAACCACATTATTTACTGCATGTTAGTGTTGTCTAAAGTGGTTGAGCCTTAAAAGGCCCTATTGTCTCCTACTTTTCTTATAATCTTCTCTCACCACCACCCGTTACCCCCCATATACATACATACATACATACATACATATGTAGAATTTTTTTGTCATTTATTTATTTACTGTTATATACTTATATCTTTAATTTCTCACCATTTTAATTTTTTTATCGTTCCGTTACTATGCACTAAAGTTTCTACAATTTTTATTTTATATTTCTCGAGTAAATAAATTTTAAGACTTCTATATTTAATTTACCATTTCTTGTTTATAATATTTTATTTTTTGCTTTGCCATTATTGGGGAGATTGTATCATACATACATATATAGAGAGAGAGAGTAGCAAACTACACACTTGTAATACGTGTACCAGTTATGAAAATTTAAAAGAAAATAATACGTTATATTTCAATTTACTTTATTCCGTCTCCTAATTACCTAAATTATGCAACAATGTTTTATGTCCCATTTTACTTTAAAAAAAAAAAGAAATTAAAAAAGTTTTAGAGCTCTTTGCACATGTGAAGTGCACATAATTTCTTAAAAACACAAATACTTCAAAATAAATATATATATAAATAATAGAAAAAATAATGCTATAGTTAAGGGGAACATAGATTCTATGGAAGTTTATAACATAAATCTTATGCATTAATGAGACTGAAAAATATATAATTTGATTAATATAAAGCTAAAATATTGAAGTATTCTCTTATTATAATACAGCTTATTAGTCTTCTATGTCTTATATATTATTAAAGTGCAATAGATTGATTCTTGTGTCACACCTTTAAAAGAAAACTTTTTATCAACAAATTCCTTTCTATCACATTTGGTATGTGGAAATGGATTAGAATGGAATTGCAATTCCAAATTTCATTCCCTTTTCCTATGTTTGGAAATGTAGTTTAAAGGTGGAATTAACGTTCCACTTTAAAAGTGAAATCGCGACTTTATTCCACCCTTATTAATTACATTGACTTAGATTTACTTATTTACCTACAAATAAACTATGACATGCAATTATTAAGAGCATTTTTTATAACCAATACTATTTACACATTTAATATGATTTCATTTAATTCCTTTCCATGGCATTTCTAAACATAGAAAAAGATTTATGATTCTGGTCGTTTCATTCCATTCTGTTCCATTCATTTCATTCCCTTCCAAACCATTCATACATACCAAAAATGACATTAATAGGTCATTCAAATTATGTAGCACTTATCTTGCTTACAATTGAAGGTTTACTAAATCAATGAATTTTCTTCTCTTCCTAACATCTTTTACTTTCCTTTACATTACATTCATTACTTTAATAAGGGATTGAATTCTAGCAAATTGGGGCATGAAACAGGGAAGGATTCTAAGTCTTATAATAGTTTCTACTTTTTTAAACATATATTATGTTTGAACAATTTTATTTGAGGTACACGCATAACTAATATGTATCCACCAAGTACCATTAATTTGGTGAAATTGCAAAGAAAAAGGAATCAAGAAAAGCTCCAAAATGGGTACCCCCAAGCTAGTTTCAAGTGGGAAAGAGAGGAAAATAGAAGGACTTTTATTCTTTTCTTTCCAATTTTCTTTTTTTTTTTTTGTATTTTTCTATATATATATATTACTTTTTGTGATTTTTCTTCTTTTTTTTTTTGTTGCTTTAATTTTTCTATTTTTTATATTTTTTGAATTAGGACCCTTTTTATTTTAAAAGAAACTCTAAAAAGAAAAAAATACAAGAAGCAAAAATGGGGTGTCTATAAGAATAAAAAGCTCACAAATGAAATCCTGTAAGTTAAAACATATAGATATAGTAAAAGAACAATATTGATATGTGCTTAACTATCCTAATAACTTATTACTAGAATAATTAGAAAACAAGAGTAAAAGAAAAATGACTTATTTCTATATCATTGATAGGAGTGTGCTTAAGTTGAAAGTCATGATCCACAAAAACTTCATTTTTGTTGAAAATGGATCCTCTAAAGTCATCTTTTAAAGTTCCTTGCTAAAATTATAGATCAATGGTTATTATTATTTAGATTTTTGAAACATGATGTAACATCGTCTTTCTAAAAAATCTAAACAATAATAACCATTTTTGTTTCATCATTCTTTCCATCATAGATAATATACATTCTTTTCATTTTCCTTTCTTCTAACACACAACGGGCACCCCACCTAAACCCCCCCTCGCCCCCACACCCCACCCCCGCCCCCCCCAAAACACTCACCAAACACATGACTTTCATGATGATATCTTTTCCATAAATTACTTGGGATCTTGCCTTCAACTTCAATATGATGAATTATTAATATCAACATCTGACAATTTATCATCCTATATGTAAATGCGAGCCAAAATACAAAGAATTATTACATGAAGAGTGGAACTTTTATGAGATACAAGACTATTGAATGATGATACTAAACATTACTAGCTATCACTGCAAGAAGCAACAAAGTATTGCCCATCTAAGCTCAAAACAAAATAGTAAACAACAATATTCTAGAAAATAGAGACTACTGGAAAACACAAGTTAACATAAAGGTCAAAGAGTTCAAAAGAGGCAAAATATGAGAAATGATCCACCTCTAAACCATTTGAACTTTTTAATAAGTTTTGCTTCAACTACGTAATCATCTTAGTTTCTTATGTCACAAAACCTAACAGTGCTAAAGTGGAAGAAAAGTGAATCAACAACCAGTAAAAATAAAAATGTAAAAGACGAGCTTCATCCATACAAATTCAATGAATATATGTTCTTTATCAATTAGAAAATGAACTGCTTAGATATCCTCCCCATCAAGCCAAAAAAAGAGAAGCTAAAAATAGGGCATAGTACATGAACTCTAGAAATGGTTAGTAAATGTGCTAATATTAACTCCAAACTTAAGCTGCATGTTAAGAAACAACATAACATACTAAACTAAATAGCCAAAGGTCAAATAATGTGGAGAAAAACTACATTAATCAATTAGACTTACAAGGACGAATCCTCATAATAAAGCTCTCTCAAGTCCCATAATCTAATATAGCCATTCAAGAATCAAAGACAAGAAAAAAAAAAAAAATTGTGTATAATGAACAACTCTTTATTCGCTAGTGGTATTTTACCCTTTTGCATAAGATACTTGTACTAGTCTCTTCTAGATCGCTAGCGAATTTTTATCCTTCTCCATAAAATACTTGAACTTATCTCTTCTCTCTCTTATCTTCAATATGTTGATCGAAATTAGGTTTCTTCCGATGCGCACCTTAATAGATTTGCATATATTATCGTTTTTTAATGGCTAATTTCTAGATAGTCCAAACATGACTAATAACGCGTACCGCGTTAATTTTAGGTGAGTTTGAAAGATCTCTTTAAATTTCTAGAATGTCAAAAAGATGTTAACATGATCAGACATTTCGTTCTAAATAAATAAAAAATATATACATATATATACACATCTACAAATATGTGGAGTGGTTTCGAATGTATAGAAATATGTTTTCTCAGATCATTGGTCATTGACTCAACATGTTGACACGGAATTGAAATAACAATTTATTGCGTAATGTCAGTAGTGGAAATAACATGGAAAGTTCGTCCTCCTTTTCAATTGGCCAGCTATCATCTTGTTTGTTTTTTATTACATGCCGCGTGGAACCGTGTCATGGCTGATTTTCTTGAAGTTTGTCGTGATTTCTTTTATCGTTCCTTAAATTTCGATTTCTCGTATTCCTAATTTGACGAGTTTCATAGATGTTTGGATGGTGGTTTTTTTCCTTTTTTTTTTTCCCCTTTTTCGATCACTGCACATACTACAACTTTAAAAAGGAGGAATCGAAGTTAATACATGTTGCTAGAAAATCGATGTTTATAACGTTAGACTATAATACCCTTAACAAGTTTAAAGAGAATAAAATTATCGAAGAATGATTATTTTCTTTCTTTCACTTATAATTTATACATCAAGGTCTTATAGTCTAGTTGATATGAATATTATTTTCTCTTAAAAATGAAACATATTCAAATCCCCTATCCACTAGTTATATAATGCATAATTGGAAAATATGTATATGTATATATATAATCTACGCACTCGAGATTTGACAATAATTATATATGTAGAGTAAAAAATAGATGCGGATTTAATGGAGAGAAGATTTCACATAGTTGACTGAAATGCTCAAGACAAACAAATTACAGCAATGCACGTTAATCATTGCATGATAATTCTTTGCTTCCTCATGTGGCATGCCGCAAATAGTTTATTACAATGCTCAAGACTTTGATGCAGCAGCATTGTACTTTTGGCTATGAAATAACCGCATTTTGATTCCTTCCTTTGTCATATACATGTTTCCCAATTTAATCTTTTGAAAGAGGTTCCATTTTTTAATCTTTTCTTTTTCATTTATTTTATAAAGAGTATTTTAAATGTCAGAATAATATTATAATCTCACCAAAGGTTGTTGATAGCATATATTGTCACACCATCATGCTTCTTTCGGAGAAAAAGATAGGTATAGTCGATTATATTTGTCCTAAATATATCTTTTGGTAATTTATCATCACATAATATCTTGTAATATATATATTAAAAATATGAAATTATTTTCTAGTTCTTATTTTAATATATATATATATATCTATATATATATATGGTAAGGTTATTACAAATAGTCGTTGGCATATGATATGCGTGTATGATTGACTAGAGAAGTCTCGAGTTGATGAAATGTAGAGCAATGTAACTAGAAAAAGGTATGAGAGGAAGAATAGGCAAACTCGATTTCTTTGAAAGTGCATATGATAGTAGATCTAATTTGGCGTTCTTGATAATTCTTGATTCTTTCTCTAAATGATTTATTTTATAATATTAATATTCTATAAAGTGATTCCAACAAAGTAATGATGATTCTCTAAAGTTTTTCCTATTTGTCAATGTTCCCAACAAGGAGGAAAAGGCTCTTATTTATAGAATTTGGCTCTTAGTCTTAGTTGATGAATGATTTTTAAGTTAGAGGATTGAGATGGACTGTTGATGAGGACCACTAAATCTCTTTTGATGTTTTGATGGAAGAGATTGAAGCCTTCTTTTATTACATGGTCTATGAGCCTTAGCCTTGCAAGTAAGTTCGGTCAAACCTAACTCTTGTTTAAACTTTTATAAGCATAGCTTAACTTTAATAAAAGAAGCTCATCTCCTAAGATATAAGCCTAAGGCTCATGAAATGAGATTTCAAGCTTATAAGAAGCCCAATGAAGCTCTAAAATCCTCCTCTAAGATAATTTTCCATGCATGAGAAAACTAAATGAGGTTAAAAGAGGGTGAACTAGTCTAGCAATACCTATTTAAAGCCTACCAAGCTATATTTTCTTAAGACATCCTTAAAATTAAATATGATTCTTTAGGCCTACAACTAACCCTAGAAATTGGTCCATGGAATTAAGGCCTAATTACCAAAATTATCCTCTACATATTGTCCCCCAACCAAATGCTCCTTTTATGAAGTTTGGTTTGTTTCGAGCACTTTAATGCATACTTTAATTCTTCAAATTTTATTATTCAATACATATGTGTTGTTGAGTTGTTAGCATCATTATTCAATTTGTTCACAAAGTTATCACTTTCAATTTATTGATGTGTTATGATGAAGGGATTTCGCACCTATGTCGTTGGTGTGATATTTCCCACTCCGTATGTGATATTTCATTTTTGTGGACATTTCATTGTCCTAGTATATTAGATGAACATTCTAAACATAACATTAACAATTTGAATCTTCTTAGTAATTTCTTCTTTCATCAATTCAAGGCTTCAATTCTTCTTCTTTTTTTTTTTTTTTTTTGGTTTATGAATGTTAAAGGATGCATCTATTGAATTTCAATTTGCTTTGATTTGTTGAGTCTTTAGTAAAGTGGTTCAATGAATTGGTTTGAGAATTGTCTCTTTGTCCATAATCAATTAAGCCACCCTGCTTTCTCCAATGTTGTCTAGCTCTCATTTCTGTATTGTTATTATGCATGAAGTTCATATCTAAAAACCTACCATCAACATAGAAGGATCACATAGAAATGGCCTACTCGTATCAAATGTAAAAAGGAATAGAGAATTCAACTTAATACCTTATTCTTTCTCTTGGAAAAAAAAAAAAACAAAAGACCTTATTCCTTCTAAACATTTTAAAATGTAAAAGGGAATAAGATCTAAAGATCTAGTGAAATCAAGTCTCAACTCTATAAGGATTTTAGATTCAAGACTAAGATATAATATTAGAATAACATAGAGTATAAACAATCTTTTGATCCTTTTTTTATTCAATTTATGCAATTCATCCAAATATCAAAATTTTGTTATTATTAAGTAAAGTTCACAATAAAAGCACCAATACAAGCATGCAATTGTAATTCAAGTGATGATAAATATGTAATTTTACATATTTATCAATTGCTCTAACCTCAAGTCCAATAGAAAGGCTATGTCGACTAAGCTTGTCGTAAGATTGCCAGAAAGGCATTATGTCTACTAAGCTTGTGGTGAGATTGCTTCAACCCATCATAACTAAGATTACTTCAATCTCATGTTTTATGTCATAAATGGGCATTGCCCCTAGTACGCACTTAGGAGCAAATACTTTTTTTACCAAGCAACTAAAACTACAATAATATAATCACTCCGATCATTCACAAATGAGGTCATTTTGAACTCAACTCTACAAAAAAGCACTCCAACTCTCAAGCTTGTTGGGAAGTCACTTGACCCTTCACAATCAAGATTACTAAATCCTATGATTAGAGAACACCAGACAGTAATGTTAATTATTATGTCATTACAGATCATACTGACATTATTTGCTATACCAGATGAGGTAGCAATATTTCCTAAACTTAAGTCCCTTCTCAAAAATTGTCATCAAGGGACTCCAAGTGGCAATGATAGCTAAACTTAGGTTTACTTAAGTATAGTACCATGATAACTTCATTAGTATGGCAATACTCCAACATGGTTGTTAAAATGGCAATTCAACTGTTACTTTGAACACATAAAATCTGTAAAGTAATTCGTATAAAACCAGTAAAATCATAAACTTATAGATTCGTATATCAAAATTCATAATTCTAACAAAAGTTTGCACGTAAATAATTTTATATCTATTTTGAATAAAAAAAACATAATAAAATCATAAACTCACATAATCATATAGTTGACTTACGATTTTAATAACTATACACTATAGTATATATAAAGGTCTCGACGATGATTTTGAACTTGATTACACCACATCCCATGGAAAAGCCTCGATGATGACTTAATGTGTTAAGGCATCTCATCACATACCAAAGCAGCATGACATCTTTATACATGAAGATGATAGATAATGTCCTTCGATGAGTAAGTCTTGCCTTGAACTTACAAGGGAGATCATACATAGCCTTTGCCTTAACTACTGTTCAATGGCTTAAAAGACTCCCATTTAAGCTTTCTTCACTTGCTAGATTTCTCATGGAGATTACCCATCTTCAATAGCAAATGCTCTAGTTCAAGATGATTGTTGAGACCACTGACTTTAAGAGTCTTAATGAATTTGAAAAGGTGTTCTTTGGCACTCTCTTCTTTGTAAGGGAACTTGGTGAATTTGGGACTCATGTAATTCTTAAGATATGGCTTCCCCATTACTCTTTCTGGGTATAAGAGTTTCAAACTTAGGAAATTAGTTGAAGATGTCACCCCAACCTATTTCAGGTACTTCTCAAGATCCTCCTTCATCACATATGTTGAAGGAGTTAGCATAGAGTCAACTCTAATCCAGAACTTAGATGCGATATTGAACTATGGATTTGTGTTAATCACAAGTATTCACGCATTAAATTTAGAAGATGAATATATCTTAGGATGAATCCATGTATCATGAACAACCAGTGTTGAGTCAGCTAAAGTCGGTGGCTAAGGTAGCTAAACACCAAATTGTTGGTGTGCACATTTCATCCTCCATAATGAATTGATGAAATTATTCATGTTGGGCACCCTTTAGCCAATAATAGTTAGCATCAATCAAAATCATTGCAATCCCAATGCAGGCAAAGCAATGTTATGTTGCATGTCAATAGTTGTGGCGGCAATAATCATCGATTTAAGTAAGAACTTCTTGAACACATTAAGGAACTTGTTAAAAACATGGATATTCTTCGCCTATATAGCATACCATAAAAGAAACATCTGTAAAAGCATTATTTTATGTAGTCTACATGTATTTTCCTCCTCATCCACTTAAGTTTTGCTCAACACCTACTAAGTCAAGACAAGTATCTTGCTCTTAGGAGCTTTCCTCTCACACAACTCTTCGACATGCATGTGTCATTACATCAAATACTTCTCATTTTCCAATGAAGTCTCCATTTAATGTATGTCATGGTTAGAGGATTGTTCACATGTAATACACATGATGGCCAACCTGGAGAAGTCATAAGTTGTTGATATGTAAAGAGATGTCATTAGAAAGATATGGGAGGAGGTACAGGAAAAGTTGCATGCATGTAAGACCAGATCAATTTTAGCATTCCTTATCATTTACGATTCGTTCTACAATTTATCGTTTTAATCTTTTATTGAGTGACTAGTAGAGTAATAACATTTCTATAAAGCTAACACTAGCCTCCAATGATCCAAGTAAAGAGGAGAAGGCTCTTAATTATAGAATTTAGTTCATAATTTAAATAGATTATTTTCACTTAAATGATTGAGATTGGCTATTATTGAGGACAATTGGATCTTCTCTAATTATCTAAAAGACGATATTGAAAGCTCCTTTTCTTATGTGATCCATGAGCTCTAGGCCTTGTAAGTAGGCTTGACCAAGGCCAACTCCTCTTTAAGCTTTATGCTTAGCCTAATTTCAAAAAACAAAAAATAAATAAATAAAGGAAAGAAAAATGGAGCACATCTTTTAAGATGTAAATTCAAGGCTAATGAAATGAGCTTTAAGCAAATAAGATGCTTAAAGAGGGCTAGAAAGACATCTTCTAAGCTTAGTTTTCATGCGTGAGAAAACTTAACAAAGTGGAGAGTAAGTGAACCGATTAATGATTCTTGCTTCGAACTTATCAAAGCATGATATTTGTAAGACTTCGCTGGAATTGGATCAAGTTCCCTGGACTTCACTGATAGTGGCATCAAATTAATCTAAAAGTCAAATTGTATGTATATATGTAATCACGCCATACATTGTGGGAATATCTTGTCATAAGGTGCTTAACACGCCATCCATTGCGGGACATCCCAATGACGAGAATAAGCACACTATAATATTGTGATATCTCTAAAAAATGTGATTATGGACAAGCACAAACAAGAATTACGTGCACTCATAAGTCAATGCCGAAAGGAGATCTATTCTATGAATTAAATGACTAGATCCAGACAAGAACGATGAATATCTAAAGTCATAACAAAATAAATATAAATCTCAAAGAACCAAACTTCCTAGAATTTCATGTGATAGAGCCAAGAAATATAAATAAAAGTCCTCTTATTATAAACTAAGGATATTGTCGATTCATGAAATAGTCATAAAGTTTGCTGTAACACCTAAATAATAATCAATGTTTAATATAAATAAATAATGAGAGCAATGGTATATACTTTAAATTGATGATGACATTTATAAATACTCTAATGCAGTTATAAAAATTTGTTTGGAGGCATGTCCTTTTTTCTAGACATAATATTATGATGTGAACTAGATGATGCGGATAAATAAATATTACACATGTCCCACTAATGCTCAGGGTCAAGTCTGAAAGGCAATTATATCGTTGCCCGAAAAATGGTGCATTATCGGTCGACCAGGTCAAACAAAGAAAACAAAAAAATTTAAAAAAAAAAAAAAAAACACCGTTCTTTCAAATTGATAATTTAATCAATATAATGCTGACGACGTTGAAAATGCTAACCCAATAACAATTTTACTGAGTGGGATATGTCAGATTATGGGCTCGGTGAAGTTTTAAAATAAAGGGTTTATACTAAGATAAATTAATTTACGGTATACGAAATGATAAGAGATATATCCCAAAAAAAAAAATGGAAAAATGATTCATTCATAGTAACACGATATATGTTTTAATGAAATGTGAGAACATCAATAATATTTATTTATATATTTTTATATATTAAAATTTTATTAATATTTATCCATCACTCATAAAAAAAATTATATTTTTATATAATTGAAACCTTTCTATAAAAAAAATATAAACCATGGTAAATTTGAAATGATCCAATGGTGTCATTGCACAGATACAGAGCTCGTCACAATCTTACAAAGCAATAATCACAATAGACGCCAATGATTACGTTTTTCTATTTTCTTTTTTTTTTTTTTTTCCACTCCCTAATACACGTAATAGAATATTGACATAATTATGCAACCAAGCTGTCCGATCCAACCAGAGAATAGGTTGACTTTGCCTTTGTCTTAAATGCTTTGCCCAAAAGTTCTGGACTTTCATTCATCATCATCTTACGAGCTCCACCTACATTCACCTCCTTTATTTAGTCTGGCCTTTATCATGAATGCTTTCCCAGGCGTTCCAAATTTTTACTCTTCATCATCTTTGTTTACCGACGGGCTCCACCTGCTTTCAACTCCTTTATTTAGTCTTACTCTTACCTAATAGTTTTCATGGTTCGGTTCAATCCAATTTAGTTCAAGAACAGAATTAAATTAAATTGTATTTAAAACAATCCAAATTTAAATACTCAATAAATCAAATCACTTTTAATAGTGTAGAATTTTAAACCGTGCCACTTCAAATCCAGTTCAATTTAATTTGATTCCTTCCATATCGCTTTTCAAAAAGCACTATATTCCTTTTTATAATACCAGTAGTCTCATGTAAGAACAAAAACTACATAACATTGTACAAGATGAGAGTTAAATAGGATTAGATTGAAATGTTGATAGAATTTAAAGCTAAATAATGTCTAATCGATCCATACACAACAAATAGTTCTTGACATCTTCTAATGACAATTTTCCTTATCACAGATCATGCTCTTTTCGAAATACCGGAAAAAATGATTGTACAGAGTATGAACCAGACTTCACCCTCCTCATTCGCTTCTATATTTAGAGAATATGATGTCTTACCAATGACCTTTATCCTGCTAAAGTGAAACAACCTCTATTTCTACACCAGCAAGTTCGCTGGAGACTTAGTAATAGTTATGCACAGCAATTCCATTTTCTTCCCAAGTTTTGTAGTCATCTTCTACTTCAGTACCTCCCACAAAATAGTATGAGTCTCACCCAACTAGGTCACCATCAAGGCCCACTCATCGTCCTTCATAAACACAAACCCTAATCCAACATCTTGCTCAAGCATACCTACATCATGATCCCACTGCATCCTCACTTGCCACAACTTAAAATTTGTGCAATCATTAATTTTTTCAACGTCTAACTTTATCACAATCACTTTATTATGCAAATCGCAAAGGTTAATTTCTTAATATCCGGTTGAGAGAACTAAGAGTTAAGACTTCCTACCAGCTTCGACTCTAGGTTAAGAAGGTGACAAGTGGTAGCAAAGCCAGGTTAAGTAGGGTCCCTAGCCTATATCCTCATTGCTCTATGTCTACCTTCTTTCTCCCATCATTCCCACGTCAGGACCATATACCTCTGGTTTTCACCTATCCTCATAGCTATCGAGGTCTCAACAAGCCATTTCTACTGTACTCACCAACTTGGGGTAAGCAAAATCGAATCCCTTGCCCTTGCCTAGCTCAAATCACCTATATCAGATACTAAATTGTTTGCACTTGATTTAGATTTTGGTTGCAAATCGACTGAATACACAATAATAAGAGGTACACAAGTGTAGAGAAGAGAATGAATATTACATAGGAAACCCATAAAACGAGGTAGGAAACTACAAGCAAAACTAAAACTAGTCCACTGATGTAATAACAGAGATACAAAGTTCCCATCATAATCATTTTTTGGATAAGCGTTCACTTCATAATCTTACAGACAAGTCTAGGCTTATACATGGCGCTCTCTTCAATCCTCAAAACAAGCATATATTTCGATTTATAAAACCAAACCCCGATGGCCCAATTCAGAAAACATCTCAGTTAATAAGAAAAGAAAAGCATGGCCAAATAATAATAAGAAGAAGAAGAAGAAGAAGAAAAGACATAAAGAACTAACAAATCTAAAGATGACAGAAATAACCAACTAACAGTCCTCTTGGTTTGAGTACTAAGGCAACGTATAGCATGACAACAAAACTATGTAAGGAATAACTTTGTAATAATTCAAAAGATCTATATAAAACTAATTCATAGGGTTATTTATAAATCTAAATCCCTAAGATTATTAAGGAAATACAATAAATTCATGAAGAAAAGATACAAGAAATAAAATAAACGAAGATGCACCTTCTTAAACTAGCACAAAAATCTTTAATAACTCGGTATCTTTTGAAGATGCATAAATTCAACTTCACAAATGGTGCTAAACAATAAAGCTGTTCGCACCAACCCATAGTAGACTTAAATCAATCTTTATTAAAATACAGTACTCTATATGGGCTTGACACATGGAACATATCTGACTAGAGATTCACGAGGAGGAATATGAAAATACAAATGGACAAGCACACCTCTATTGAACCGCTGGAGCTATAGGAAAATTGATTATAATCCACTTTATATCTTACCATACAAGTCACATGCATCAGTAGGTTATTGTGTCAATAAAGTCACTGCAAGAATTCTCTCGGGTCGGTGACATAACCAGTCAAGGCCGATGCTGCTGCAGTGTAGGGAGAAGCCAAGTAAATCTGCCCTTCCCTGTGACCCATACGCCCAGGAAAGTTCCTGTTTGTTGTTGACACACAAACCTGAAACAATCATAAATTAACAATAAGCAACCTCTAATTGAGATCCATCTAAAAGAGTCATATTGGCTAGATAAATTGGTGTATGTGTCATGGTATTGACAAAAGCAAGGATTGTGACAACAGTAGCAGTAATAGCAACCAATTCCCACTGCACCAGTATCATAAAAATGAGATATAATATAGCTCATACACACAGGAAGAAACGCATTCAATAAGCAAAGGTTCCAACAAATGCCAATGACTCCACAAAACATTGATACCACCAAGAGAGCCAGGTTATTTTACTGTGATTAAGACCAACAAATTTATCCTGTTTTTGCAATGGTGTAAGACCCTTTCATTTGACTATTGATCCAACAGCAAGCATCAGAAAAATATCAACACACACTTCACAGCTATGGCACAAAAGTGCCAAGATCAATGTTATCCACCAACATTCAAGTGAAAGTGATGCATCCATAAAGGATTGAGGAAATGAAAAACAAGTATAGAAGAAAGATCTAATGAGAAGGAACTAATTACACCGTTACAAAGACTTTACAAGAGAAAAATACGCAAACTTCTGCGATGACTTTTACCCATGAATTTACTGAAATAACATGTACTTGCCTGTGGTTCATTCATACGTGCATACGTGTCCTTAGGACCACCCAAGCATGCACCACAACTAGGACTTGCTGGCGTGTCACATCCTGCTTCTTCAAATATCTGGGAGCAAGTTTTGCCGCCAGATCCTGGTACTGGAATGGTATACAAGTCTAACCACACCTGTAAAACAAATTTGCAATTCCAATTGTTATTGATTCAATATAAGCAAGCTTTCAGCATTGGAGGTGAGATCATTAGCTACCTTCTGTGTTGCAGGAACAAGGAAAGTTGGTGCCTTGACCTTCTTGCCCTGCAGTTCAAGCAATAACAAACAAGACAGTTGAAAAGGAAATCCTGTCTAGAGATATTACTAGCAAAATAATGATCAAGTACTGTCTATCAAGCCAAGGTTGCTACATGCAGTGTCTACACAAACTGACCATACTCTAAATATAATACAGAGGCTTTTCACTATCATCTAAGGAAAAAAACACATGTAGTACAACAGATCACAGTCCACACGGTTCCATGTATGGGGTAACCGGTACTAAAACCTTAGTCAACCACGCATGCAAAAGTGATAATCCTCCTCAAGAATACAAATCAGTGAATCAGATGTCAACTTTACACTTAAAATCAAGAACATGGCCAGGAGCCCTGTATATTAAAGTCTTCAAAGAGACAACAGGATGGAGAGCAAGACAGCTACTGTTTTGGAAGTGGAAAAAATAACCTAACATTATCTATATGAATTTCTCTATTAATATCCTCTCTCCTGTGCTTTTAATAACCTCATAGAAGGAAGTTTCTAGAGGAGCGTAAGCACATAGGGTCCTATAATACTGTTAAAAGGTCCTGTTGTTATTGAAGTTCAATGCACAAGGCCAAGAGCATAATTTCAATATAGGTGTTGGGTTAGAGATTCTCATACTGATGCTAAGAAAACTTTGGCTGCAGCAAGAAAATCCTCTGTTTTTCCACCAGTGCAAGAGCCAATATATACTCGGTCAATTTTCACATCTTTGCATTCTCTCGCCAAAGCTCGATTATCTGGGGAATGAGGCTGAAGGAACAAAAACTAGCTAAGAATAGAGCTACAAGTACATCAATTGGAGACAAAAGGTAGAGGCTGTCATAAGTATTTCCCAGCAGATACCAGCTGCATATGTCAGGCAGGCAAAAAATAGTTCTTAGGTCCAACACATTAGACAACATACCTTGGCCACCACAGGCTCTAACTTGGAGACATCAAATCTGTACTCATTGAGAAATCTGCAGGTTAATGAAATAAGCTCATGAATAATTGGATCCATAAGAAGACAAGTAGCATATTGTAGTAAGGAAGATACTCTTTTCCTCTTTTAACCCTTACTGCTCTCAGTAGAAGTTATGAAAGGAGAAACTCACTTCTAAAGGAAAAAAACAAAACCTACTCAGACTTTTATGCAAGTAAAGCATGAAGAGACATTTATCAGGTACTAGTTGAAGTATTATTATGCATCCTGATAAAAGAATTGGCATCATAAGTCCATTTAATTAGGTTTGAAGTCTTTACTCTTAATGGGTTAGGTAAAAACAACTTGTATAAATAAGACAATGCAGTAAGTGAAAAAAAAAAAGCAAGAAAAGCATCGTCAATATTATTTATTAGTTAAACTTAATCAATAGTATCTTTTATGAATTGGAAGATTCTCTCTAAATGAGCACTCATCCCACTGTCACAACAGATTCCACCAAGAAATGTCAAGAACACAGATAGAGGCAATTTCATCATAGGTGATGCATTCGTTAAAAATTGCCAATTGGCTAGCTCCATTATCCAAGCATGTAAGAGCATGGCATCAAAACTATTCGATGAGGGTGACTACGCCAAGCTGCAATTACCTAACCTCATTTATTAAGTGGTACAATCAAGAATGAGCAGATATGAAGTGGTGTGTTCACTTGATGAGTGGATGAAGTGACAATCCACATCTCTAACAACAGATACAATAGTTGCCAGAGAAATAGTGGTGTTAGAGGAAGAGAAAACAGGGGGTAGAGAAGGAGAAATAGAAAGAGAGAACCCAAGCAACCACCCTGCCCCAATTAATTGAAGATCACACGATCAAACCACCACAATCTCCAACCACCCTTGTCGGAACTCCAATTTATTTTATTTCAAGATGAATTCCACGTGAAAAATTCCTACCCTTGGAGGATCCAAGATCTGCAACCAAAAGACTTGTACCAAGAAGAGCTTGCCTCCATCCATGAACAAAAACCCTAGATGCACCACATATGGCAAGCCAAGACAAGGCAAGCAGGCATGCAACCCAACATATGTCTAACACCTTGCATGTAACCCAACACACGCACGACTTTCAAGCATGCTCAGTAAACTTACTTTCCTCCCCCACTTGCTGACAGCAAGCTGGTCAGAGAACAAATCTGCAATGCAAATCATACATAAGAGGATCACTCAGCTCATGAACAGTACCCCATACGGATTTCAATCAGTGAGTTGACAAGGAGTTTGACAGGACAGCTGGCAGAAGACTTTGGCTGCCAATTTAACCATGAAATATGACTGACAGCATAATGACTGTCTGGTTCCATATTATGCCAAAATAGATTTCCACGTTTTCAAGGTTCCAAAAACCTGTCGGGTGGATAAACTGATGTAAGCAATTCTTCAGGAATCAAGGCAACCCAAAAGCATGGCAAGGTTGGCTTAGCTTGCTTTTACTTGATTGGAGAAGCACAACCATATCTCTATAGACGAGCAAATGCACTGTCAAGTCAGCCTCCAGGGCTGCTTCCATACCCTGGGGCCCAGGGGATAAATCACCATTTCTTTACCCGAATATCAGAATGCACAAAAGAGGATCTCATGAACCTTACAAGGCTTCACTGCATATCAGTGAGACATGGCTCTTTACAACCGGGAAAACCTATTATGACACGTATAGCATTCTTATACAATACTATTACACCGATAATCAGGAGAAGGATAAATATACAAATTTAATCACTTCACCCGGCAACTATGCACTCAGTATTCTGCAGCCAAAGTGACAACCATCCTTACCCTTCCCCATTAGCGGGGATAAAACACCATCCCCTTAGTTTTGGGAGCAAAATGCAAAATATCAAAGTATAGCATACATATCATCATGAAACAATCATTCATCACTACATACACGCATCATGTTGACAATTGACATCACCAAGATGTATGTACCATGCAAAATGCATGCATCCAATCAATATTCAAGAAAAGTTTTTCGAGCAATAATGGCTCAACGATGATTGAAAATATCCAAATCCAGCTAGGAACCATACTGGCTCATACCCATACTCATACTCATAGTCGCATGCTTAATAGGCCTTGTTGTTCACATACAAAACTGACACTGTACTCCATATACCAAACCAGGACACTGAGTCATCCTACGTTACCAGGAACCAAAGTCTGCCTATGAAACCAGGACAAAGTCCACATACACAAGGTAGTAACTCATACTGGACTACATGTAAACTGTTGCCAACTTTTAAAACAGCTTTCTAAAAATAACCAGGCTTCTAGAAAATCTTAACTCAACAGTCCCTTTCATGCTATGATATGATATGGCCATGCTTGCAATTGGATTTTCTATCCAAGCAATACATTGACATTGTAAGTCAACACTTATTGCCAATAAAATTGTATCATGGCATACAAACAACTCGATAAGCATAAATATAGTCATTTCTTATAATAAAGCAAAACCATGGCACCCAACACTCGAGAACTCAGATGTAACTAACTCAAATAATAATCATATTCAGCTATGTAGGTGGTCATGATTGAACAGACCACTTCACGTACATGTACCACAAACAATAATCATTCAATCTTAAACATAGGCATGAACCAGGTGACAACTGGTTGAATCTAGTGAATCTTGCTATGGTAATGATATAAATTTGTGACAGGACACACACTTGACCGCATCATTACACAAGTCGAGTGGAACTCACTTTGAGCCTTACACCAATATCACTGGGATCACCTATACATGATGTACTATGTATCAATAACTATTATATGATATCACATACTTCATATTCAAGAATATGAATTAAAACAAAAATTTACAACTTTGACCTACAAACTTCCAGCTATCACGCATTCCATGTTTTTTATCCAATTACTTATGAATATTACATTTACGTAACCATTAGTCTGTCTACTATCCAATATTATTAGAATCACCTGTCGAAGACATATCATGTATCAATAACCATAATATGATATCACATACTCTATATTCATGAATACAAATTAAGACAGTCAATTTACGACTTTATTCTACTAAATTTCAATTATCATTAGTTCCATATTTCTAGTCCGATTATTTACGAATATTATATCCACACAACCATTACTCTTCGTACTATCCAAATACACTATTATGTCAAAGTAACACTATCACAAAATAACGAATTTACCCCAAGGCATTTACCAACTCAAACCAATTTCTTTGAAAACTCTAGATTTTGTACGTAAACATATTAACTCAATCCAAGAGTCACCATAAAGCCAAATATGACACTAAAAACAAATCTTAACATCTACATATAGATCAAAGAGGCCCTTGTTATAAGTTCGTGATCAAACTTATAACCAACACCGTGCAAGCTTAAAACCAACTACGCTATTCAGCTAAAATCATCAAATACCCATTCTATTTCCACCTTTGCTACTGATTTGATTCAATTCAACAAGGAATATGAAAAAGACAAATAAAACACCATGCATGAATATTTACTCCATGAACATGCTAACCAAACTCTAGAAATTACCCAAATGTAAAAAAATTTAATCTTCTACCCACACGATGCATGAATCTTTCATAATCGTGCCTAAACTTCAATTTTGAGCTTAGATCATGCTTAAACTCTCCTTGGCTAGAGCTCAATGGGTCTTCAATTGCCATGGATGCATGAATAGGGGATAAATAGGGAAATAAAGGGCTCATCTTGTGCTTGCTTCTCCTCCAAAGCCATTAGTGGTAGTGGATGTTGATTGTGTTTCCTTTGCATTGATACTGGGTGTTTTAAGCTGGAACAATGCTGGTGTACAAGTGACTGAGATGTTTATGTAAGTAAAGAGCCAAGAGAAACCAAGGGGAAAGAGTAAGAGAGGGCAGAGAGAGAGTGTGTGAATGCATGTACTTGAGGGCAAGAGGGCTAGCGGTAAAGTGAGAAAGCTGAAGCTAGAGAGAGAGAGAGAGAGAGAAAGAGGTGCATAAGAAAATGAGAAAAGAGAAAGATATTTCCACTTTAATTAACCTTCAGCTAGCTTAAGTTCACAATACTTGGTCTTGGTTTTGTTTTAGGCATTAAATCAAAATTAGGGAATAAGTTTCTCGAGTAGCTTAGGGAGTAAGTTTCATAAGGCATGTAGGTCCTTCGAGTGTTTAGGTTCAAGTTGGTTTGTTTCAATTTTTTGTAAAAACTTATTTCATTACTAGACCTTTCTAAGTTTAAACCTCCATTTCCAAGCTCTTCAAAGCTTTCTTGATAGCTTATCACAACACACAAAAGTTTGAGCTCAAAAGCACTTGGAGCTTTCTAAACAAAGTCAAGATTCATATGCTCAATAATATGACTCATTGCGTTTAGTAAGTAAAGGTGTATGTGGAGATGTATTGATGTGGTAAATATTGTTAAATACTATTAGCTAGTGTTATCTCTATAAATAGATACAGTTAGTTAGATAGAGATATCTAGATATTTTGTTAATCATTGGGAGTTGGTTCTTGTGAGCATCTTGCTTATGTTAGGTTATTGGTGAGCTTAGTGCTCATGACTCTCAACTTGTAAGAGATTAGGATTCTTATAATCAATTTTATTAGAAATTATCAATAAAAATTTTTAGTTTTCTATTGTCAATCTTTTGGATCATATCAATTGGCACTGTCTGTGTGAAATTTCCAATCACATGCAATTAGATATGATTAGAATGGAATCTAGGGTTGAAGGTTTGGAGAAAATACTAAGATATTTTGGAGCAAAACGTGAATTTTGTAAAAAATGAATTGAAAGGGAATTTTATCAAACTTCAACATCAAATTTCGGTTGTTGAAAAGAATTTTGCAGCCACTGCTGCTTCATTGAAAGCATTGATCACTGGTATTGAGGCTGCCTTGGCATCCATACAATCGACGCTACAAAATTTGAGAAAAAATCAGGTTGCAAATAAAGAATTGGAAGAAAAGGTAGAGTCTACTTCAGGAATTATAGCTAGTTGCATTCCAGATTGCTATCTAGTTAATTCTGTCGATGGCCTCTCCAGCAACTTTTATGATGAATTTTCCAACACTGCTCCAATCGACAATGAACAGCAGTCAAGTGAAGAGGATGATGATCTAAAAGTGGCTTGTAGTTTGAACGAGGATGGTAGATGCCTGGAACATGCAGATCTAAAGTCAGAGTTAGGTGCGATGGATGATGGTCGGTGATTGGATTCCTTCAATCTAGATCTAGAAAATTTTGATGAACAATTGGCGAAGGTAGATTATGGTGATCGCTCTCACACATTGATACGCAATGTGCAACTGGAGCCAGGGGATTGGACGACTGCAATCGGTCAGCATAATTCCCTCGATGGTGCAAAACGACAATGGATGGTACTTTCAGATCTGATGTCATTCGTGATGTTCCAGGGGAGAGCGTTCTTGCACCTTATTTGTCGAATACGTTGCTATTGTCATGTGTCGCTCAGGCTTTGGGATTACATGCACATAGATTGGTTGTATGAGACGTAGGACCCACACTTTCAGCTATCACTATATGGGGGCTTCTTTGTTTGGCAACGTGCCACCCTTTGTTCCCACTTTATGTTTCTGCAGAGGGGATGGTTGTGACAGGTGTTTTTTCCCTTCCATATGTAGGTATTTCTCTTATCGGTCCTTGAGGACAAGAACCTTTTTAAGGGAGAGACAATTGATATGACCCATTGTGTTTAGTATGCACAAGTGTATGTGGAGGTGTGTTGATGTGGCAAATATTGTTAGATACTATTAGCTAGCGTTATCTCTTTAAACAGATACAGTAAGTTAGATAGAGATATCAAGATATTTTGTTAATCATTGGAAGTAAGTTCTTATGAGCATCTTGCTCATGTCAGGTTGTTGGTGAGCTTAGTGCTCATGCCTCTCAACTTGTGAGAGATTAAAGTTCTTGTAATCAATTTTACTAGAAAATAAATATAAAAATCTTTTGTTTTCTATTGTTAATATTTTGGATCATATCACTCAATCTATGAATAACACTCCTTTAGTTGCAAGAACAAACACAGTGTTACATGCCCCTGAGCATGACTTGGTGGGAGTCTGTACACTTATGTGACATGAAATTTGGACAACTATCATGCAGTAACCCTTTGGAGGAGAAGAAAAGGAGAAGTATCAACAAAGTTCTAGTCTTTGTTAGCATGAGCATTAAGTGTTGATCTTCACAGTAGGATTATCAGAGATAATGAGAACAAATGTGGAATTGTGCAGCCCAGTGGATTTTGAAACAGCAATGAGTTTGGCGATGGCATAAGGGATGAAGCTCCTATCAGCCATTATCCTGATAATGCTGATAGAGATTATTCAGCACATGGTGTTTCCTCTGGTAAACACCATGTGGCCTCTTTATGGCAACATTGGACAGTTATCATCAAAAGATTAAGTAATTAGTAGATAGTTGAACATCATGCCAAGGGCTTGTATTTCAACTGCAATGAGATTTTCTTTCCAGGGCATGGATCTAGGAAGCTTTTTACACTGGAGATGGCAACCCCAATGTGGATTATGAGACAGCTGATTTTAAGGGTCCACTATGTTTGTAAAGAGATTCCTAGAGCTCAAAGACAACCTCGTAGTGCAGGTGGGAAGCAATGTTAGTTGAGTAGTGCTAGGTTTCCTAAGGAAAAGTAATGGCATTATGGGTCTGTTCCATTCATGTTGGCATTCTTTACTCTTAGTGGGAAGGTAAAATATACATGTATAGATACTTGCAGAGTGAGTAAAAAGAGGTAAAAAAAGGTACAATGCTGCTATTTCTTAGTTAGTTTTAAATCCTAGTTCATATCAATAATGAGATTAAAGAGTCCACTTTAAATGAACCCTCCCATACTTCACCATAAAGACTGGAATACCAAAAAGCAAATTTGCTTTAAGTGAAGAATTTATCAATAATTGCCCATTGAGTATATTCATTGCTCAAGCATGAAAGAACAGAAAAAAGATTTTTTTCTTTTTGCTGGGATAAATATAACAATAGGAATGTTTTTAAAGCCAAATTGCTCATATAAAGGCCATATCTATTTACTCCTATCTCCCATAGATAATCATTTGCACAAGGCTCACTTTTCCTAACCCTTCATACAAAACCAGAAAAATGATAAAAAGATAATGGTCTTCATAAATGACTTTGAAGAACCTGTTCCCTCCCAAGCAATTGATAGGACTAAAGAACTCCAGCAGATTCAACGGGGAAAATGTAGAAAAAGTAATTTGGCACTCACCTAAGCTTCAAGCTCAGAACCTGAGTTAGCAATGCAGAAACAAACCCACTGACTTATTGGGGAAGAATTTGGATGCCCTCTCTAACTAACTTCTTAGTATTTATGTGTAACTAAGCCAACTCAGCTTGCCACCTCAGCAAATACACTTGCTACTGGTTTATTCTAGTGCTCTTGCCACATCACCAAGCACTTTATTGAAAATAATAACCCCTCCTTATTTATGAGCAAGCCCTCACCAATTATTTATACACAAAGACATATTACCCAGCATACTACCATACCCTACTAAACTATCCACAAACCAACTCAAATATCATGATTAGGAGCCACAACCTCCTTCGGCCTCCTAGAATACACATAAGAAATAGGTTTCGCTACTCCAGTCATATCACAAGCACTTATAGTTTCTTTCTTAAAGACTAGCTGATGACACCCATTGCCAAGCCATTGCTAAGAGAAAGACTACAAAATCCACGATCTATGCAAAGAGCACTCCACTAAATCCCCAGATAGTACCCTTGAGATAGCAGACTGAAGCATGCACTATAATCATTACCTACACAAAGAAGCAGATCTATAAATGTAGTATTTTTTAGAATTTCATGGATAACACATAACAAGCATTATCAGGATTAAATCTTACTGTTTTGCATTAAAATTCTAGCATAGATGATCTCATCATATGGAACTTACCTAGCATTGCTGTCACTGTAAACTGGCTCATAAGGAATAGAGGTTTTATCCTAGGAAAACAAAAAGATCGGAATAAATAAAGACAAACAGAAAATGGCAGGTAGATGAACACATTTTAGTAATTTAAAAAAACCAAGCTATTATCAAAGTCTCACCTCAAGGTACTTGAAGGTAGTACCATCGGCAGGCACAATGCCATTTTTTCCTCCAGCCTCAACAACCATGTTACATAATGTCATTCTCTCTTCCATCTACCAGAAAAAACCAAGTTTTTCACCCCATATGAAAATAAATTGATATGACCCTTAAATATAAACATACTACTTACATTTAAACTTTCAACAGTGGAACCAACAAATTCCATCGACTTGTATGTCGCACCAGCAACCGTTATTTCACCTATCATCTGTAAGTTAAAAGTAATTTTAGTACACCACCCAGATCAAACAAACTACTCAAATTTAGAGCCTGCATAGACTTACTTGCAAAATCAAATCTTTTGCAAGCAAATAGCTGGGCATTTCACCATCCAGCACAAATCTCAAAGTTGGGGGCACCTGCATTTTAGTAGTGAATGAAATTGTCTGGAACTCACAGCTTTATGAATGACACTTTGCATCATTGTTATAAATAAGAAAGATAAAAGAATCATAAAACCAGTTGAACAGAAGACTCAATCATCAATCTAAGATTTATTGCATCTATCAGCAGATCCCAGACTTGAAAATGCAGAAGTGAACATGATGAGACAGAGAGTATAATAAAAGATAAAATTGAACTTATTCTACTTTCCACAAGCTCCAGCTGGGGTCTAGTATTTAGCATTGAGCAAATTATTGAAATCCCCAGATTCTCAAGCTAGAAAATTTCGAATAGGAAGTAACCAGAAGTAAGACACTGAAGAAAAACCTACAAGGGACAAGCTTTGGAGAGGGGATGCAATTGATTCAAGAATGATAAGCTAGTAAGCTCATATGAATCACTAAAGCTTGCAAGACTCTAAGAAATTTCAAGCAAGTTTGATACCAAAAAGGAATTTGCAGAGACCGTAAGTGAGCCAAGTAGACCTCGGACCCTATGCTTTACATCTATAGCATGGCATGACATGCAAAGGAACTTCAGAATCACAATTTTTTAAATACCATTTTGTGTGTAGTTGTTTTCTTATAAAAATAGTTTCAATCTTACAAATGCTTTATACCAGCTCGGTATAGGCTCCCACCATAGGGTCGCATAGTCGATCTATTTAGTAAGAAGACTATCTTGGCAAGTTTGATTTAATTTTTTAAATTTAAGCTTCAAAAAAAATCTTTGTACAAATATCGAGAATAAGCTTAATATCCCAAATATTTTGAATCTTTGAATGAAACTCTAACAAAATCCAAGTTTTACCAAGACTTACACACTCACTCAAAAATGTTACATAACAAATATGTCCACGTCGTATCTATAAGCTTAAGTTTTTAAATCAACTGACTGTGATGCTATTTGTAACATGATATCAAAATAAGAGATCTTGACACCCCCATCTAATTAAATTGTTCGCTTGTGAGTCTTAATTAAAAAGTTCAACCCACAAGTGAGGAGTGCTATTTAATAAACATAATAGTTTACACCGTATTTACAAGTTTAAAATTTTAGATAAGATAGTTATAGTACTAATCATAACAGAAAATAAAAATCCCACATTGAAATTTGATTTCAAAAGTCAATTCAACCTTATCAAAGCTCAAAATAATATCCAAGGTTTCCTTAAATCCCAGAAAATCACAACATACCAATTTACGTGCTTCATATACTAGGTGAGGTTGATTTTCATGTAATGAAGTTGATACCAACTTACATGTGATATTTGTTTATTTCCACCCTCTTTGACTGTTAACAAAAAGGAGCAAACGAAAGATGAGTTATATGCATAATTCTGGGGGGAGTTTTTTTAACTCATTATGATATTCTTTATCAGTTTTTTCATCATCAAAAAGGGAGAGAATGTCGGATGTATCTCTGTCATTTTGATGATAATAAAACATCCATAGTACTAATCATTACTTAGTAACAGTTGTGCTACATTTTTTTTAATATAGATGGAGAATAGGAAGAAGTCAATTTATATAGAAGCACAACACAATGAAGTTAGATTTCATATAGAGGTATGGTGCAAGAAAGCCAGTTTACATATAGAAACAAAGTTCAAGAAATTAATTTTCCACATAAAAGTATTCAGTTTAAATATAGGACTACAATTAGCTTTATTACATATCAACACCAGGTTGTCCATAAGAGAGGAGTCAATGAATAAATCTTTGTACATAGTGGTACAACGCTATGGCCCTGAGATGTATGTAAGTTCAAGAATCAAGTGAGATGTATCCATTGAATTTGTTGTATCCGTTTGTCAAAAGCTCTAAAAGACACAGAAGTTGATGTTATCAAAATGTTATCAGTGTATCCAGCAGAAGCATAGTGGAGTCAAGGGATAAGAGGCCTGTTAAGTTCCTTAGACAGTTCTGTGAGCAGTTCCTCAGTGAAAGTGCCAGAGTCACTTCCCAGAACGAAGTTGGTCCAGAGCCTTTGGGAGGCAGGACGTTACAATTATTTCATGATGTTTTCACAAGACAATCTGAGCCAAGCCAGATTTTCCTACGGCTATAAAATGAATGCCCTGCATGCACTATTGATGTACACAGACAGCTAATCAGTCACTTATCCCATACAACTTTCAAGGCAGAATATCCACATCATAAACAAAACTCAATTAATACCATTCCCCTTTTTGACAAAGCAGAAACAAATAATATGGTAAATTAGACATTGTTTCCATGATAGATATTGGAATTTTAGTGTCATACATTGTTCAACGAATTGCATATCATATTGTTTTTGTAATTTATTGTATATTATATTAATATTAAAGAAACCATGCTGAATATAATACATCCTAAGCATTCACAAACCTTCAGCAGAATTTTTCCAGCGCCCAACACAAAACCAGCATCAGTGTTACCAATACCAGTTGCAAATTGTCCAAATGCTCCAGCAGTACACGTGTGAGAATCAGTTCCTAACAGAACCTGGAGACAAATAAGTAGAAAATAACATATATTTCCAACTGCAACCTGCAAATATGAAAGTAAATTGTGTAGAGGATGCACCTCTCCTGGCCTGCAATGACCTTCTTGGGCAAGAGCAACATGACAAACACCCTTGTAATCTGGATTAACCTAAAACGAGGTTTCGTTTCCATCATAAGGACAGCAATCTCATGCAAAAGAGTAGACTTTCTGTAGTAAAATATGAAGATGGAAATGTAAATGAAAGATTTATTCAGATTCATACCTTGAAATCACTAAGATCCGTGATATCATAGAAGTACTTGATATTTTGCTCCTTACAGAAATCTCTCAGAATATCAACATTACGATTAGCACGTTCATCACTTGTGAAAATGTAATGATCTGGAATGATGACAACCTTTTCTCGATCCCAAACCTTACTTACCAAAATAATGAACTTAGTGATTTAAGTACACACTTTTTTTGAATGAATATTTAAGCACACATTTCATAAAACATAGAATGATAACTTCTGAAAAGAAAAAGACCAAAACGCTAGTGCAAGAGGTATATTTACAAAAGTAGCTGCAGCTGGATGATTATGACCAATTAGGGTGGCCAATAAACTGAAATGAAACTGAATTGGAAAAGGTTAGTTTTCTATTTTCTTCAAACAGTTCAAATTATTAAAGTTTGGTTTTGCTCTGCCAGAGTATATAAATATACAAACTTGGTCTAACCACTTCCAAGTGCCTAGCACAGCAAGGCCAGGCCATCCATATCAATTGCCCTCAAACTTCTAAAATACCATACTTTCCCCATTATCAAGACAGCACAGTGTGCATTACCAGACAAGCCAAGTCAAGAGAGACCAAGGATGGATTTAATGCATGCAAAACAGGTCCTATTTCAGCTGCTGATGGACTTCATCCAAGTGCCAAAAGCCAGCACTCAAATGAAGCCCAACAAGAGGAAAGAAAACTAACACTTGGTCTAACCATCTCACTAAGGCAATTGAACGAAGTTTCCAACTACAACTATTATTTTGCATTCTTTATAGTTGTTTTTCTATAACTCCAATTTTACCTTTTTTGTTATTTTAACTTTAACGTTATTTATTAAAATCTAGTGAGAAATAGAATCTTATCGGTTTAGTTATCCAAGAGTCTGATTTCTTGAGTGCTTGGCAAGATCAAGGACCTTGTTGCTAGTACAGTATAGAAAGTGGTATCGGAATGAATTTTGGTGTTATTGTGTCAATGGGGAGAGAAATAGAGCTCTTAACATTGGAGACACTGTGCAGAGTCAACTAACGAATTCATCACGTGTTTTGACCCTCATGGAGATCAACAGCAGGGGTAACCACCATGAAGATTATGGAGGTGGTGAGTTTCTCTTTTTGGGCAATTCGCATAAGCATTTTGTGTAGATGGTTTCTCTGGATCAAACGTACGAAGAGGTGTTACTAGTGATTATCCATGCTTAGGTGGTGACTTAGGTCAAGGTGGTTGTCAAGGTAGGCATGTTTGCATGAGGAGAAGAATAGTGAGCACAATCACGACAACTAGGCATACCATGAAACTAGGTAAGTGATTATTAGTTGAAAGTTGGCATTTCTAGTTTGGATGATAGTTTACATATGGAAGAGTTTTTAAATTGTCGGCTACTACAAATAGGTCCTTTGATTATATGAAGATCTAAGGAGAGAAAGGTTAGATTAGTTGGTTGCTTATTAACAGGTGCAACTTTTGCATGGTGGGAGAGATTGCAAGGTGAGAAAACCCATGTAGGTTAAGGCCATGTTAGGAGTTGACAATGCATTAAACATAATTTATGGGGAGAGCTTTTACCACCAAATATGAGAAAATTCTATTTCAGCAATATGGGAAGTTTTTGGTTGCCACTCTAAAAGACATGACTGATTGAAGCTTATAAATGAGACATGAGTAATTAAATTGTTATAACTCAAGTCTAAAGAGAAAGCCCAACCCAAAATACTAACCTTATAGGTAGTAGAACTCCTTAAACTTAAGTATCACACTTAGTATATATAACTTTCACATATGGGACTATAACATTACCTTCCCCTTTTAAAAGTCAACTTTCATGTTGGCCTACTATAGGCTGGTTTTCACTAAGAGTGATTCATACTCTATTTTAATAAGTGACCTTCTCTTAAGTCGCTCCTTTTTTAGATTGCCCCTTTCATGAGACTAACCTCTCAACAAGAGCACCAAATATTATAACCTAAGTTCAAGAGGAAAGCCTAACCCAAAAGATTAATTTTATAAATATGAGAACCCCTTAAACTTAAATATCACACTTAGTCCATATTACTTTTCCACGTGAAGCTGCAACATATATCCTCTTAATAATATGAAAAACATACCATCTAAGAAAAGCCTTGTTAGATAACCAGTATAACACTAAGAGTAGAATCCTTTTCAATATCTATATGAGAAAAGTTACATTTCTCACACCAGTTTAAACCCATTTCTAGAGACTGCAATTCCACTACATCAATGGAAATAAAACTGATTTTCAGCTCCAAAAAGCAAATAACAGATACCTATGGGATCTCTAAATAATCTCTGAGCCAAATAACCATTTGCGTGGGCAAGTGTTTAAGACAGCTTCATTCTTTTATAAAGAGCATGTCATAAATTCATCTTTGTTTCATTGCAGCAATTTGCAGATCAGATATAAGGCTAGGGAAATCACAATAGTTCTAACAAATTCATTTACATATTAACTTTGAGAATGCTCAAAAAGCTAATACAATTCTGTGTAATTTGAACTGCAAACCAAACTGCACGATCAATTTTTTTGTTAGAGAAATTCTTGAACAAATCTGGTTGGCCAACACTAACAATTAAGATACCTTTGTGAGAGAGAGGGGGTTTGGGGGAAAAAAGAAAAAAACAATAGCAGCAACAAAAACAACAACAATTGAGATACATTAAGTGCAAGATATATTACTTATCAACAACATAATTAAATAGCAAAGGAATTTATTTCTGTCTGCAAATCCACTTTATCCACTCCAAATGAAAGCTTAATTGTAAGGACAAACTCTTCTTATCTATCATATTCAGTGTTGTTAAAGCCAAGCTAATCCACTCAGTCTAACCAGTTCAACTTGACTTTGCCATAAAACCGGTACAGATCAACCGCAAGGCCCTCATTGATAGTGACTCAGTTTGACCCGATTGACCCAACTTGATTCCTATAATCAGGTTTTTTGAATCAAAATGTAATTTTTTTTTTCCAAAATAATGCACCAATTTACTAAAACAGTAAATGTTAATCCAGAAAAGACAAAAAGTAAATTGTCAAAGCCTCTCAACTTTCAAATTTTAAGAATACAGGCAATTTTATTACCTTAGTAATGAATATAAATTACAACATTGTTTTGAGTCAATTTGATCCTAGTTTAACCCTAGTTTGACCTCTCCACTTTTGACCCCTTCTCATTACCAGGTTAACTTCTTAATCCGGGTCTAACAACATTGATAATAATAATGTAGGAAGTCCCATTTAATGTCTTTATAACTTTAATTTTATATTAATTCTTGCAATTTGTAAAATGCTTACCAAATTATATCAACCATTACCCTATTAGACCCTAATCTCTCAAAAGTCACTTGCTCCTCGACCATGCATCAACCAAGTGGATATCCAAACTAATCAAATATACTGAAAATTGCCCTGAGCTTGCCTATCCCAAGGCAATATCAATATGAATTGGATCACTCCTGCCAGTTTACCAAAACATCTAAAGGCTAATCTTTCCCCATAACAAGCTTAATAAAATCAAAGAACCACAATAAAATAGCTCTTTTAAAGGCATATATATGAAAAAAAAGAAAAGAAAAAAAGAAAATGAACAAAGAAAAGAAACTAAACTGAAGTTAATATACCTTGGCATTTTCACCAAATTCCCTCTTAAAAATTCCGATTGAACCGGGTCCACAGACATCATGAGTCATTAAAATATCGACATCCACCCAAACATTTTCACCAGGGTTCAAATGAGGTTTCTCAGATGCCTTTGCCAATATCTTCTCAGTCATTGTCATTGCAGTTTTCACCTAATTAAGCAATACCCATCTATAATCACTTATTGAACAATAAACAAACAGATAACAGCATTTATATTTATATACAAAATAATTTTAATTTTAATTTAAAAAAAAAAAAAAAAGAAGAAGAAGAAGAAATTGAACCGAACTGAGCCGGTAGTGGAAGGACTGCGTTGAGATTTCTGTGGAGGAGCCATGACGCTCATGATTTTCCTGGATACTGATTTTTCCCATTTGATATTGGAAAAGATTAAGTCTTTCTGCAAAAATGAAAAAACATGAAAAAAAGTACGAGGTTTTTTTCCAATGAGATTAATGAAAAAACCCAAATACCCAGGAGTAAAATCGAAAGAAGATTTCAGCTGTTAAAATGAGGGTATATACCTTGTTGCTGATAAATGATGAGGAAGGCGGAACTACAGAAGAGCACGCCATGGTTGAGGAGGGTTTGGGAGTCAAAGAGAGTATTCGTTCTTTTCTGTGGTTGAGGAAGGACTCTCTTTTCTTTCCCTTCCCCAAACTGAGGAAGCACTTTTTATCCACGGAGCAGCCGCCAAATCCTATATTAATCGGAGGAACGCATGGTAAAATAAAAAAATAAAGGGTTCCTTAAAAATTTGTTACCTGTTTGGACTTCCGGAATTTTTAGAAAAGTACCTTCAATTTGACAATTTTTACACCGTTGCGATGTATTCTTAGTAAAAATGAGGTGCTTTTAAGAAGGATGTATTCGATTATAGGCTTCCTTGGTTCATTTGTTATGACACACACTTTCAAAAAGTGTTTTTATATCTAATACTTAGTAACTGAAAATACCTTTTCAAAATATGCCCTTTTTGAATAAATCTACGCTCAAAAGGCAAATAAGGAGTATAAAATAAAATAAAAGCAACAATTACAATACAATTGAAACCTTAAAACTCCAAATCCAACCCATTTTTCCACCTCCCAATACATAGTTATAGCTTGTGATGATATTCATTATTTCACATCCAACTCACATACTAGAAATCCAAAATCATTTACTACTACAATAATGTAAAAAGTAAAACATAAGGCGTATAACACATGAAAACAAGTATAAATAAGTTAAATTGATATTAAGGTCTCTATAAACACAAATATCATAAAGTCTAGTTTATAGCAGAGACAATATCATAATCTCCTAAACCTAGTGAACACTCGAGTCACTTGAGACACTAGACTCTTACTATGTCTTCTCTCCTCAAGAATAGGTGAAGCCAAAGATTCTTAGGTTTATAGCAACTGTTGAGGCAGCTCTAAAAATTGTGATGAGTCGATGGTAAATATATGGGAAGAAGTCTTTCTTTGAGAACTAACAAACCTACTCTCTCTCTTAAATAGTGTTGGCAGCGTGAAAAGGGGTTCATCCTTAATACTCAAAACTGGTGTCTTAAACATGCTCCCTCCATATATACCCTCAAACGACCCTTCCACAAAGAGTAAAGTCGTCCTATCACTACCACGATGACCTTATCCCTGAATACGTCCAACTCTCCTCATCCTAGTCTCTTCACCTCACTTAGGGGGATCTAAAGGGTCGTACTCTATTGGGATGTCCTCATCTAGCTCTTGCACCTCAAGCTGAGCCAAATGAGGAAGGTAGAGATTAACTGGGATATGGTCGTATAACAATTGAATCCCATGCTAGGTAGAGGATTAAGCTACTTGGTAGTCAACCCCGTCGATAAAGATCCTAATCTACTAAAACTCTTCAACCTACGAAAGAAAAGAAGTTGAAAACATTATAGAGTAAGGAAAATAGAAAAAATAGTCATAGTTGAAAGTAGACTCACCAACTGCTTAAGTAGTGCTCTAGTATAACCAATGTACCGATAAGTGATCTCCTATACTACTATCGATACCCACGCTCTACTCCTCTAGGTTTATCAATCTAAATAACTTGAGTGTGGTAATAGTTCCATATAGTGATGTGAGGAAGATGATGTGTAATCTAATCCATATTTGTCCAACTGTATAGGTTAATACGATACAACGCTTCCTCTACATCATTACTAGTGGAATCCTTTGCAATCTACCAAACTATCAGACGACATGCTTGGGAAAGTGTTGCTCAATAATATGGAAGCATATGAGTGGCACTCAAGCCGCCTAGATATGGCGGTTGTAATAGCAAAAATAGGTAGGATCTATAGAAGCTCATCTGGATATGGCTGTTAGACAACCTAAAAGACGTATTTATTATAATTAATGTAATAGCAAAGCATTGAAAGAGATAGTAATGAAATTGCAGAAAAAATACATACCTAGTATAGACTCTGTCTATCAAAAACATTGCGGTAAGCTATGATGACATGCATTGGGTAAGTCTTTGTGTCGCAATCCGTCATACACCTAGTAATTAACAGTCTATCGCTATATACAACCATGCTATGTGTAAGGATAGGAGCTATGTGTAAGGATAGGAGCTATGTGTCGAAACCTATCCTATGCCCATACTTGAAGGAGAATCGCCGCACCACCCATCTCATAGGCAATCTCTTACGAAAAGCCATATAGCTGTCTACACAGTCATGCGAGGCATACAAACCCCAAGCTGTATTGTTCAGCTCTCTTGAAGTCATTCGATAGAGGTAAGAACATGGCATGCACCAAGTTGTCGGATTTATCAGCAAATACAAACCTCCCAAGCATTTGTAAGATGTAAGCTCTAGTGTGCCATCTAACCTGCTCATCATCCGCTACTCAAGCAAGGAAGTAAAGTGGTCAGCTAGCCAAGCCATATGTAGGTGCCTTCTTCACGAATCAATAGAGTCCTTCGAAACTACCTCGAGGTATGTAGTACATATCTTTGGCCACATCCTGAATGTACTCGTGGTCACTAAGGCCCAACTAAACCTCGACATCTTAGAGTATTATTGCCCATTCTCCATGGGCCATGTGAAACATATAAGTCTCCCTCCTCTATTGCTCTACCAGCATAGTGAAGCTAACTCAAACCTATGAAGCCAACCTAATCAAAGTAAGGTAGCATACAGTCATCCAATATGATCTCCTAAACCTGTTGGTTCCACCCGAGTATCCTTTCATGTTGCCTCCATGTACTACTAAGGATACTAGTTAGTATGTTATGGGTAAGCAGAGTAATTTATGTTGGAAAGACAAGTTAGTGCTCTTACATGTTTTGCCCATACGCATCTAGACTTGTACTTGTCTTATTTAATGAGAATGGATCCATCAATAGGTCAAGCTCCATCTAGCCTACAAAAGCATAAAACAATATGGTCAAACAACGAAATTGCATAATAATTTCTCATAACATGGTTAATAGTTAGTTGATAAACAAAACAAATCATGCATAAGTTAGTACACCCAGTTTTAATTACCCTATTGATTCCTTTAGGGACACGTTCTTCTATCGTACCCTTCCCTCCTATATAATGTGTAAGTCATTTTATTCGAACGGTCTTTAACATCCATCTCCATATGGAAACGCTTTGCCCTAGGCTTACCCTTCTTTCGTTCTAACTACAAGTTAGGTCATATTCTTTCGAGGTGTGGAATCACTGTCAAACTCGACTCATCTCAAATCAGGAAGAAATGGGCTCTCTACATCTACACCTGATATGTAAACTTGTACTAATCCCCAATATTAGACATCATGTCATCGATAGTAGCAATAGCATGTGAGTAGGGTATCCTATATATCTGCCACTTGTTGCATGTGCACATACGCCTATTGAAGTCTACTATCTGCAAATGCCTACCTCCCTTCATCTCATTCCTTACACACTTGCTTCTAGTCCCAACCTCATATATTTGCTATACTGGATAAAACGAACCACTCGACAAGAACTCACTCACTTACCCTACTCCTCTAACATCTCCATTGCTTATTTAGTGTATGGTTAGTTTGTACCCACCCATTTAAGCTCCTCCTCATGTCTCTTATCCTAATGGAATACACAATTGTAAAAGATCTTCCTCGTAAATAATATAATCAATAGACCAAAAGCATGCTTCAATACTAAATTATATGCTTCCATAAGGTTGGATGTTACTCAAACTAATAACCTTCATCATGTGCAAGTGTCCATTGCTACATCATGTAAAGGGCAAAACCAATCTAGTGCATTGGGCTTAAGACTATGAAACTGTTCTAAGCATTTCTTAAACTTTCAGGGCTAAATTTGCATGGCTGCGAAAGTCGCACACTTCTTGCATGACTGGTTCTTATGGACCTTATTGAAATTGTTTGCAATATGTCATATGCACCATCACTACATCACAAAAGGAGATTTCTACCCATTCTCATTTTTTTCTAATGCAAAATGAATCCCCGTCCCTCTATCAGATATCAAGTAGATGGTTTCATGGCTTGTCCTATCACCACAATGTGTTGCCTCAAATTCTTAAGAAACTAATCCCATGCATCGGCCGTCTCATCATCAATTAATGCAAAGGTAAGTGAGACTGTATGGTTCATACCATCCATACTAGTGGCAACCAATAACTTTTGGTAGTACTTTCTATATAAGAATGTGCCATTAATACCAACTACAGGCCTACAGTACTTCCATGCCTCTATACATGGGCTAAAGGACCACCATACCCTCTTCAGCTCTATCACCCTTGGCTATCTTAACTGGTTCCACATCCACTTTAACTTCGTATTGAGGTTAGTCATTTGGATTACATTAAGGAGATAAGGCAAATCATCGTATGACCTCTCCTAATTTCTATATGTGGCTTCAATTACTTTCATCTTCCCGACCCACACCTTTCTATTGTTGACTTGATACCTAAAGTGCTTCTTAACAATACTGCAGTACTGAGAAATTTTGGTGTTAGGATCTTTCATAAGGATATTCAAGAAGCCCCTAGTCGTGGTATTGCTGTCCACCTACGAGTGATCTTGATTTATTATAAGATTGACACATGTCTAGGGCTCCACCAATCTAGTAATCACAAACATACCCTTTAGTTTCTTTTTACACACCCATAGTCTCCACTGGCAACCATCATCATGCTTGGTATAAAGGATGGAATACTTACTTTTCTTCTATTTCAAGGATCTGAAGTCAACGTGATGTTTAATGTAATAGTGCTTGATAGCTCTTATAAGTTCCTTCTTTGTGTTGAATCTTATACCTATACAAAAATCTTCACTGACCTACAAGTTACTAAACTCTTCATTCACATTCCTCTCAAAGTTGAAGTAACCATCTTCCTCACCCCTATTGAAAAAAGGAATCGCATCCCTTACCCTTGTTTCTACTACATCGACCTTTAAAGTTTGCATCAAGGTTGGTGTTGGAACCATTGAACTTAAACCCGAAGCATACAAGTGCACATTAAGCATATCTAAATGGAAACTTCAGGTAACAAGTACCTTAGGCACAATAAGATGTATAGGAGGTATCTCATTACCATCATCATCATCCTCCTCCTCATGTCCCTTAGGCTCATAATCATCATCATCACCAAGTAAGCCTCCTATTCGTTGAACTACATGACCATGTGAAACTTCCTTCTACAAAACTGATCCTATAGCCTTGTCCACCGCATTATCATCATCCCACATGGGTGTAAACATGGGTAACAACTCATATTCATATGCTATTGGTTCATCCTCCTTAACCAGTGTAGCCCTTTTCTCGACTGAAGGCATGTATGTTTCTTATACAAGGGGGCCTCCTTCTACTCCTCTAGTCTTGAGATACAAATGGTGAATATGAGTCTACTCAAATGCTTTTGCCATCTCAAAGAGATTCTTGATGTCATCGTCATCCTTGATGGCAATGAGAGAATAACTCATGATACGCAGGTATGCATTAGGATATCTATACAAAATCTCAATTTCTAACACTTAGATAAACTTTAACACCCTAATAAAGCCTTTTAAGGAGATCAAAGAAATTCACATTGGTTTTCAATTTCAACATCTTTACTGGGTCATAGTCATATTCCAACCCCAAATTTCCCCTCAAAATGTTTCGATAGGGGAAAATCATAAACTTCACCATGCCTACCATTTTCAACATATTCACATGATAATTATTATTTTAATTAGTACATAAGTCATTGTCACCAAACTTTAATGTTAGGACACTTAACAAAGGATGAAATCAAAGGTATATAACCCTTGAAGAGAGAGAAAATGCTCATTCTCAATTTTCAAGCCTAGAAAACGTCACCAAACTCTCTCCGCATACTCATTAAGATGTTAAGAATTCTAGAAAAATTGGATGTAGGAATGGGAGTAAGTAGAAAATTCTGGAAAAATTTGAGAAGCAGAAGTGTGCAAACTAAGCTAATTGAAGGAACCCACATATGGAGGATATCTAGAACCGAACCACCATCACCACTCAATAATGGTGGCCACCCCTAGCTCGGTTAACAACCAAGGAGTGGTTATTGGTGGCCAAATGGCCACCATTCCTGTGAGTCCAAATTTATATTTGATTTTTCATAAATTTGTAAAAATATTAACTTAACCCCAAAAATTATGAGAAAAATTATTTTGTAGTATTTTTACATGCACATTTCAAGCAAAATATCAACTTGTAAAAATTTTGAGTGGATCTAGTACTTGCTTAAAAAATCAAATGAAATCAAGTAATTTTCAAAGTTGATTTGAATAACCCTATTGCTGTTGTTTCGAAACAAAAATTTTTTTTGAACTTTTCAATATTGCATATTTAGATCCTATGAAAAAAAAATGCCATTTTTCGGAATTTTTGCAAAGTTAATCGTGTGAAAAATAACATGCAATAGTTCTGGGGTTTGCTTGTATATTATATAACTGTGGAGAGTAATTTGAAGCTAGTTGAATTGAATAGGATTTGAGATATGCACAAATCACTAGTTATGATATACATGTGTTAAAGTAAGGATAGGAGGATTCAAAAGTTTGGGATGATATGGTGATTATGGATAAAAAGAACTTATTGTATAATTATAATTTATCATATTTATAAATTGGAATGGGATATTGGGGCGAGTCGCCGGGAGTAAATGTATAAATCAATTATATCCAAAGAGTTCTTCAGATGGTTGAACTGATAGAAAGGAGACCTAATTTTTGGTTTGGATACTTAATCAAAGGGATAGATGGTAAATGATTATAATTATAACCCTGTTGGGGCCTTGTTTGAGAAACTATTTAGTAAAGAAGCATAGTTGTAAAGACTTCAAAGATACATTATAATGGTTGATTTGATACGAGAATGACTCAAATACTTAACCAAAAGGTTAGTTAGTGCAAGGATTTGGCTTATAATCGTCTCAGAGTCTTAATTAGGACAGTATTTAGTAAATAAACATAGTTGAAATGACTTTAGAAATATGTTTAGAAGGTTAGTGGGTGAAAGGACTTTAACTCTAAATATGCTAGAGTTTCGTTTAAGAAATTGTTTAGTAAAAGAAGAGTGATTGTATTGAGTTTAAAGACTTGACGAGAAGGTTGGCTGATTTAAAAGGCTCAAATGAAATCGTTTTAGAGACATCTTCAGAGGGTTGGTCTGTAAAGGAAGAACCTATTCTCCAATTTAGAAAGTCGATAAAAAAAGTTGAATAGTAAAAGGGACTTAATTATATCCTAATCATTGGCTTGTTTGCGAAGTATTGGTAAAGGAAATGTAGTCGAAATGGCTTTGAGACTTGATTCAAGGTTTGATTAGTGTGAAATGCTTAGTGAAAATAACCTCAGTATCTTGTTCAGAATGTTGATTAGAGTAAAGATATAAATGAGATAATCTTAGAGACTTGGTTATAAGGTTATGAGATCAAAACTTAGTATTAAGTGAGTTTTCAAAACTTTGTTCAAAGACTTCAGAAGCAAGTTGAAACTTAATACAAAACTTATACCACTTAATAAAGATAAGTCAAAACTACACTTAAATTATTAAAATCAACTTATCCAATTTTATATTTAATAAAACTAAAATGATTATTTTAGAAAGAACAATGAAAAAGGACGAGATGAACTATCAAGACCGTTGAGCGTCACATGTCCATGTAAGTGGGATCAATATTTCACCGCATTATAAAATATTATTTAACGATACTAAGAGACCTTAGTATATGCCTTGGTTATGATTGTAAGGTAGTTGCCTGTTTGTATGCAACGTGTATGCTTGAATAATGTTTTGCTATTTTAAGTGATGGATTCTATGTATTGGTGGCCTTATGATGTTGCTAGATTGAATTGTTTGAAATTGCTAAACCACCCCAAAAGCAAATTAACTCAAACTCAACTTAACTTCTAACTGGACATTCATTGCAACCCACTAGGGGAAAATGATTAAGAAGTTCGAGCCAAACTCAGACCCTTTTGATAAGGATAGTAGAAATAGTCATTTCCCTACCCTTAGTCAAACTAAGTGACAACAAAAGAAGTCATAACAAGGTTGAGTCTCAAGTGAAGCATGTTTTTCCATTGCACAAGCCTCGATTTGGTAACTGATTCGTGAAGTGCCTAGCGTGAAACTCCTCAAAACTTGGATTAGAGCGAGAGCAATTTTTCTGATCTCACGATGACCAATCAACATCGTGCAATGGTATTTGCGTAAACATGCATTACATCTAAGTAATCTTATTTGAAAACCCTGGTTGCTCTGTGTCAGATATGTGCTTTGTTTCCTTCCCACTTACTAAGTAAGTTATCACTCATTTCCATGTAGTTGTTTTATAGGTTCCTAATAGATACACCAGTATTACTCCAAGTTCTAAAAGTGTAGAGAATGGGTTTGGGAAGTGAGATTCAAGACTAATTGGCTGAATTCCTATTTTGCTTATTGACTATACTAACCCTTCGGAAGACTAATAAGGTCTCTATAAGTGACCCTTTAGATTTCAACTATTGTACTGATACTGTGTTCTATAAACTTGTGGAATTTTATAAATCCTTATTATGTCATTTTTTTATGGTTATTTATAAAACTTGTTTTCTTCTCAAGCTTTTATATGACAGTATCTTTTCAAAAGTTATTTTAGAAAATTACACCACATGTTAATACTAAGCAAATATTAAATTGGATAACTTAAAGTTGTAGAGTGGTAAAGGCTTATTGTAAGTTACTAGTTTATATGGCGAGGCTGTTATAGCTCTCTAGTTTGGGGCGTGACATATGCAACTTTCGTATATCATGTGACTTCACCCCCCATATATAAATACCCCCTTTCACCAGCATAGAACACTTACATACACTTAAAATCACTCTCAATTTCTGTCCAAGCACGAAATTCTCCCTCTCTTACATACACTAGTGTTAAAAAAACTTCCAATCTTATATAAATCGGTAAGTATTACTTTATCAATCTTTCATAGAAAATTTTTTTTGTCATTGTGGTATTTTTTTTTCATGTGAAATTTTAGAAAATGTAAGTATTTGCATTATGTTAAAAAAATTGCATTTTGGTTAACAAAATGCATCTATGCTGTGTAAGTTGGTGTAATAGATTAAAGATATTGTAATAGGTCATTGATGATCATGGGTGCAATGTTGTTTATATAATGTGAATAATGTATTTGGTGAAAGTTTTGTGAAGATAGTTGTGGTATAATTAAATTAGAGTGCTTGGAAGTGAGAATTCCAAAGCGTGGAATATATTTACTATATGGAGATTCTGCTAACTTGTTGCTATCTCGTGTAATAATTAGGTTGAAAATAGTGGATTACGTGAAAATTATCGTTTATGCACATGAAAATATTGTGAATGGCAAAGCGGGAGCAAAGTATGATAGGGAGCCAGTGAAAAAGTAGAAAATAAATAAGTAGGTAAACTATGCTAATTTTCTGCACATGATTTGCAATAACATTGGGATCGACACTACCGGGGTAGAAATTGTGCACAAGCACTGAACATTTTATCAAGGCGGAAGGTACTATGAATTGATGCCTATTAGGGACAATGAAGATGTGGAGAACTTCATTGAGATAGTAGAAGCTTTCTGTAAACAAAATATACAACACATTTATGTGAGGCCATACGGGCAAACAAGTGTGCCTTCGAGAGATAATATCTAATAAGGAAACACCTTAAACACTACATCAAAACAAGTGCAATATAGTTTAATTGACTTTCCTATGACTGATGTGAGTGAGCCTCATACTACCATAGAGCTTATAATGCAAGATGATATTGTCAACATTAATATGAATGAAGAGGTACTTAATACAAAGTATGGGGAAATTTGATAAGATGACTCGACCTATGATCTTGATATGGAGAATATTGCTATAGGTTTCGATAGTAGCGATGATGAGGATGACGAAGATGAAGGCGATAAGGATGATGAGAGGAGTGAAGAGGAAGATAAATATGACAGTGACAAGGAAGATGATGAGGGAGGAGCCGTGGTGGATTTCAATGTCACAAGAAGTAATGTGCCTGTTATTAACCCCATTTGCGCCCATGTTAGTTTCAATTCAATCTCTAGTAACTCAAAGTAATTGCCCTATGGTAAGAGATCCAATCTCGTATTTGAACATTGGGGGAAATAGTATCTATGTTACATTTGAAGAGGAATAGAACATGCAGTAGAGCAACACAACTGATAATGATTAGTTGAGCTAAGGCATGAGGTTCAGTATTAAGACAGAGCTACAGGATGCTGTCAAGAACTATAATATTAAACACTACTGAGACTTTCAAGTTATTGAATCATACCCAATGTTGTGGCACATTTGTTATATAGAAAAGGCCAATAGTGGCAAGCAGAGGTTAAAAGTGTGTAAGAAGAAGGTGTTAGGGCTGTTTGTCATAATGATTCTCAAGGGACCACATACTTGTATTAACTTAGTGATAAGACAAGATCATCTTCAAATTAACAACAATGTTATGGCCAGGTGCTTCATTAATAACGTTTGTATCAACCTTGATATTACACTTGTAGACTTAGCATAGAATATTTAGAACGAGTTTGGGTATACAATTAGTAGAAGGATGGTGTTTAAGGGGAAGAGAAAAGCAGTTGGGATGGTGTACGGTAATTGAGAGAAATTGTACAATGAACTTTTGAAGCTTCTAAATGCCATCAACATAACCACCTTAGGCTCATAGGTAGATTGGAGGTGGAAATGTTCCAAGGAACTTAGTGTCTCCATTCTGAAGTGGGTATTTTGGACATTTAGATGTTGTCTATAGCCTTGATGCAACTTCTTTGTATCTTTTTTTTTTTTTTAATTTACACTCAAAATGTGACTTTAGCACAAATTTTGATGGGCATGCAACTTCACTCCCCCAAATTCGTATTAAGTTTCATACGGGGCCTATTTTGGTACTACTTTTTGGCAAGTATCTCATTTACATACAAAACTCTCCAAATGGCTAGCATTCAATCAATCATATAACCTTTTGTATAGTTACGCTAAAAGTAAAAAAAATCTAAATTCATTTCTCTTGGTCTATGATTTTTTTTTTCTCCACTAATTTTTGCTTGAATTTGTCATGAAAAAATATATGGATGACACATGTTTTAAATGATTCATTTAATAATCTATCATAATATATTGATTGTCGATTTGGTTGGGAATTTTTCCAAAAGCTTTTAATCAATCTAAATTATTAGCTATTACACCTATGATGTATGTTCTAAAAGATAAATTTACTTAGATTAACCTATATATAAATATAAATCAAACAATTTTTATTTAAAAAAGTTAGAAATGGATTAAAAAAAAATTCAAAGCTTAAGCTTTTAGTATCCATCTTTTGCATCTACTTCTTTGCTTGTGATTTCATTTCTTGCATGAATTCATTGTTTGTGTTGCATCCCTTAATCCCATCAAAACTTATAAATGAAAGGAGAGATAATTGAATAATAAAGCAATTGGTGACTTGATGAAATGAGAAGGCATTGTAGAATTGTAAGGAAACAATCAAAGATTGACTGTACTAAAGCCACTTTTGAAATGTGAAGATATAGAGGACTAAGAGAAGTTAGAGATTATTTTAATAATTTAATCAACATTTTATTTTTTCACAAGTATATAAGACACTGTGGCAAAAAAGAAGTAAATAAGACACTAAAGTGTGTATGGGATTGATATAAAAAGTATATTGGAATAAATGTATTTTATGATGATTTTATGATTCATTTGCAACTACAAAATTACACATATAAATTATAACTATCAAATGCATATTTACGATGCATGTAAAAAAATTAAAACAACAATTTGATATAATTTATAACATTATACGAATATTGAATCAAATTGTATACATAATTAATAAATTAAGAAAAGAAAAAAAAAAGATATACGTGTATATTTTAATAAGAGCATGGAGGGGGGAAAAAAGAAGTATCATGGATATATATTTCTTAAAGTACAACAAAAAGCATGTTGATCTTCTTTAATTTGTTTCTTTTTGGAAATCTTATTTACTTATAGAAACAACTAAAGAGATATTAATTTGGGAGTTTTGTACATAGTGACATAAAATGCCGTGATATGAACTAACATTATAGTCATTCATTGTAAAATATAGTAACTAATAGTTAAATTGTCCAAATATTAAAGTCATGGAGCTTGCTTTGGTGTTTAGGTGTTAATAGGATTTTTTTTTTATTTAATTTCAAGGATAAACAATTCATAAAAGGGATTCTATTGTAAAGCTCGATCTCTATGATGATTGCACCCATATCTTATTTTTCTAGGGATGTAAATGGGGTAGGTTTGGGAAGAGTCATAAGAACTTAGGACCTGCCGCACTATCTTAATAAGATTTTTAGACCCGTTCCAAAACCCTATAAGATTTTTAGTTTTATACCCAAAACTCATCTCATTATCCTAATGGGGTACCCATTTCTCGACTTGCAAAACTCATTTGTTTTTTTTTTCTTAATTTTTTTGAAAGAATTATTTTTTATTTCATTATTTATTACATGGGAATTTGATTTGCATTATTTACATTTATAAAATATGGGTAATGTAATGAGGACATATTAAAGGAAAAGCCACAAAAACATATCATATTTCTTCTATAATATATTTATAAAATACCGAAACACAAAGAAGAAGTGAGTAAATATGTGGAGACAAAAGAGGCGAATAGAGATTGGAGAAAGGCTTAAAGAGATAGAATAGTGATAGATACTTTAGTAACTTTACTTTTCATTTAGTTAGTACTATATTATTAATATATTATTTTTATCGGATAACGAGTCTTCCAATGAGTTTTTCTTGAATCGCATAACACATCTCATACCTTAATGAGTTTTTAACCATATCTCAAAACTTGTTTTAAAACTCTATTAGATAGTACCATATGGGATATTTAACAGATTGAGTGGCTTAAGTATCCTATTACGACTTACTCTTTTACATCCCTATATTTTTCAAGCAGTTACCCATTGCTGTTATCTATAAATCGACGTGGTGTATGCCTCAATATAAATTGACATTATAGTTTTTCATGGCAAAATATAGTAACTATCAATTAAATTGTCTAGATTATTAAAGTCATGGAGCGTTTTTTAGTGTTTAGGTTTTAATAGGATTTTCCTTTTTTAATTTCAAGGATAAACAATTCATAAAAATATAGTGTTGTAAAGCTCAACCTCTATGATGATTGCACCCCAACCCTATTTTTCAAAGTAGTTACCTATTCACATAATAGCAGTTGTCTATAAATAGAGGTAGTGCGGTTCTAGTTTATTTTAAAAATATTATATTATTAAATAAATAAAAATATGAAAGTTATATTTAATTGTCCACCATTTTTAAACACCTATAATGCGAATGTAACTTCACAACTAATATTGCAATAAATAAATTATGGATAAATGGGTCATGAAATTTCATAAAAGAAAATTATTCATTAAAAATAAAGTCTTAGAGCCTATATAAATAAAGCAATATAATAACAAAAACTTTCACTTGAAAAAGATTGGTAAAAACATGAGGAACTTTAAAATAACACATTTTTTTTCTTTCAAATCGTAAATCAACTCCATTTACAGGTTCTTTATAGCATTTATTTTCAAAACTAAACTCTGAAATTTATCCAATACAAAATTTAAAATAAAAAGATCTTATCATTAGGTTCAATATATATTAATTGTGCCATCACAAAAAATTAAATTAATTTATTGTTTCATGTATATATGATGTAAAACACGCATAATTTCTAAAGATCATTCTCAATTCGATCATTTTTGAAGAATACGTGATAAGATAAAAAATCTTTAATGGTGCATTTAATAAAAGAATTATACATAAATTGGTCATGAATTTTCCTAAAGCAAAATATTATTAAAAATAAAATCTTTGAGCCTATATAGAGAAAGAAAGAAATATTAAACATTTACTGGAAAAGGACTGATAAAACATGAGGAGGTTTAAAAATACCACATGCTTTATTTGGAATCACGATGAACTCCATTTATTGATGGTATGCAATATCTATCTTCACTACAAAACTTCGAAATTCATCCAATCTAAAACTTATGAAAAAAAAAAAGAAAAAGAAAAAGAAGAACCTTATCATTAAGTTCAATATACAACAGCTGTACCTTTAAGAAATTGAATTACTTTATTCATTCCTATGAATTCAATATAATTATTCTTTCGGTCAATATAATTTATTTATTTAATAGACATGTACTTGAAAGTAATAATTTTAATTGGTTTTATATTCTGTCAATATATATATATATATATATATATGGATGACCTCTTATGAATAAAAAACAGAATGTTCAACAAAGGCTACAATAATAGAATGATTCGTCATTCTAATGCTCCAATTGAATGTAATTTTTCCATAAATTGTACTGAGAAACTATACCTAATGTGAAGAAGAGAAAGCAATAACTTGGAAAGGGGATATGTCTTCAGACAAATATTTGCTATCCCGAATCCTGTTCCCTTCTGTCCCACCCACTTAGAAGATGTCACCTGTCTTATAAATTTGGCGAATAAATTTCCACACTGTCTAAGCCGCCATCGTAAAGCAAGATAGGAAAGATTCCTTTTTTCCTCTTCTACTCCACTGCAGTTTCCCACGTTGGATTCTTGTCTTTGAAATTTTTCCTTTCTTTTCTCCGTCAACGTCAACGTTGCTGACACAATTAACTTAATTATTGAATTCTACATATTGCAAATTTTCGTCCGCATGTAGAAACGTTATATATTACTATTTAATTAGTTGGAATTGATTAAATATTTTTTAACACAATACTAAATCATTTATCAAAATAAACTTTTGTTGTTTATCGTTTGAATTTTAGGTTTTTTTTTTTAAATATATGGATAGTTTTATGACATAGTAAAGTAAAATGAATAATTTCTTTCTTCTCATTTGTGGTAGGCAATTGCTTTTACCCATTTTATTAATACTAACACAAATTTTTGTTTAAGTACTATTGATATGCCTTTTTGGGTCCAAACTCTAAAAGCCTAGATCTAAGTACTTCACCATACTCTAGATCCCTCAAACCCTCCTTTGGAATGACAACTAGACCCTCTCTAACAAGCTAATTGACTCAACTTTCCCATGAATAGTTTGACCTGAGCCTAGTTGCAACCAAATTGTTGGCATGCCCAGCAACAACACAACTTGCTCGAGTTATCTCTAAGCACTTCTTAACCTAACTAGCTAAAAACTTTAGAAGCCTCAATTAATGTCCTAGGGGAGGCACCCAAAACCCTTGAGGACCCCATAGTCCTCAAGGTGTCCAAATCCATGGCTCCTCAATCTCACTTCGACTTCGACCTCAAGCATACATTAGGTGCGTAGCATACAATCTGCTAATCATGACACCACAACTGCTATGCTCATCTTCCTTCTTTCTCCTCATTAAATGCCACTCAACAATTTGTCTATGATAGCTACTAATGTTGATGTGACAAACACTCTTCCCCAAAGCCACCAACCAACATAAAAGGTATTATCCTTTCTTGTACCAAGCATGCCTCCATGCATCAACCTGATATGGGCCAATACTCATATGGTATATGTTGATAGTTAATTTTCGTCCACTTGGCTAGATAAGCTTTGATTATCAACACTTGTCTAGTCAAGTGAACGAAAATTGACCATCAATATTTCCCCCTAACTTCCGTGTTTGAGAATTTGACAAAAGAAGTAACATATAATACATTAGAGGTTGAGTAGGATGCAGTTCCTTAAATGTCGAGCGAGGTGGAAAGCAAGATGAATTGCATCTCAATCAAAAAGTTACAATTTTTTATTTCTGACCTGTCTAAGAGACTAAAAAGTAAGAGGCATGACACTTGTCACCTCGGTCATCATTATGTTACATGCCTAATAACCGTAAGAGAATTGTCAACCATTAGATTTTTGTCTCGAAACACACGTTAACAATCCCTGTTATTATCAAACCAGCACATTATTACAATCAGAAACACATTTGCAATTACGAAGGTGAATTGTCCATATTTAAGGGACTATTCAAAATCAAATGTAGATTTCTCTAGTCGTATCTTCAAACTTTCATTTGCTTTCGATATCTCGTCTTCATTCTCAAATTCTTCAACTTCTATGACATCATTCTTTATAACCATTCAAGTATAGTTCGTAACGTAATAAGTCAACTCATCATTTTGGATTCAGAAGCGATTGAGTCTAAGGCTACTTCTCTCCCCTTCAAAAGAGAAGCGAGGCAGTATGTTCTTCTGGTAGCTCGATCGATAGTATTGAGGAAAGGTGGAATAAACTTTACTCGGATTAATGCTCTCGCAGTAGACAATTATCTCAAAGACAAAGAGGGGAGATTTTTGATGAGATATCAGTACAACAATATAGTTTACTTCCACGACTTCCTAGATGGAACTGCCAATCCTATCGACAGGGTCTTTTCTATTTCCTTTAGCAAGGAGTAGCAGTAAGTGACTCTTCAATTTGGACTGGTATGTCATATCCAGCGGATTGTAATCCAAGTAAGATCGAGTGGTGCGTCATACCTATTCAGTAGCTGCTCGGACTTTGCTAGCTTTTTCCCTGTTTTTTTTTTTATCTACTTTATTGTGGTGCTTTTCTGTGTGTTCGACCCTGAAGGTGCATCAGGACACCAATTTAAAACCTTAATTTTAGTAATAAACTTCAAAAAACCAAGTCTAATCTAAAGAATAAGAGAAAAGATGAAGAGCACTTACTTAAAATGTAAGAAGATGAGGTGGAAATCTAAAAAGCAAGTTAAACTCAAAAGATTAAACTAAAAACTCGTGCATACAAATTTGGATTTCAAGAGATTAGCTAAGAAAACTTATTGAATTGGATGATTTTCAAGGAAGTAAGCTAAGAAATGAAGTATAGAGACTTAGTCTTACCTTAAGATCGATTTTGCACAAATTTCCCTTACGACAATGCAGGTTTAAGTGCCTTGCATAACTAGGGTTTAGAGGGGGTCTAGAGAAGAGAAGAAAGAAAGTGGGGTTAAAGTGGGTAATGAGTGTTTAGGCTTTAGAATGGGATAATGGCAACTGAAATTAGTAGGGTTTAATATAGTCTTATGGCTCAAATGACCCTTACACCCTTATCTTTAATGCATTTTTTTTTTTATTTTCTTGGGCTTCACATTGATATTCATTCATAATTATTGTTTAAGTTAATGCCAATGGGGTATACATAATTTTTGGAAGGAACTAATGGCCCTTTAACTATTGATTAGCAAAAAAAAAAAAAAACAATGGATATTTGTTGGTCAAATTCGCTATATTGATACTATCCTACAAATCAAACACTTAAGCAGAATCTTTGAAACAATATGTCTCGTTACAATTGTAGAGATACCATTGATATGATAACAAGGACAGTAGATAATTACTCGAAAAAAAAAAAAAAAAGGAATAGCAGATACAAATCCGCATGACCTTAATTAGTTGACACCTTAGGCCACAAGAACAAAATATCATTTCTCATTAAATGACTTAAACCCTTTAAATATATAGGAGACAAGATGAACAAATCCACAAATTTCAATTACTCAAAAGCATACAAACAAGAATGACTTATCCACCAAAATTAAGACATGGCACATTAAGCCAAATCTCGTAGACAATTAATTTTAGTAATTCATTTATGGTTATCAACAATTGATCAAGCAACCAATAATGGATTTTATAGAATCAGATCAGAAATAAATGCACTCGAAATCCAATCCCAACTAAATAATAACCTTGATTTCACATGTAAAGAGATACAACTATTGTGAGTTTCGAATTTGATAATGAACCCTAGAGTCAATAGATCATCATATGATTTGCAAAGAAACCAAAGAGAGAGAGGGGGAGAGAACTCACAACATGTGAATATCTTCGTGGTGAAGTGGAGATATGAAGCTAAAATAATTGTCTATTGGTAATTTTTTTGAGCTCCTTTGTTCTTTTCTCTAAGTTATTAGTTAAGATTTGAAGTGTGCCCAGTGCTAAATTTTTTAGGAGTGGTGAGGTTGAAAAAATTTGGGATTAGTTTTTTTTTTTTTTTTTCAAGCCTTTTACTTTCTAGTTTAACCACCTTTATTCCTTTTTTTAGGTTATGAGTTATTATGCTTAAGTAGCTTTTATATTATTCATTAGAAGAAAATAAATAAATAGGATAGCTCTTAGATACATAATGTTTTGCTCTTTATAAGTGCTATAAATATATCCATACTCTTCTCTTGTAATGTCTATTGTTTATTCGTATTTTTCCCTAATATGAAGAAGTCACAATTAATTAAAAGGGGAAAGCCTTCTTGGGAAATTCTTCATCTTAATTTTTCATTAATGATAATTGTCTTAAAGAAAATATGTCTCTCTTAAAAAACAAAGATAAAATAGGTTAAAAATATTTTAGAAACAAAATCATAAATAAATGAAATAATATAATAAAATATTAATAGCAATAGTTATTTAGGATATTACGTAGATTATTTTAAATAGTTGAACATTTTAGCTTAACAAATACTTTGCCAAAATATCCTCTTTTAATGTTACATGTCATATAAAAATACTAAAAACATAAAAACAAAATAATAAATTTAATATTATAGATAAATATATGAAACAACCCTTACCCCTTGATGATATATTCTTAGCTTTGATTGAATATAGGTTTCTTGTATCTCTCATTAGATAGAGATACCTTAATGTAGATGCTAAAGAAAATAAACAATAAAATTTAGAGAGATTAATAGATTTTTTTAATTAGTTAAATATAAGGCAATAATTCATAAAGGCTGTTTTACCTTAATAATGTTGTGAAATATTGCTTATAAATAGGCTCGAATAAAGCAAGACCGTAGCTAATAAATTTGAGAATAATAACAATGAAGAAAATGAATACACAAATTTTATGTGAAAAACCCTTAAATAATTTAGGGTAATAATCACAAGTAAAGGTAAAAGAATTTCACTATAAAAAATTCATGGGCAAAGGTAGAATAATTTCGCTATGAAAAATTTAGTATTGCAGCCTCTTTCTATTATGAAAGAAAAAATACACAATGTTCTCTCTTCTATAATAGGAGAAAACTTGCAATTCCCTTTTTTACTTCATTCTCTAACATAATAAGTGAAATGGTGGGAGTTTGTTGAGATGGTTTTCAAATGCAAAAATCTAGCCTATTTATTGAGGTTTTTCCTAATGTGAACACTACATATGGATGCATAATACGGTAAAAGATAGGCTATGTATAGTAATGTAAATTTTCAAACTTATAGCTTATAGACTTGGTAAAACATTATCTTCATTTCTCATTTTTCTTTATCAACGAGCATTAATGGTACTTGAATTTTTATTGATGGTCTCTTACTTGAAGATTTGATTGAGAATTAATCATATTTTCATACCATTCTTTTTATCTTACTACTCCATGTTGCTTAAGTTTCAGTCAATAAGACCGGCACCAAATAAACTTGTTATTCTTGATTACCTTTATCATAAAGTTTGCTACGTTGTCTTTGGTGTGGATTTTCCACATATCTAGGGTTTCTTCTTTGACTTTCTCACAAACAAAGTGATATCAAACTCAAATGTGTTTTTTTTTTTTTTTTTTTTTTATGAAAAGTTGGATTCTTTAGAAGATGCAATGTACTTTGACTATCATAAAACAACGTGATTGTTTCCTATTGATACTTGAGTTTTTCCAATACCATTTTCAACCATATTGTTTCTTTATTGGCTTGTGTAGTTGCTATATATTCTGCTTCTATTGTTGATGTAGCTACAACCGACTGTAACTTGGAAACCTAGCTTACAATTCTGCTAACAAGTGTAAGTACATAACCTGTAGTAGATTTATTTTATCAAGATCTCCTGCATAATTAGAAACAACGTAGCTTCTAACGATTAAGTTTGATCCTCTATAATGTAATGCAACATTTGAGGTCCCTTTAATATATCTTAGGATCTTCTTTACAACATTTTAATGCTCTTTACCAGGATTTTCCATGCACAGACTAACTACCCTCACTAAATGTGTAATGTTTGGTCTTGTACATACCATAGCGAACTTTAAGCTTCCCATTGCTGATGCATATGGTACTTTGATAAATATGTGTAGATTTTAAAGGATAAGTCTTATTTGTGCTTATCTATATATCAAGATAATTTGGTTTCAAATTTTAAGCAGATTTTTAAAGTTCTTAGATTAAGCATCACAAGCTGCAGTATTCTAAAAAAAAGGTTCAAGCTCGGCATGAACCAAATAAGGGAATAACAACTATTAAATCTTTAATTCAAATCTCAAAAACTCCTATTTGCTTGGGATTTTTCTTCAATAGCAAAAGAAGATATGATTGTGTAAGATCTTTTCAAGAAAAATTAAGAACTAGTTGTTTCTAGCTATTACTTGAAGAAACAACCAATGCAAGTTGAGCTATAGAAGAAACAAGACACACAACACCTAGAGCATAACAAAACACTTTGCTATTCATCATTTACAAATACAGGCTATCAAAAACTTAGTCAAAGAATGAGCTAAATTAGAATTTTTATTTTATTGTTCTTGTTTCTATGTGAATATTGTAAAGAGATATTAATTGTATCATCTCATTTTTCTGTAATTATTATTGAGAAGTTATAATAGAGTTAGTGTAAGGTTAAGGGATTCTTTGTAGGCTTATATTTAGCTTAGGGAGAAGCTAGTGAGACATGATAGAGAAGTGATTAAATATCCTTGTAACCTTAAGTTTCATTTTGATTAGTGAAAGAATCGGATTAGTGGAATAGTGTTGGTGAGGAAAGTCGAGTCCTTAGCAATAGAATTGAATGAAAGCAATAAGCAAAAGGTTAAAGCTCTTTAAATCACTGCCTGATCTTCTTTCTTACTCTCTCTTATTTACTTTATTGCATTTTATTATTTATGTTGTTCTTTTTGCACCTAAGTTAATAATAAATACTCTATTACTTATACACCATTCAAGTTATTAGGAGGGGAACTTGTTTAAAAAATAAAAAAGTTGTTATTTTTATAAAAGATATCACCCTGCCTCTTGATATCTTACATGAGGCCTACAATTGATATAAGAGCCAAGCTCTAATATCACATAGAGTCAAGATTAATGGCAGAAAGTAGTGGTCCATTGATTGTTCAACCTGGCAAGGTTCCATTATTTGATGGTACTAATTTTCTTTATTCAAAGTTTATGATGGAGATGTACATTAAGGCAATTGATTATCAAGCTTGGAGGATCATTTCAAATGGAAATGTCAAAGTCTCAGAAACTCTACTCACATTAGATGAAATCATGAAATTTGAATTGAACTCAAAGGCTAAGAATTTACTTCTTTCTACTATTGCACCTTTTGAGTTCTATCTAATTTCTTATTGTAGTACAACTAAGTAGATCTAGGACACGTTGATTCAACCTTATGAAGAGATGGACACTATAAAAGAAATAAGGATTAATTCCTTTATACAACAATATGAAACATTCTGTATCCTTCTTGATGAAGAGATTAAAATTCTCTTAGTTACTTTACTACTATTACTAATGAGTTGTCATCTTTTGGAAAGACAATGAGTGATGCAGATCTTGTTAGGAAATGCTAAGAATCCTTCCTAAGGCCTAAAATGCAAAGAAAACAACCATTGAGGAAGCTTGTGACATGAACAAGCTTAGTTTAAGCCAATATTGTAGCAAGTTTATGGCCTATGAAGTGGACTTCCTCAAGTCCAAAAGTATGTTAGAAGATTCAAAGAAAAAGTCTATAGCCTTCAAAGTAAGGGATGTAAAAATTGATTCAAAATGTGACAAGTCTTCTGGAGATGATGAAGAAGATGCATCAATGCTAGTAAGGTGCTTAAATTGCTTACTTAAAAGGAAAGGTACAAGAACTTACAACTCAAAAAGGTTTTCTTCTAATAAAAATAAGAATAACGTGGGAAAAGGGATACAAAGAGAAAGAAGAAAAGAAAGAGCTTATATGTTACAAATGTAAGAAACCTAGACAAATCAAGTATGAAAGTCCAGTGTTGATAAAGAAAATGGACAAGTACAAGAAAAAGCGCAAATCATTACTGGGTGACTTGGATGAGTTAGAAACTAAGGTAGGAAGAACATACGATGAAACTAAAGGAGTAAACTTGCATTTAATGATGCTTTCTAAGGTAAGCTCCAAATCTGAAAATGAATCTAATGATGAAATTCCCGATGATATATGTGCTAAAATAAGTAAATTATTAAAAGCTCTTTCTAAAGCTAATGATAAGAATATAAGAGTAGATAATGAAAATAAGTTATTAAAAGAAGAAAAGGTTGCTCTTATTCAAACAAACAAGTTGTTAGTATATGAGAATGACATCTTAAAAAATGATATTGAAGGTTTGCGTGTTGTTACAAAAGCATTAGTAAATGAGAATCTGATATAAAAAAAAAAGAAATAAAAAGTCTAAAAGGTCGTATAGATGATCTATCTAGCTCAATTCAAAAAGCCTTTAAAAAATTTGGTGAGAGTGATAAAAAGACTTTAGATGCTCATTTCTAATCAATGCGTTGATCAATCTAAAACTGGTTTAGGATTTGAAAATGGTGAATTATCACATGTTAAACTAGAGATAATGTTTGTAAGACTTAGAAAAGAAAGTAATAAAGAAACAATTGATAATAAGGAAAAAGAAAAGGCTATTGAGTAGGTCATAAAGTTTAGCAAGAACTCTCTTGATTAGAACAAAAAGCATCCACCTGTAAATAGATGCTTTAGAAATTCAAACAAAAAGTATATAAGAAAGTATCAAACTCTAAGTCAAAGGAGTGCAGTAAGTAACAGGTACAAAACTCAAAAACCCTATGCTTACTTCTTTTGTAATAAGTTAAGATATATTGAAAAATATTGTTTTTATAGAAATTCCAAGCTCAACAATCATTAAGTGAAAAATAAAAACACGAGCTTGAATTTTAGAGGATTGAAGCTCTATTGGGTTCGTAAATAGAGTCAATTTGTTTTTGACGTATATAGGAATACAAAACCAAATTGAAAGGAACTTGTTGCCTCAATAATGGCTATTCAAGGCATATGACTAGTGATGCTTCGTTGTTCACAAATTTAGTTTGGAAAGGAGATAGTTATGTTAAATTTGGAGATAATAGTAAAGGTAAGATAGTTGTAATAAGTAAGATGGTTGTAATAGGTAAGATGGTTATTCCTCCCTATACAACTGAAAAATGTGTCTTTCGTAAAATGATTAAGACATTTGTTAAGTATAAGCTAACCCTGTGATAAATGATACAAGATAACCTTTGAACATAATGGATATATTGGTTTTGATAAAAATATGACTAAGATTTTTGAAGGATTTAAGAGGAAAAACATCTATCTTATCAAACTTGCAGAAATTGATTCAGAAAGATGTTTCCTGTCTATACAAGATAATGTTTCTCTATGGCATTGGAAATTGCGACATGTGAGTTTCTATTAGTTGGAAAAATTATCTAAAAAGAATCCAATAAATGGTTTACTAAAGCTGAATGTTTAAGATGATATTCGATGTGTTGCATGTATGAAAGATAAGATGATCTCCATTTCTCATAAGAGTATGAATGTCATATCCACTAAACGGCCTTTAGAATTGTTCCACATGGATTTGTTTGGTCCAACCAGAATATTAAGCTTAAGTAGAAACAAGTATGGTTTAGTGATTGTTGATGATTTTTCAAGATTTACTTGGATTCTATGTATTCGTCATAAAAGTGATGCATTTAAAAGTTTCAAGGTGTTTACTAAACAAGTTCAAAATAAAAAAAGAGTTTCTCTAATCAATCTTAAGATAGATTATGGAAAAGAATTCGATAATACAAACTTCATAATATTTTATAAGAATAATGGCATAACTCATAACTTCTCTATATTATACACTCCACAACAAAATAGGGTGATTGAACATAAAAATAGAACTATTCAAGAAATGATAAGAACCTTATTTAATGAAAGTTGTATAGTTGAATATTTTTGGGATAAAGCTACATTTATCGCATGTTACATTATTAATCATGTTTATATAAGACCCTTGACAAGTTAAACATCATATGAAATCTTTAAAGGTAGGAAACCTATTGTTTCATACTTTTATGTGTTTGGTTATAAGTGTTTTGTGAAGAAAACAGGTAAAGTTTTGGGAAATTTTGAAGAATGAACAAATGAAGCCATATTTCTCGAATGTTCATTGAATTCTAAAGCCTTCCGAGTATGCAATAAGATAACTAAAGTAGTTGAAGAACCCATTAATGGCAAATTTATTGAGAAGACAGGTAAAAAAGATTTTGATGATGAAGCACCCGTGATTCCTAAGAAAGATTAAAGTCAACAAAGTGCTGAAGGTAGGTCAGAACCTAAGTTAAAACATGTGTTAGAAAGTACTTATGATAACTTTACTGTTCCTAATGTTGCCAATAAATTAGAAAGTAACTTAGATGGTTTGACAAAGACTTACATTAGATCTGTTGTTACTAGTAAGTTAGAGCAATGATCACAAAGTCCATTAGAAAGTAAGTCAAAATGTTTTGAAGGTTCATACACACCTCCCTCTACTTTGAGATTTAAGCTACATCGTCCTCCGTATTAGGTAATTGGTAATGTTCATTCTGGTGTTAGAACTCGATCTAGTCTCTAGAATATAGGAAATCATTTTGCAATGCTATCTGAAATCGAACCTACTTCCATTGATGAAGTATTAAATGATAATAATTGGATTAATGCTATGCAAGACGAACTTAACCAATTTCAAAAGAATTAGGTATGGAGTTTAGTACTCAACCGTAAGGATAAATCTATCATTGGTATTAAGTGGGTGTTTAAGAATAAGTTAGATGAAAATGGTAAGATTATTAGAAATAAAGTTAGATTAGTAGCTAAAGGATATACATAGGAGGAAGGAATAGATTTTGATAAAATATATGCTTCTATAGTATGGTTAGATGCTATAAGATTGTCGCTTGCATTTGCTAGTTTCAAATGGATGTAAAAAGTGCATTCTTAAATGCATTTACAAAAAAAAGGAGTATATGTTAAGCAACCTCCAAGATTCAAAGATCCATTTAAGTTTGATTATATTTATAAACTCAAGAAAGCATTGTATGGTTTGAAACAAGCACCTCGTGCTTAGTATAAGAGGTTAAGTGAATTTTTGATAAGAAATGGCTTTCAAAGAGATAAAGTTGATACAATTTTATTTTTGAAACATTATGATCTTGACATATTAGTTGTACAAATATATAACAAAAGTTATTATTAAGAGTTCTCTAAGCTCATAAAGGTAGAATTTGAGATGTCACTCACAGGAGAATTGAATTTCTTCTTGGGACTTCAAATCAAGCAAACAAACAATGGTATATTTGTCCATCAAGAAATATGTACCAAGCAAATTTTGAAGTAGTTTAAGTTTGAAAACTTTAAAGGATCCTTAACCTTGATGAGTACATCAACCAGCTTAGACTTAGAGGGCAATGGTAAGAAAGTGAATGAGAAATTATATCATAGTTTAATTGGTTTTTTATAATATTTTATTGCATCTCGTCCTGATATTCTATTTAGTGTGTGTATTTGTGCAAGATTCCAAAGTGATCTAAAGGAAACATACCCATTTGTTGTAAAAAAATTTTTAAGTATATCAACATTATTGCAAAATTAAGAATCTAATATAAAAATCATAATTTTGATATAATTGAATACTCAGATACTGATTATGTAGGCTATAAAGTAGACCAGAAAAGTACTTCCGGTATATGTCAATTTTTAGGGGACAAATTAGTTTTTTGGTCATCCAAGAAACAAAACTGTATCATCTTCTCTACAGTAAAAGCAGAGTATGTGTTTATTGGTGTCTATTGTGCTAAGATTTTATGGTTAAAACAATAGTTGATTGATTATGTTTGTCATATAAAAACATTCCTATTAAGTGTGATAATATAAGTGCTAAAAACTTGACAAAAAAGTCCAATTCATCATTTAAGATCTAAGCACATTGAAATAAGATATCACTTTATAAGAGATCACGTGAATAATGGAGATGTTATAGTTGAATTTGTTCCAATTGATAACTAGCTAGCAAATATATTTGCTAAACCCCTTAAAAAGATTCGGTTTGAATATATTAGAAATGAGATAGGGGTATGTAATCCTTTTTTTTTTTCATAAATTTTAAAATTGTAACATTAATTGTAATATAATAAGTTATATAAATAATTTACTGAAGATATATTATAATTTAAGCTGTTGTAAAAATAATTATTAAATTATCTTGTAAAATATTTAATATAATAAACTAACTCATAAAATATCTTAACAAATCAATTTTTCACCCTCTTAAATTTAGTTTTCTTGTAATCTTCCCATGCGTGCAATTAGGAACATGATTATTTTAAAATGTGATCGTGTCCTTAAAAACATTACGTTTCTTATCTTGCTCAAGAAATTCAAAGCACGTCCAATAAATAGTTACCATCTTCTCACATTCTTTCTTATTTTGCGCCCATCTTTAAATACTTCACTCTTCTTCATTTTCATTATGAAACTCAAAAGGTTGTCAAGACTTCAAGCTAATCCATTGAAAACTAAAAAGAAACTCTCTAGAACCACCATGGATATCACTGATCAAGCTTCTAACTCCATTGAAGTGCATCACAATAACCAACCTAAGGTCAATCCAAACCCCAATAATCTAAATCTAAACCCTGATTCTAATCAAAACCTCGATAATGTGGCTCAAGAAAGTAGTAGCTATGATAGTGTGGCTATGGAAACCAAGGAATCTAAGGAAGAAGAAACCCCCATAGAGGAGAATCAAAAGAGGGCTTCTTAAAGGAGGAAATCTGTGATTAAAGCAACCAAAAACTTCAATTTTGAAGTTTCACCCAAGAAACCTAAGAAAATTTCTACCGTGGTCAAAAGAGGAAGAGGATTGGAGTTTCTAACAAGAATAAAAAAAAAAAAAGCCAGAAGGTTATGCGAGAAATGAAGGGTAAGCCCATTCAATTGAATTACTTTAACTTTCTTTATTTTTCGAAGAATGGTTTATGCTATGACAATGGTAAAATTCTTGGGATGTAGAAAAATATGTGAAATAAATGAAGTTGTGAATGGTGAAATTGTGATTGAGTTTTATAAAAACCTGAAGGTTAGTGAAAAAGAAGTAATTAAATCAGAAACTAAAGGAAAGAGGATTGAGATTACTAGGAAAGATGTTGTGAAGTGCTTTGACTTAAAAGATGTTGAAGATGATAGTGAGCTAAATGGTATGTCTAAGAAAGAACTCCTTAATGTACTGAATGATGCAATGCTAGTTGGTGATGAAAGAAATGTGTTTGTGTTTAATTTTAAGCTAATAGTGAGGCTTTTGCACAAGTTAGTTACTAGTTTCATACTGTATAAGAAAAGCAGTACTACAACTGTATCTGTAGAGGATGCATTGATTATGTTGGCTGCGAAGTTGAAGAAAAATATAGATATTGTAGGACAAATTCTAAGACATATGAAAAGGAATAGAGATAGCAAACCATATGGGGTTGTTTTGATGAAACTACTTAGGTTCAAGGGGATAAAGGTGCTTAAGGATTTCAAAATGCCTATACATAGCAAGAAAGTGAGTGAGTTAATCCTTAAGCATATGGCCATTTTTGTGAGGAATAGGCTATGCTTCATCGAAGGTTTAGTACACTATATTCATCCTAAGATCAGAAGTAAGACTTAGATTTCACTGCATATGGAATTGAGGGGGAAGAAGTAGTTTAAGGACTTAGGTTTGATGATTTCAAAATTTTAGAGTGAGTCAAAATCTATAGAAGAGGATCTTAAGAGAAAGGGCAAGAAACCTATGAAGCCAAAGAAGAAGCAAATGAAACAATACATGCCAATAATAGGGGGAGACCTCTATATTGGTAAAAGATAGGCTATATCAGAATCAGAAACTGAGTTAGAAACTGACTCAGAACCTATGAAAGTTGATAAAGGACAAACATTTGTTGATCCTCTTTGGTTAAATAGATTGAATCTAGAAACACTCATTGCTAAAATAGTAAAACAGAGGCTTGGAGGATAGAAGCCTTAAGAAGAACCAACCTTAGAACCTATAGAAAAGGATTCAATTCCAAATCTTGATACTTAACTTTTTTATGATCCTCACATATCCTCACCTACTCATCATTCTCCAACAGTTATTCAACTCTCATGTCCAACTCAACCAACCTCTAAAACTGAAACTATTCCTATAACTTTTACTGAGCAATCTATTCCTAAGGAAAATCCTATTGTTTCTAATTCTACACCTAAGGTAACTTAAGGTCCTTCACTTGCTTTGGTATTATATGTATCAAGATCATCTAGTCTTCCATCCATCACTGAAGAAATTCCTTCATTGAGTTAGCTCCAACTTCATCAACAACATAAGCAAGTCCAATTGCCAAGTACAAAAGAACAAAATCTATGGCTTATAAAAGGACCAATTCGAGGAAGTGATTTTAATCTCTTGTTTTGCTCATGCAATTTCAATTTTATGTTAGATTAGTATGTCAGTGACTTGTTTTATCAAGTCAAATATGTTCGCTTCTTGTTTAATGTCAATCGGTCAGTTAATTTAGCTTGATGTTAGTTTCCTTTTGTTAATGACAGTTTAGCTTGAAGCTGTGTCATGAACCATGTCCATCATTAGGTCAATCATGATGTAATATGTAGTTGCAATCTTAATCAATGAAATTTCCTATTTTTTTCCCTTATCCAGTTAATGTAATTTGCTGCTTTCACCATCTAATATTTAAGGGGGAGAAATTATAATTCAAAAATGATAGCAAAAAGGGGAAGTAATGAGGGAAAACAAAAACATTTTCAAATATTTTCTTAATGAGACTCATAAAATCTAAAAAAATTAACCTTTAGCTGACTAAATTTGATTAATTTTGGTAATAACTTGCTCTTAAATTGTTGATTGTTGCATTTTTGGAATATATTACATGTTATACTTTATGTTTTTGTTTTTAAATGGTGTTTTGTTATTATCAAAAAAGGAGAGAATGTTGACTTCTCTCTTAACAAATTTTAATGACAACAAAAGGGTTAAAATGTATCAAACAAGTATAATGAGTGCGCAAGATAATTTAAAGTAAGACTAGTTTGAGAAAGAAAATGAGGGAATGTAGGTCAGAAAGTATATCAACAAAAGATCAAGTCCATATTTATAGATTCCAGAATCATGATAAGAAAGTAGTTATGAGTTAATCTTTGAACAAGTTGGATTAATCAAGTTGGACAAGTTTTGAACGAAAACTCAGCTTCACTTTTATTCAGTATATTAGGAAAATGTACTCAATTCTATTTCACTAAGTTGGTTTAAGTCCATAGGGATCGTAAGGAGGACTTGCGTTTACTTGAGTTTCTCTTTTGTGCATTTCAAATCCGGGTTTGAAGAATTAAATTGAATATCTTTTTGAAGCTTAAGAAAGGTCAAGAGTAAATTGATGCTTTAAGGACTTACTGACATGAAAGTTTGAGATCTTGTTAGATGAAAAATTTTAAAGTGAGATATTCTAAGAGTTTAAATTCAAAGTTTGGACAAGGGAGATAGCTTTCAAATTTAAGGGGATTAAGATGCAATATTTCAGATAAGGCTCAACAATTCAAGTACTTTGTAGCCTGATTGGATAAGGATGAATTAGATTTCAAATCAAATTTGATGTGTTTTAAGGAATTAGCTACAGGTATGTTTGATAAACATGTGTAGATTTTAAAGGATATTTTTTAGATAAGATGTAAGAAGAAGTTTGCAATTTTTGAAAAATTCGAAGAGTATTGCATAAGGTCCATTAAGGTAAAAATCAAATAAGTCTTATTTATGCTTATATATATTTCAAGATAATTTGGTTTCAAATTTTAAGTAGAATTTTAAAGTTCTTAGATTAAGCATCACAAGTTGTAGTATTCAAAAAAGAAGGTTCAAGCTCAGCGTGAAATGAATCAGGGAATAATAATTATCAAATTTCAAATTCAAATATTCAAAAACTCCTATTTGCTTGAGATTTTTCTTTAACAAAAAATGAATATATGATTGTGGCAAGATCTTTTAAAAAAAAATCAGGAACTAGTTGTTTCTAACTGTTACTTCAAGAAACAACCAATATAAGTTGAGCTATAGAAGAAACGAGACACACAACACTTAGAACAAAACAAAACACTTTGGTATTCATTGTTTATAAGTGCAAGCGATCAGAAACTTAGCTAAAAAATGAGCTAAATCAAAATTGTCATTTTATTGTTCTTGTTTCTATGTGAATAATATAAAGAGATATTGATTGTATCATCTCATTTTTTTGTAATTATTATTGAGAAGTTGCAATAGAGTAAGTGAGAGGTGAGGGAGTTCTTTATAGGCCTATGTTTAGCTTAGGGAGAAGCTAGTGAGACAGGATAGAGAAGTGATTGGATATCCTTGTAGCCTCAGGTTTCATTTTGATTAGTGAAAGAATCGGATTAGTGGAACGATGCTGGTGAGAAAGATAAGGTCCTCAACAGTAGAGTTAGAATAAAGTAGTAGGCAAAAAGTTAAAGCTCTTTAAATCGTTACTTGATCTTCTTTCTTGCTCTCTCCTATTTACTATACTGCATTTTTATTATTTGTGTTGTTCTTTTTGCACCTAAGTTAATAATAAATACTTTAATACTTATATGCCATTCAAGTTATTAAGAGGGAAACTTGTTTGAAAAATCAAAAAGTTGTTATTTTTGTAAAAGATATCAATTTACCCCTCCTCTTGATATCTTACATGGGACCTAAATATGCAATCATTTAAAATGAATATTGACACTATATATATGTATAGTTTTTCTATTTGAATAAAACAGAACAAAACAGAGTGATGAAATGGGACTATTATTGCCATTTACTTATGCATGAATTGAAGAAGAAAAGTTACTAACTTACTATAATTTCATGGGTTACCACTTACCAATATAAACACCAATTGGCAATCACACTCACACAAGAATTTGCAGGTGAAATATAAACAACTAAGAGGGGAAAAGAAAAGAAAGGGAAGATTAAAACTTACTAAGAACACTATAACATAAACAACTAAGGGGGAAAAAGAAAAGAAAGGGAAAATGAAATCACTATGGGAAGATGAAATGGAATAACTTGTTACCTACATGAAGTGCTGACTATCAACTGCAAGTTGTAATAGAAACAAATATTACCTTACTTGAATTAGCACAACAATGCCAATAACAATTGCTATCTATGGGAAGCACAAAAGACTTTAATTGAAGAAGAAGCTAAATGGAGGAAGAGAAAGACAACTAATAGAAAATGAAACCTTAAAAGTGATTCTTTCCCTTTCTTTTTTCCCTATTCGGATAGATGGATTGAATGAGATACATGTAGACTAACAACATAAGAGAAGCAAAACCCCCCTTAAATTAGCTAAAACTAAGTGTCACCTAGACTCAGTAGAAATGGCTGCAAACTTACGATTCGATCGAATTTGATGCATTGATTTGCAAGTTTATGACAATTCTAAGCCAAAATCAATTCCATGTACGAGTTAACTAGAGATAGCCATGTAGAACTTGCGATTTTGACAACACTGAAAGTTGCATTAAAGTACAACCTATCACTTACAAACGGATGATCAATGAAAGAGAACGATTCAAATATTGGAAGATATGCTTAAAGGATGTATAATGGACTCTAGAGGAGATTGGGATCAATATCTATCACTGATGGAGTTTGCATGATCTGGCTACGCCAAGGATGAACAAGGTTGATCGTATTGGTAATGGGTCTAAGCTTACTAAAAGCTTGAAAACAAAGATGGAAATGCATAGAATAGAAAATAAAGAAGCAAAACCCATGATTAGCTCTAAGCACGTAACATAGTAAGGAACTATTGAGGGCTCACAAATAAGCTCGATATGATGCACGAGTTAAGTTACAGAGGGTACTTATCGCCTAGCCTTATTGAAGGGTTAGGATAAGAGTCAGACTAAGTAAGTAAAGGATGCTCACAAAAGGGAGAATATAGTATCTTCAATATTAGATTATTTGAGGCTATAATGTATAAGGTTATTTATATTAGACAATCTAGGGCAACTTGCCAAAAGTAGAAAAGACTAAAAGGGCATTACATAAAAGAAGTAAAATATAAGAAATGATTAAGGGTACAAAAGAGAATGTGGATGTAAAAAGCTTCAATGGTAGATTTTGTCATGTGGGGAGGCACCATATATAGTAGCTAATTGTTGGAAGGGTATAGAATCTAACAAATGAGTATGGTTATATTGAGTAGGGTTAAGTTGAACAGTGGATGCCAAGCTAACTTAAGAGTACATTAGGACTCGATCACCTTGGGCTTGATCTTAGTAGCTAAGAACAGGTATGGTCGAGTTGTTGCTATCAGATGAGCATTCCTTAAGTCGACCTTCATCAATCATAGTTATACATTGGGGAGCTCGACTCAGCAAGGGTAGCTGGTTGACAATTATAAGTCACTTGAACTCTTCAAGTATGGATTGGAGTGAGAGAATATGCTTGGCCATGTTCTCAAGTCCTTTAGCTTGAGCTTATGTCAAGGTTTCGATGGTCTAATTCCTATCATCCCTACTGGGCTAATTGGGATTTAGGATCAAATTTGACTAGTCCTCGTTTAGTTCTTCTTCGGTAAGGGTTAAGGTCGGCAATGTTTAATACGTTGGATACTTTGAAGTCTTTTGGTAGTCCTAATTGGTATGCATTGTCGTTTATCTTCTGGAGTATCTTAAATGGTCCTTCAACTCGAGTAAACAACTTGTTCTTCCTTTTGTTAGGAAATTTCTCCTTGCTTAAGTGTAGCCATACTTGATCGTCAGGCCGAAATGCTTAGTCTTCTGTCCTTTACCCTTCTCTCTTAACTTCTTGGTAGCTTAGTCAATGTGTCGAGTAACTCGCTGGTAGATCCATTGTAGGGGTTGAGCCCTGGTCCTTGCATCAGGGTCTTCTTAGTCAAATGGTAATGTATAATTTAGAGGAATTCAAGGTTGAAACTGTAGACGACTTCAAATGGGGCATGTCCAGTGGTGGCATGTACTATTTTGTTGTAAGCAAACTCTACCATAAGTAAGCAAACATCCTACTTGGCTAAGTTCTCTCTTACTATAGCTTGGAGTAGTGATCCTAGGGTATGGTTGATGACCTTCGTCTAACTATAGGTTTAAGGATGATAAGAAGTATTAAATAGTAGTATGGCTCCCATCTAATGGTAAAGAGTTCTCTAAAAATGGCTTAAGAACTTTAGGTCTTTGTCTAACGCTACACTTCTCGATAGTCCATGCAAGCAAACTATTTCTTAATAAAAAAAGCAATAGTTGAAGCATCATTAGTCTTAGTGTAGGTCACAAAGTATGCCATCTTACTAAATCTGTCCACAACGACCATCATGGAATATTTGCCTCAAGCAATTTGGGGTAATCTGAGGATAAAGTCTATGCTCAAATCAGTCCATGGTTTGGTTGGGATGGGTAGAGGCATTACTCTCCCTTGTTTAGCTCAGCTCTTTGGCCTCTTGCAAGTTATACAACCTTTAATCACATGATGTACATTGGGTCTCATTTTAGGCTAGAAGAATCTTGCATTCAACAACTCATACATCCTCTTTTCTCCAAAATGTCTAGTGAACCCACCAAAATGAGCTTCTCTCATTAACAATTCTCTCAAGGAATAAGTCGGCACACATGACTTATCACCTCGGAACAAATACCTATCTTCTATATGATATTCATCAATTATTCTTCCCTCTCCACAACACTTGTATATTGGGCCAAAATGAGGGTCATGTTGATACTGTACTTTAATTGTCGTAAAACCTAGAAGTCTGGTTCATAGTTTGGTAAGAAGAACATGTCTTCTTAATAGGACATCAGCAACCACATCGTTCTTGCCTTGCTTATACTTTATGACAAAATTGAGTCCTTTTAAGAATTCAATCCATTGGCTTATCTTTTTGAGAGCTTTGATTAATTTCGCATTAATCTCAAAGATTTATGATTAGCGTATATGATAAATTCTTTTAGTAGAAGATAATGTTGCCACATATGAAGAGCTCGGATCAATGTTAGGATTTCTTTGTCATATATAGAGTAGTTTAGTTATGCCCCTCTAAGCTTTTCACTGTAATAGGTAATAAGTAATAGGTTGGCTTCTAGCATTAACATAGCTCTGATGATGACACCTGATGCATCATGTTTTATCTCAAACACTTTCTCAAAATTAGGTAGAGCTAAGATTAGGGCAGAGGTCAACTTTTTTTTCACCTTAGTAAAACTCGTCTCTTCTTTCTTTCCTTACTTGAACTCTACGTCCTTCTTTATTAGCTTACTAAGGGGTGTAATTATTGAACTAAAGCCTTTAATAAAATGGCCGTAGAAGGAAGCCAATCTATGGAAACTCCTCACCTTGGCACAAAAAGATGGGGTCGGCTACTCAATAATGGCTCAAATTTTCTCTTCAACTCTCAATCTTCCTTTACTAACTACATATCTTAAGAAGATTACCTCTTCCTGACAGAAACAACACTTCTTCATATTTCCAAACAATTTCTCTACTCGAAGGATGTTGAAAATAGCTTGGAGATGGTCAATATGACTTGCCAAGTCAGTATTGTATACAAAGATGTCATCGAAGTAGGCCATGGCACATGTTCCAATCAAGTCTCTTAGAACATGGTTCATCAATTGCATAAAAGTGCTTGGGGCGTTTAGCCTATAAGGCATCACCTCTCACTCATACAATTCATGTCTAGTTTTGAAAGCAGTTTTCCATTCATTACCTTACCTCATACAAATCTGGTGGTAACCTGACGTCAGGTCGATCTTGTTAAATACTGTAGCACCACTTAGTTTGTTTAACATATCGTCTAGCCTTAGAAGGGGATACCTGTACTTGATCGTAATCTTATTCGCACCTCTACTATCCACACACATTCGCCAAGTACCATCCTTCTTTGGTAATAGTAATGTAGGCACAACACAAGGGCCAAGACTCTCCCTTACATATCCCTTCTCTAACAGTTCGTGGACTTATCTCTAGAGTTCAATAGCTTGCTTAGGATTCATCCAATAAGCAAGCTTGTTTGACAGAGCAGTACGAAGTATCAAGTTAATGTAGTGTTTAGTGCCTCAAAAATAGGGTAATCTCTTAGGCAACTACTTCATAAATAGTTAGGTGTAAACCCCTAAAATTTTCGATCTAACTTTTGAAATAGACTTAATTATGTTAGACAATTTAGGAGTAGATAAAGCTAATGAAAGTGAAAACCCTAAAAGACTTAATCAATCGCGTAAGAAACTTATCTACCCTAAATGTATCTAAATGCTAAAGATTTCATTCAAAAGTGATAGAAACCCTAAAATGATCACCTTAAAGACATATGTGCACTAATTCATCATAATATACCCTAAAACCCTAATCGATAATATAACCCTTATATTTTGCCAAATCATTAGAAAAAGGTTAGAGATGACTTTCAATCATGTCTATATATTTAAAATCCTTAAGTAATCCTTTAGAAACTAAGATAATGAATCATAGATTACATTTATCTCTTAAGTATATGATTAATATAGTATTACATAGAGTTAGAGGTATAGTTGAAGATTAGGCTAAATATAGTAAACCTTAATACCCTAATTAGTACTTTTCATACTAGTTATACAAAGTAGTTTACCAAATGATGTTTATAGGCTATAAATACCTAAAGTAAGACCTCATCATCTATTTTTACTAATCAATTCACCAAATACTTCATTTCCTTAATTTTTCCCTTAATTTCCTTTAATTATTACATTATGTGTACAAAATTATATATGCTTAAGAAAAGTTGACCAAGTCAACACATGTTGACTAAAGTCAATAATTTGAAAAGTCAACAAAAGACACTAATGCATAAAAAAAATATCTTAACACTTAATGATTGCTTTTCTTTCCTTTTCTTTTGGTTTTTCTTTTCTCCCCCTCTTCCTTAATTGCCGTCCACCCATCCGCTTCTAGACCCCACCATTTCCTTTCTTCCATAATCAAAACAAAACAATATAAACAAAAGAAAAAGCCTCTTCATTGCCGTGCGCTTTCATCTTCCATTTCATTTTCAATACTTTCTTTTTGGCCTCCATAATTCCAACACAAACTAACGTATGTACTTAAGTTACTTTATGTTGCTTTATATTATTCATTAGTTAGGTAATTATGTAGATTAGATAAGTAGACATGTGTTAAGTATGATCATGAAGAAGAGGACATAAAGTTCCCATCTTTAAGTGTAGGAAGTTAGGAATCATGAAGAGGAGGAAAGGAATACATGTGTATAAGCTCTTAAGTATGTATACATAAGGAAATACTAAAAGAATATTAGAATGGGAATCTTTGTACATGGGTATTTACCATATACATAACTTAAATTAAGACAAAACCTAACTATACATACCTATACTATACTAAATGCACACTTAAAAACACAAAAGAATAGAATTAGGAAGATTTTCTTAAGAGGAAAATTAGGCATACGAAATTGTACAAAAATACATATATGACCGTATAGGTATATGAGTATGTATACAAGTATAAATATGGTATAAGTATATATATAAGTATATTAGTATACATATAAGTATAGTAAGGGTATATGTACATACTAGTTTAAGTGAAATGTACATAAGATATTTAGACATTACATAAGCATGAGGTGAGGTATATGTAATCAAATGATGAAGTAAGCAATGAGGTAATTAAAAGATGACATAAGCAATGACATAAGCATAGGTTTAGAAAATGAGAAAATAAGAAAAGTGTATAATAATTAGGTATCTAACTTAATAAACCCTAAGACACTTTCTAAATTGGATTATACTTAATTAAGTACATGAATTAGCAATAGCAAAGTAAAATTCTCTAAGTATAAGAATTTAAGGGTTAACTAAATCCTTAAGTATAAACAAAGGATATAAATATGAGTAATAAGAATAATTAAGTTTCCATAATTAAAATTTCTATAAATTTAGTCCATATCGTAAAACACGGGTCTTAACGTCCAAAACGGACATTACCGTGTGAATGTATGTCCGAATATGATGAAAAACAACTATAAATTCATAAATATCAGAAATAGAACGAAAAAGTTACATACGATTAATAATAAAGTCTAACCGGATAGGAGTTGATAGTAATCTAAGTAGAATTAGATAAATAGATATTTAAAATAACTAGTTAATTCAATTACTCACTAGCGTTATCATATCGTAATGATCAGGTGATCCCAAGGTGAGCGAAGATCTTCCAATCGATTACTACGATTAGGGCGAGTTACCATGGCCGAGTGAGTATTTACCCTATGATTCCATGCTTGTATGTGATTGTAGATAGTGGACTTAGATATTATTGTTAATTGACTACTGTGTGGGGTTTGGGGAAATGCTTATATATGTTGTTATGTACTGAGTTTTGAACTTAGCTTAAGTACAGATAATGCTATGTTTGTTGCATGGTAGTATAGAAAATGATTGTATGTATTATTGGATGGTTACAGCATAATTTGAACTTAATTATACTCGGCTTATAAAAAGAAATTGGTACATGCATTGCATAAACATAATTCTGGCTGTCACATCACACGGAGGTAACGAGAGGCCATTCGGGGGTTATTATTATTAATTTATTGGTTTTATATGGTGCACTTGTACAAAATGACCTTAGCCTGGCCCGTAGGAACACTAGGCATTGGAGGCGCCAACCACTTGGCTAAGGGTCGAGTCTAGAGGCCTCCATTTAGGGGTGAGTGTAGATTGCGGGAGCCCACTCACGATTATGCTAGAACTTGGTTTTTATGAAAATAAAAGAATTATTTGATTTAAGTACAGAACGTGGAGTTCCGTAGTAAAGTAAGTTCTAGTATAATACCAGGATTTGATTGGTGCCGTGTATACTCCAACTCTGGCTTCGGAGGGCGTTAAATCTGAGTTACGTATATGAACTAGTTAGCTATACATATTGTTCGGCATTCTGGTTGATCATTCATTCATATGCGTGAATATAATGTATTTATAACTTGCTTATAGTGTGGCTGAGGGTTTTGCTCACTAAGCTTAGGCTTGCACCTCTTTAGACCTTTGTTACGGGATAGCCTATTCGTAGAGGCTGGCCGAAAGATGCTACAGGTTAGCTTGGGGACTTAGGCAAGAGCGAGCCGTCCTATGTATTAAGAGAGAACAGTTTATATAGACTCTTACTCTTGTACTTATGTTTTACTTGTATTGTAGACTTAGATATACTAAATTACTGTATACTGTAAGCTTTGTAGTTCAAATTTTATATAAATATGTTTGTGTAAAGATATCATGTGAATCTGCATGCTCTTGGTAAACTAGTGGTTGTAGAGCCTTACATATTGTGTGAAGAGTCCTTGATTGGAAGGGTAACCAATCAGAGGTTCTTCGTACAGTATACGGCGTCTGCTACGACTAGGCCGTCCTCAGTTCGTGATAGTTGGCATATTCACCCAATAGCTATAGGATCTCCTCAATTAGTACAGCTTGCTCCTTCAACTCCAATAGTCTTCTAATCAATAGGAAGGTCAGCATATTGGACTTGATGGCTTCTTAGAGCTTAGCTCAACTTAAAACCAAAGCCTTCTTTGATCTTCAAGCTAATTTAGTTTCTAACTTGCTCACTTGGCTAGCGGTCATGGGGTTCAGAGTGATCTTCCTTACATCTTCCTCAAACGAATATGTATTTCAAAACCCATCATAAACAACCCTTCAATAAAAAAGCCAAGGTCGGCTTAGCAATACGTGTGATGCATACATAAGTAGTACATCACAAAGAATTTCATTAGAATAATTCCCGATTGAGATCAGCAGTAGCACTTGTGGAGTGATGCGTAATGCTCCCTTTCTGTTTAGTCAATGCAGTTGATATGGCCTCAGATGTGAGATGGTCAGCAACTTGAGCTTCTTAACTAGCTCGACGAATACTACATTAGTATAACTCCCACTGTCTACTATAAGTGCATGTACTTGTTTGTTCACCTTGCAAGTGATGTGAAACAAGTTCTTATGTTGCTCTTCCTCAATTGATGGTTTAATGCTCATTGCTCGTCTAACAACTAAGGTTAGATTGTCCAAGAAGTTGGCAAACACATCCTCTTCAATTAGTTCATCATTAGCTTCAGTTTCTTCCTCTAATACTCCTTTTTTCTCGGGTTCCTCATTCATACTGTTTACTTCAATCTTCGGAGCATCTCTTTTAATAATCATTGTTCATATGTTCAAGCATTAAGCGGCCATGTGCCTAAATCTCTAACACTTAAAACACTTGATCTAGCTCGTCTTTCGTCTAAAGCCTTACCCCTTCTCAAAAGTTCTACGTAGCACTTAATTATTAGTTGGTCAGCTCCTTTATTTAGCTTTGAAGTTTATCTTCCTATTTCACTCATTACTATATTGACCTCAATAACTCCCTTAAATAGGTATGGTTAATTGGACTAGTATGCTCATTGGAGGTCAGTTCAATCGATTCCTCTTCTACCTTTCCACATGCTAGGCTATTCTTATAGCCTCATCCAATGTAATAAATTGTTAAAGCTCCACTACATCTTCGATATCATTCCTTAACCGAGTAAGAAACTTGGACACTATTCAGGCTAAGGGCTCAGTAACCTCACATCAGATCATAAGCATCTAAAATTTTGGAACATACTCATCAACAATTTGATTCCCTTGCTTCAACTCTTAGAGTCGAGCGAAAGTATCTTGCAAGTAAATATTTAGCACAAATCTATTTCTAAAGACTCTTTTCATCTCGAGCTAGGTGCTAACCTCTTTGCATCCATCTCTCCTTCTCATGGCCTAGAAGTTTCTCCACTACATCATAACATATCTTGAGAACTCTATAGCAGCGACTTTCATTTTCTTATGGCCCTCATGCTGGTAATAGTCAAAGACTAGCTCTACTTTCTCTTCCTAGTCGAAATAATAATTAGTATTTCTAGAATCATTGAAGCTTGGATTTGAAGCCTCACAAGATTAGTAGCTTGGTATACTCGAGCTCACTCTTCTACTTCAACATACCCTTCTTTTTCATCCTCTTCATCTACTTCGCTTAAGTCAATTCTCCTCTACACTTGTTCTCCTACTCCTTTCCCTCGATTTGTCAATCTAGGATTTGTCCTCTTACAAGCTGAGTAGCTTGGGGAGTATTCTAAGCGACATTAGTAGGTTGGAAAGCTAGTGAATGGACAACTCTAGTCAGGTTGGCTATCGAGTTAGCTATTTCATCAATTCATTCATCAATACTTCTAGGAGTGTTTTGGGGTTATCAGCCATTGTAGACAACACTACTATTATTGTCTCCAATACCAGCGTTTACACTTGAATCAACCATTCTTTTACAAAACAATAGCACTCAAAACTTTAATATTTAAGAAACAACTAACACTATCTTCAAACTAACTAACTCAAACGCTTACACTTTCACTTATGAATATCTAAACCCAAAACAGATTCCTCTTTGAACTACTAGCACAATAGCTACATCAAAGGTTAGAAATGTTTCAGATAAAACCTACTCTATTCTTAAAGCCCAAAACCGAGTAAAATAAAGTATCTCATAATAATTATCACACAACAACACTACATTTGCTACTTTACTAAACACTGTAGCTAACTTCTTATACAACCACGATATGTTACTACAATTATACTACACACAATGCAACTATAACAAAGCTCAAATGCAACTTACTTAAACGAACCTCTACTCTGATACCAAAATGATATGGCTGTACCAAGGACGGACAAGGTTGACTGTATTGGTGATGGGTCCAAGCTTGAGAAAAGCTTGAAAACGAGGATGGAAATGCATAGAATAGAAAGTAAAGAGGTAAAAGCCACAATGGGCTCCAAGGATGTAACGTACCAAAGAATTACCAAGGACTCACAAATAAGCTTGATGTGATGCACAAGCTAACTAGGTGAGAGTACTTGCTAACTAGGTAAAGGTACTCGCTACTTAATCTTGCTTAAGAGTTGGGATAAGAGTGAGATTAAGCAAGCAAAGGATGCTCACAAAAGGGATAATATAGTATCTTTGATATCAGATGATTTCTGGCTATAATGTACAAGGGTATTTATACTCTTTAATTTAGGCAACTTGCCAAAAGTGGAAAAGACTAAAAGGACATTGCTTAAAAGAAATAAAATACAAGAAATGATTAAGGGTACAAAAGAGAATGCAAATGCAAGAAGCTTAGATGGTAAATTCTATCATGTGGGGGCATAAGACACTTGGTGGTTAGTTGTTGGAAAGGTACCTGTAGAATTTGACAAATGAATACATTTGTATTGAGTAAGGCCGAGTTAATAAGTGGATGTTGAGTTGACTTGGGAGTACTTCAAGATTGGATCACCTTAGGCTTGATCTTGGCAACCTGAATAGGTATGGCTAAGCTAATGCTATCAGATGAGCGTTCCTCAGGTTGACCTTTGGAGATCATAGTTACACATAGGGGAGCTTAGCTTTGGTAGAGGTAGCTAGTTGGTAATCAAAAGTAGCTTGGACTCTTTAAGTATAGGTTAGAGTGAGAGAATATGCTTAGCCATGCTCTCAAGCCCTTAAGGTCGAGCTTGGATCAGAGGTTCATTGGTTTATTCCTATCATTGCATATAACAATAGTTATCGAGCAACTATATAGATGGCATTGTTTGAAGCATTATATGGAAGAAAGTGTCGATCACCATTAACTTGGCATAGTGAAGAGCATGTAGTGATAGGACGTGAGTTGGTTTAGCAAACCAATGTTAAGGTAAAGATTATTTAGAAAATGATGAAGGCAACTCAGGATTATTATAAGAGATGGGCAGATTTGAAATGAAGACCTTTAGAATTCCAAGTTAGAGACCATGTATATGTGAAGATAAGTCCATTTTGAGGATTAAAATTGTTTGATACAACTGATAAGTTAAGTTTACGCTATATTGGACACTTTGAAGTACCAAAAGAGTTGGAAATGTAGCGTACTAACTCAACTTACTTTTAAGCCTATTAAGATACCATGATGTGTTCCCTATATCTATATTAAAGAAGTTTGTGAAGAATCTGGATGTAATAGTGGAGATAAAACTAGTAAACTTATAGAAGGACTATATAGTGGAAGAACAGCCCATTTAGATACTCGATAAACAAGTTTAGAGACTATGAAACTGAGATATGAAATACATAAAAGTTCATTGGAGAAGTAGCCCTTAAGTAGAATTGATTTGGGAACTAAAGGCAGCAATGTAGAAGAAATACCCATGGTTGTTTAAGAGATCAAGTGAGTAATCTTCTTATCTTGATTAATGATAATCGGATAAATGTTGGACTATTTAGATGTGGTATTAAGTAAAGTGGATATTCAAAGTTTTGAGGACAAAACTTTTTTAATGGTAGGGCGGTGGAAATATGAGCCCCGTAGTCTTACATGTCAGATTCCAAGCAGATAATTTAGGGCAAATGTGAATGTAAGCCAATTGAGACGATAATTTATGTATGGATCCTAGTAGTTAAGGATACCCCCATAGATCCGAATGTCAAAAATATAATAAAATGATAATATTATAATTAAAATAGTTAATTTTACAAAACTATATTATATTGTATTTGGTTCACCATAAATGTATGATTTAAGTAACGGGAATTAACCAAATCTTAGAGATAAATTATTTAGACATTAAAATTATGAGATGACATATAATGATATACAAAAATCATACATGTACCTCGAGTATAATTATTATATATAATTATATACCCATAAGTGCTTAAAATACCCGAAAATAGACATAATTAACTAAAACTTTATAAGAAAAATAATAAAAATTAGGAAAATGGCTAAATAATCAAATTTGCAATGGTTTAGGAAATGAATTATTCTATAGACAACTGTTGATAATTTTCATTAACATTAGGACACATATACATGCATTAAGGGATAGGTATATAATGTAAATGGAGAGAGACAAACCCATTATTCCCTAAACAACTTTGGATTTATCACCAAATCTTCTCCAGAACTTCAATTGAGCCTTGAGAAACCTAGGAAATATTTAGAAAGGGAAAGAACAGAGAAGAAAAAAAATACAAGAAAAATATAAAGAAAATAGGCAAAACTGAGCTTTATCCACGAACACTAGTCTGAAGAGCACCTAGGCATGAAACACCACCACCATGTAAAACACCACCACCATGTAACAGGGGTGGCAATGGCTAGAGGTGCTGATTGGGAGGTGGCCGGAAGTCTAATTTTCTGGTGAGTCAAGTTTTGAACCAATTTTCAATAATTTTACAAAAATATTATTTTAACTTTGAAAATTATGGAAATTTTATATTGGCATATTTTTATATATACTTTTAGAGAAAAATACCAGATTGTAAAATTTTTAAGTGAATATAAGACCTCCTTAAGAAATCGTATGAAATTACTCAATTTTTGAAATTGTTTTAAATGAACTTATTGACATAGTTTCAAAACCAATCTTTCTCTGGAAAGTCTTTATAGTGCATGTAAGAGTTGTATGAAGAGTTTTCGAACAAAAATGTTTTCCATAATTTAAAGGGATTTTTGAGCCTTTAAATTCAATGAAAAACATGATTTACTTGAAGATTCTATATAATTAGCTTGATAAAAGCTCTTGATACTAGGTTTTGGAGTTAATTTGGATTATATTATACTATGAAGAATGGTCTAGAGTTATGTGGATTAAGTTGGGGTTGAAATATGTACAAGTAGTTGAATATGACCTTAATGCATTAAAGAGGTAAATATCGGACTTTGGAAATTTGAGTAGTATAGTGTTATTTGGATGATAAACTTGATATATGATCATGTTTTAGTATGACTATAATTTGAAATGTGATATTGGTATTAGTTGCTTCGAGTAAACTCGTAAGATAACCCTATTTAGAGAGTTCTTTAAAAGGTTGGTTTGTTAAAAGAATGAGTTAATCTTAGGTTTAGAGACTTGATCAAAGGGTTGCTTGATATAAAATACTTAACTAATATATAGCATTAGAAGGTTCATCAGAGAGTTCCCAGTTAGTAAGGATGTTTTAAATACTTCTTCAAAGAGTTCCTAATTAATAGAGTTGTTTTTAAATACTTTAGGGTTCTCGAACAAAAATTGTAAAAGCCCTATTTATCACATACTTATTCGGAGACTTTAGTAATAAGCTAAAACTTAATGAAAGACATAATAAACTTACCTAAACTAAATGAAAAATGTAAGATAAACATTAAAATGAGATCATATACCTTTTATTTAGCAAAAACTGAAATAGTAACGTTGAATGTTAGGAGCTTGTGATGGGAGTGAGAATAAGAAGCAAGGTTGATTTATGTGGACATCAGGTAAGTTGAGATCGGTGCTTAATGGAATGTTGAAGTATTATATCAAGATACTTGGAGAAATAAGAGTACTTATTTGTAGCTGTAGTTAGATTATTTGTACGTGTGCTATGCGTGTGCTTGTGATATTGATTGATGATTGGTAGTTTTACTTTGGGGGCTATTTTCTACCTGAATATATCATGTCTAGTGTGTTTGAATGTGGTTGCTTACCTTAAAACCTGGACTAATCTTGACTTAGTTAAGGTTTAGCTAATCTTGACTCAGTTAAGGTTTAACATGATATTCATGACAACTTAATAAGAGTAACGATTAGGTTATCAAACCAAATATCGACACTTCGATGAAGATAGTAGAAATGGTCATTTTTTCACTTTTAGTCGAATTAAGTGATAGGAGAGGGAGTCACGATAAGTTTGAGAATTATGGTTTGAATGTTGTCTAAGGAAAAGGGTGTTCTCCATTGCATAAGCTTGGATTTGATCTGATAGTGTTGCATTAAAACTCCTTAATCTAGGTTAGAGTAGACATAAGTTCTCTAACTTCATAATGGACTGGTTATAAATTGTATAATGATTTATCATTTGTATGTTGCATTTGCATTTAACTAATGATTTGATAACCATGATTGTTTATGTACTCTTATAACTCCATCCCATTTTACTGAACTAGTTGTGCTCACTCCCAATAAACTGTTTTACAGGTTTGGATTAGTACTTGGAGATGCTATATTACAATCATCCACAAGTTAGTTCCAACGGGCTTAGAAGTGAAGATGTGAAGATTAATGAATGGATCACTTCTTGTTTTGTTTTTGTTTATCTTTTGTGGGAAGACTATAAGGTCTTCTTAGGAGGCCTTATAATTTTCATTGACTAGCTGATTGTCTATTATATGTAATGAAGTCTTCCTGCAAAGTTATACAGTAATTTTGGAAACTTACTTACCTGTTATGTATATACAATTAAGTAAAAGATCTAAACTATCTATAATATGAGAAAGCATATTTTGTAAAGAGTTACTCCATAGGTAAAATATACTATAGGTACCCATCTGACTACTTCAAAGTTGGTTAAGTCATCGATCGCTTTGTGTGGACTATAATTATGTTAGCAGCTAAGGTAGATAGCTTCTAATTTATGTTGGTTTATATGGCGGGGTTGTTATGACTCCTCAAGTTTGGGGCATGACATGTAGATTTGCATAGTCAACTGGTTATTCTACATCTCCATCGGTATCTTCAACTCAATTGTTGTTAACAAGACCTGATTATCACATAGTAAGCAGTGTTGACTACTTCTGCTTAGAATGCCTTGTCTAAACTTGTAGCTTCTAACATTGCTTTAATTCTTTCTAATAGAGTCCTATTGATCCGCTTTGCCACTCTATTTTGTTGAGGAGTGTATGCTGTAGTGAAATGTCTTTTGATGCCTTCTTGCTTCTAGAATTTATCAAATTTATCACCAATATATTCTCCTCCATAATTTGACCTCAAACACTTGATCTTATTTCTAGATTCAAGTTCAACCTATGCTTTGGAATCTTTGAAGACTAAAAACACATCGGTCTTCTTTTTAATAGGATACGCCTAACATTTCCTAAAATAATCATCAATGAAGGATATGAAATACTTCGCTACTCTTAGGGATAGAATTGATGCTTGCTAGACATCACAGTGAACCAATTCTAGCATAATTTTGCTTTTAGAATTAGATGTGTTAACTTTCAATTGATACGACTTACTAGTAACATAACAATTATAGAAAGGTAGTGAAACCTTTGTGAGATTAGGAAGCAAATTTTTCTTAACAAGAACTTTCATTCCTTGTTCAAATATGTGGCTAAGTTTTTTATGCCACATCATCGTAGATCTTTCAATTGAGTTACTTGAAGCAACTGATGCTTCTACTTCTTGTAAAGTCTTTCCCTTCAACATGTATAAATTTATAGCATTCTTTTCTCTATTCATAAGTACAAGTGCTCCCTTGACTAATTTTATGATCTTATTTTCAATTTCAACTTTGCATCTAAGATTATCTAGTTGTCCTAAAGACAACAAATTCTTCTTCAAGCCCTCCACATATCACACTTCTTGAACAATGCATATTGTACCATCATACATCTTCAACTTGATTCTCCTAATACTGACAATCTTTAAAGCATGTTCATTACTTGTTATACATAGATCCTCTTGCGATAGGTTCATAAATGATGAAACCATTCTCTCTGAGAGGTTATGTGAAAAATAGCTCCTAAATCAAAGAGTCACACCCAGCAAAACTTTTCTTACTTTTAGTTGTCTCCACGACTTTACAGCATAAAGCATTTCCATCATTTAAAGTGTTTGCTATGTTCTCTTGAGGATTCGAACTTTGCTTATTTAAGTTTCAGCAATTGTTCCTTAAGCGACCTTTCTTGCTACAGTTGTAGCATTTTAAATTATTTTTATTTCTTGACTTCGATCTACTATGATTTTGGTTCCCACTTGAGCTATGTTCTATTGATCTCCCTTACATTTATATTAAGACTTTTGGTTATTGTACACTTGTTTGCCTGTCTTCCTCATTCTTACACTAACTCTCTTCTTCTAGAATACCATCTACAATATCATTGAAGACTAGGTTGTTTGTAAGGATGTTGTTTGTCAAATTGATAATGAGTTGATCATATGAATTAGGTAGACCTTGAAGTACAAGTTTAGCATGCTCAATTGACTTTATTTTGTAATTTAACAATGTGAGTTGAGAAAATAGAGTGTTAATGTGCTCTATCACCAAAATGGATTCTAACATCCGAAGAGTATAGAGTTTCCTCTTAAGGAAAATTTTATTGTGAAGTGATTTGGTCTCATATAATATGTTAAGATGACCCCAAATCTCTTTTGTTGTCTTCTCCTCTATGCTCGATAATACCCCATTTGCTAGTCTTAGATGAAGATTTGCAATAACATTTCCGTCCATCTCATTCCACTTAGCATCATTTGTGAACCATATTAGCCTTTAGTTAATAGCCGTTAGGTGATTATCTTTGCGTAAAATTTCCTTCATCTTCAATTTCCATAACGAGAAATTTTCCCATTAAATTTTTTAATCTCAAATTTTGCAGTCATTACTTCTACTATAATTGTTGAGCCAATAAAGTAGCTCTTACTATTTTGTATGCACTACTATTGTGTATGTGAATAGCACTTGATACCTAGCAAATTGTGAGTAATATTTAACTTACATTCTGATGTGGAGGATCCACTTTTTAGTGGCAACCATAGAGTATATGATAAGTAAATATACACACCTAAATTTGGCTTTGATACCACGTGTTGCAAAATATTACCTATGAATGAGCTTGAATAGAGCAAAACCATGGCTAATAAATGTGAGAATAATAATAATGAAGAAAATGAATACACGGATTTCACATGGGAAACACCTAAATAATTTAAGGTAAAAAACTGTAGGAAAAAGTAAAACAATTTCACTATGAGAAATTTAGTATTATAATTTCTCTCTATTATGAAGGAGAAAATAGAAGATATTCTCTCTTCTATAATATGAGAAAACTTACTATTCTTTTTTTTTACTTCACTCTTTAGCACAAGAAGTGAAATGTTGGGAGTTTGTTGGGATGGTTTTCAAATGCAAAAGTTAAGCTTATTTATAGAGGTTTTCCTTAATGTGAAAACTAGTATGAATGCATAACATGGTAAAAGATGGGTTATGCATAGTAATGTAAATTTTCAAACTTATAACTTATAAGCTTAGTAAAGAATTGTCTATATTTCTCCTTTCTCTTTGTTAATGAACATTAATGGTAGCTCAATTTTCGTTCAAATAAATGTAGTTATTTTTAGAGAGATTGATGAAAATTTTAGTTTTCTTTACTATAGGACAATACGAAGTTTTTTTTCCTCCTATAACATTTATTTTTAGAAAATGTTACAATATGAATTGTAAGTTTACATTTTTTATTTGATAAAAAATGTCACTAATAATATGTTTTATGTAATGCTTTATAGATATTATTAAAATACATAAGAATTTGTAGAATTTGCAAAATCTACAAATATTGCTAAATTCATAAATTCTTGTAGTGACATGTCACCCAAATTTAACTTTCTCCTATGCTCGAAATGTACTAGGAAGATCATGTAGGAAACTACTAACTATGCAAACAAAGGCTAAAGTCTTAAATAATTATATAAGTATGATTTTAGATGAGACACAAAAAGAATTATTAAAAAATGAGAAAATATTTTAAATAACTTATAATGAATTATTAATATGCAACTCTGAATTGCTTATTGAAAAATAGCAATATGACAAGCTCTACATACTTAACTATAATGATTTTCAAATGTAGAAGTAAAAAAGATACGTCACTAGTTTGTTGTCTCTTATCGAGCCTAGTTTTTCACTCTTTCGGTTCTTTTTATAAAATTAGGTCTTCTCTAAGCCGATCAGTACTAAACTCTACCTGTTTAATATTAACTTTCGACTAGGGTTTCAAGAAGACCATTTTTTCCAACTTGAAAAGATTTGGAGTCATCACCCGACCGGAGTCGGGAAAAGAGGGTTAAATTATGACTAATTGGGTGGATTGGTTATAATTTTGCTACCGGTCTATTGATTAAAAAACCAATTTGTAAAACGACTTTTTTGAAAACCAAAGATTTAAGTCCGAGGGCTAATTTATTAAACCCTAAACAGGTACCACTTTTTAACTTTCCAAATTTAACTTTGCTTTTCAAATATACTCTTTTTAATTTCTAAAAACATCTAATTATGAGACATGCGACTAAATTGATTAATTTACATAAATATCTAAAAATGGAAAAAATAAAACTTTCCATATTTTAAGTCGCCCTGTACTTGTGTACGGGTGCCTACGTACCCGTTATTCAGGATTAGACTTTCGTAGTTCGTTTTCAAAAATCTTTAGTGGGTGGTTTGATTGTAATTTTTGAAAAAAGGTCACGTTTACGTTTTTACCTAATTCAATTTATTTAAGGAAATTCTTTTAAAGGGTCCTAATTAGTGTTTTATTTTTTGAAACTCTAAAAATAGTCCTAATTTGGAAAAAAAGTTTATTTATTTTTAGAAAATTAATTTTTCTAAGTGTGAGAAAAGGAATCATAATTTTATATTTACCTATTTATTATTTATTTCATTTTATTTACTTCATATTTTTTCTTAATTTATTCATCACTTATCACTTATTACTTATTTAATAAAATAAAACAAAATTACCTTCTTCTTTTTTTTTTTATCTTCTTTTTTCTCTTTTTCTCTTTTTTTTTATCTCTTTTATTTTCTATTACATTTAAACAAAAAAATAAAATAAAATAAAATGAAAAAATAAAAAAATAAATAAAACAACAACAATAAATAAAAGAAAAAGCTTCGAATGGATTCAAATGCGCGGGTCGGACGAATTGGATCGGGTCGGGTTGGGTCGCTCCATTAGTTCCGGGTTGGGCTTCAATGCCTTCAATAACAATGGCAATAAAGGGCTATTCGGGCAGTTCTAGTGGCTAAAGTAATGGGGTGAGGAGTTTTTTGTGAGTTTTGGATTAGGAATAGGGGGGGTAGGTCGAGTGCCATGGCTTGGGGTGGTCGTTCAGCGGTTATCGGAGGTGGCGGTTGGCGGTGGTGCTTGGGCGGCACTGCTAGGGGGTACAGCGGAGGTTGAGGAAAGTTGTATCGAGGAGCCTGAGTTGCGAAGAGTCTTCCTTGAGCGATGGCTTGGCTTGGGTCGGAGCAAAGAGAGGGAATCGATGAGAGAGAGAGTAAGTTAGAGAGAGAAAGAGAATCGTTGGAGAGAAAGGGAGCTTGAGAGTTGATTCTGAAGCTCGGGGATGGATCTTCCACTCATTGACGTCCCTATTTATACTTGAATTTCAAACCAGCAACAAAGGAAAGCTCGGATCGAAGTTAATAGAAATGGTCGGATTCTCAGTTTTTTTCTAATCTTTGAAGCTCGATTTGAATGCATAGTTGACCGAACTTGGACGTGTTTTTTGTACCGATTCATAGTAGGCTATGTCTAGTGCGAGATTGATGCAAGAAACCATGAGCCTGTGTATGGAATTTGTATAGAAATTGAAGCTAAAGTAGAGGGAGTGAGCTGTTCTTGAGAAGGAAAGTTGAGGAAAATTGGGAGAAAATGGAGGAAAATTGAGGGAAAGAAGGGGAAAGTGCTGACGTGGTGCTACGTCAGCCGACTTGACAAACCCTAACCTGCCATGTGTTACACTTGACATGTAGTGGCTGATGTGGCATGCTACTTGGTTGACACGTGGCGCTATGTCAGCAAAGGTCGTCCAATCCGATTATGCTACGTGTCAAGACACGTGGCATAATCAAATCCTGACACGTGACACAATCAAATCCTAACATGTGGCAGTCTCTGATTGTGCGAAAAACAAAAAGTAGGAAAAAGGCCTCCTTGCCTTTGCTCAGTTTCGAACCCAAGACGTCATGCTTAATGTTAGTATTATGTCCATATGCTTAACCGTCAAGCCGTATGGCCTATACCTTGTCCATATGTGCAATTGGACTCGATCAGCCTGGGCCATATCTAAATCTAAGCCGAGGTTCGATGGCCTAACTTCTAAAACCTAAATTTAATCTAACGAAATGTTATGTTTTTTTTTTTAATTTTCCTATTTTCCTATTTTTTTTTCTAGAATTCCTATTTTCCTAAAATTTCCTCATTTTTGGGGCTTTCTTTAATTTTCTTTTTATTTTTGAACTTTTTCTAATTTAGGACCTTATAACCTAATTTGAAAAATAAAAGGGGGTAAAAATTAAGTATCTACAGCTACCCCTCTTTGTGACAAAGTTTGAACAAACTTTTGCCATAAAGATAAAACAAACACTATTTTTGCCCTAAGAATGGGTTTTATGCTAGGAAGCGCCACAACTTACTATCCTAAGTCCAATCCATTGGGGATTTTGAGGAGAGAAGGGTGGTGCTCTAAGAGATGGCCGAAAGATGAAAAGAAGAATTGGAGTTTGGTCATGTTCGTATGAACTGACAAAGTGAAATGAAACGGGCTAAGTGCTCCTTGAGCTGGCTAAGACCCTAAACTAAGTTGAGAAAACTTGGTTGTGTCCTGATGAGCTAACTAACCAAGATGGGTAAAGCGCTCCTAGAGTTGGCTAAGACCCTAAGAAGAATGAGGAAACTTGGTCATGCCTTGATGAGCTGACTAACCAGGGTGGGCAAAGCGCTCTTAGAGCTGGCTAAGACCCTAAAAGGAATGAGGAAACTTGGTCGTGCCTTGATGAGCTGACTAACCAAGGTGGGCAAAACGCTCCTAGAGCTGGCTAAGACCCTAAGAAGAATGAGAAAACTTGAAAGGCTAGTTAAATTGCTTTATGAGTCGGTTAAGAGAAACTTGGTGAAAGAAAGTGCCCTACAGACCTTAATGAAGAAAGGGGCTTGTTTGGAAGAAATTTGGAAAGATGAACTGAGCTAAGATTGTGTCTTCATAAGTTGGCCAAATACTAAATGTAGAAAGTAAATGCCTCTAGGTTGGGAGTAAAAATAGTCTAAATGCAAGAAAAAATTGGTGTACTAACATTGTGTAGAAATACTTACCCGGTCTCTATTGATAACTCCTAATCTGTCAAACCTTTTTTAAAAAGCCCCTATTGGAAAATTACTGACTCTTGTTTTAGTCCCTTATTATCAACCCAAATGCTCTTGACATACACCATTCAAGATATTGCTAGTTCTTTTTGGAGAAATCATGGAGATTAGCCTGATGTAGGAAAAACCACCTACTATTTTTGTTTCTTTAAAACTTTTATGAACCTAAAAGCCTCATTCCCATCTATCGTGATTGCTTACTTGAGTTTCACCTTCCTCTGAAAAAATAAAACTCCCCATTAAGGGGGATCAATCCATAATAAAGTATTTAAAGAATTTTGTTAATTACCAATGTTTTAGATCTTATTCCTTAACTCCTCTCATGTTTGCAGTGTATAGGTTTGGTTAAATAAGGTTAAGGGATTTAGACTTGTCTATGGAGAGGGTGATTATTCCAACGATGACAACGGCCAAGGATACCAAATTTGCTTGTAGATAATGAAAATTAGACTACAACGACATTTAAAATGACTGGCATTTACGTATCTTGAGCAAAATTCCCATTGATTTTTTATGGATAGTACAATTTTACAACGTCAGTATTTACAGGGTCTCTTAAATTTGGACCATCCATTTGGGACAAAATCAAAGCCCTTCCTGATAATACTTCACGACATAAGGACCCCTGTAATTGGGGGTGAATTTCCCTCTGGAGTCTTGTGCATTGGGGAGAGCATTTCTTAACACCAAATCTCCTTCTTTGAGGTTACGAGGTCACACCCTTTTGTTGAAGGCCCAAGCCATTCTTTGCTGATAGCATTGATTATGACATAGGGCTGTCAATCTCCTGTCATCAATCAGATTTAACTGTTCGACGCGTTTCTTTACCCAATCGGCTTTGTCTAAATGAATTTCTAATAGTACCCTGAGTGATGGGATTTCGACCTCTACTGGTAACATTGATTCAGTACCGTATACTAAAGAGTATGGTGTTGCCCCAATCAACGTTCTAATGAAAGTCTGATAGGCTATGAGTGCGAAGGGTAACATCTCATGCCAGTCCTTATATGTAACAGTCATTTTTTCAATTATTCTTTTGAGGTTTTTGTTTGTTGCTTCGACAACTCCATTCATTTGGCGTCGATTCCTATGAATGATTTAGAATTGCCGGCATAATTCTGTCATAAGCTTGTTATTGAGATTGGTGCCATTATCAGTGATGATTGTTTCAGGAGTCCCATACCAATCAAGATGTCCCTCTTGATGAACTTAACTATGACCCCTTTAGTAACATTCGAGTATGACGAAGCCTCTACCCATTTGCTGAAGTAGTCAATGGCGACTAATATGAAGCGATGCCTATTAGACGCTCTTGGAGTGATAAGGCCAATGATATCTATGCCCCACATTGAGAAAGGCCATGGTGCTGAGAGGGCATGCAATTCTTGAGGCGGGGCATTTATCTTATCCGCATAAACTTGGCATAAATGACGGTGCCTAACATGTTTAATACAATCACTTTCCATTGTTGACTAATAATACCCTAGCCTCATGATTTTCTTTGCCAACATGTATCCATTCATGTGAGGGCCACATACTCCTTCATGTACCTCTTTCATTAAATTCTCAGCCTCTTTATCAGCTACACACCTTAAGAGTGTATTGTTAAATGAGCGTCAGTATAAGGTCGACTCGCTTACTAAGAATTGGATGGCTAGTCTCCTAATCATCTTTCTATCCTTTTTCTCGGCCTTTTCAGGGTATGCACCTTGTTGTAAGAACACCTTAATATCATGATACCATGGCTTTTGGTCGTTTATACCCTCAATCGTTAGGCAGAAGGTAGGCTTGTCCTTAATTTCAATGGTAAGGGGCTGAATCTCGACTCTACCAAATATTTGAATCATAGATGCTAGCGTAGCTAAAGCATAAGCAAATTGGTTATGAGTCCTCAGTATGTGATTGAAGGTGACTTCTATAAAACTTTCTGTTAATTCCATCAAATGCCGATGATAAGGCACCAGCTTAGGATCTTTAGTTTTGTACTCTCCTTGTGCTTGGCCAATAATGAGCGAGGAGTCTCCATACACTTCTAATTCTTGAATGTTTTTCCCTAGGGCCATCTTGAGTCCCATGATGCATGCTTCATATTCAGCAATATTATTAGTGTATGGGAAAACGAGCCTTATGGCCACAGGATATTGAGTACCTTTAGGGGATATTAGTATTGCCCCAAATCCACATCCAGACACGTTGGCTGCACCATCGAAGAACATTTTCCATTTTGGTAGCTCATCATCCTTTCCTTTATCAGAGTTTCCTTCGACCACTAAAATACCCTCATCAGGAAAATTGATTTATACTTCTTGGGGAGTACTATCAGAGGGGTTTTCTACTAATTGATATGCCAAAGCTTACCCTTTGACTGAATTTCGGTTCACATATGTAATGTCAAACTCTGATAGCAGCATTTGCCACTTTGAGATTCTGCCAATTAGGGCCGGTTTGTCTGCCAAGTACTTTAGGGGATCGTATTGAGTCAATAATTCCACCTGGTAGTAGAGTGTGTATTGTCTGAGCCGATGCATTACCCAAACCAACGTACAACAGGTTCATTCAATTTTTGAATATCTTTGCTCCCCTTCGGTGAATTTTTTGCTTAAGTAGTATACAGCCTATTCCTTCCCTTCCTCATCTTTTTGGCCAAGCATACACCCCATAGACTCCGTTAATATTGTTAAGTATAGGAATAAAGGCTTCTTAGGTTTTAGAGCTACCAGAATTGGAAGGTTCATGAGGTATTCTTTGATTGTTGTAAAGGCTTGCTCACACTCTTCGTCCTAGTTGATCTTGGCATTTTTTTTAACAACTTAAATAAAGGACAACACTTATCTGTGAGTTGGGATATGAACCGAGCTATATAGTTTAAACAGCCCAACAAACCTCTGATTTCTTTAAGTGTGCGTGGTAGAGGCAGGTCAACTATCACTTTAACTTTATCTGGGTCCACTTCAATGCCCCTTTGGCTGATTATGAAACCTAACAACTTCCCTGAAGTTGCTCTGAAAGTACACTTCTCTGGGTTGAGTTTCAGTTGGAATTTTCTCAACCTATCAAACAATCTCCTTAGATTTTCCATATGATTTTCTCCTTCTTTAGACATGGTAATCATATCATCGACATATACCTCGACTTCTTTATACATCATGTCATGAAAAATTGCTACTATGGCCCTTTGGTAAGTTACCCCGGCATTTTTGAGTTCGAAAGGCATCACTTTGTAGCAAAACGTGCCCCAAGTTATGATGAACGTGGTCTTGGCTTTATCTTCTTCAGCCATTCGAATCTGGTTATACCAGGAAAATCCATCCATGAAAGAGAAAATATGGTTTCCGGCTGTGTTATCAACCAATACATCGATATAGGGCAAAGGAAAATTATCTTTAGGGGTTGCTTAATTGAGGTCTCAAAAATCCATGCACACCCTGACTTTCCTATTCTTCTTCATAATTGGTACAATGTTGGTTACTCACTCAGGATAATCAGATACCTCAATGAAGCCGACTTCCAATAATTTTTTGACTTCTTCCTTGATTTTCAACAAGATATTTGGTCGGAACCTTCTCAACTTTTGTTTTTTAGGCTTGATATCCTCTTGAGTGGGTAAGTGATGGACTATGATCGATGAGTCTAATCCAGGCATATCGTCATAAGACCATGCAAACACGTCTTGGTATTCAGATAGCAATGTGGTCATCTTTATCTTTTAATTTTCTTCCAAATTTTCCTTAGCCTTCAATACCTTAAGGTTTTCGTTGGTACTGACATTAATCATCTTTGTTGGCTCATCAATGGAAATTTTACTCACTTCATGTTTTTGCCAGCTTTCTTGTACATCATTATGGTCATCATCATCACCCTCGACAACTAACTTAGTAAAGTCGAAAGTAATATCAATATTCTCATTGCCTATCTATGTGAGGTATCCATGGCCTTTATTCAAGTCGTTGGATTTGTAAAAAAAAAAAAAAAAGAAAGTGTGTAAAAGGAAGAATCTAAGTAAAGTAGGAACAAAGAGAAAAGAAGTTGATTTTATTTTAGGGAACTCTATTGAGTACAAGCATTTGGAGAACAGAGGCAATTTATTGCAAAATTCTATAAAATACTGAATCATGATTCATCCTTTACCCTAGAGAAGACTTATTGTTATTCACAGGGATAGAGAACCAATTATTCAAGTGATGGGCTTTATTGATTAAGCTAGCCCCTTCATTCTTGTTAGAAGTGCCTTCTTTAACGTCTTTGAGTTTTGGGTTTCAATCTTGATGAAAGTTTCTAACAATGGTGGGAAGTTCATTAGAGCATGATACAACCTGTTACCCTTTTTGCCCCTGGTTTGCATCCTTTGCAATTCTTCTGTTGGGGTTGGAATGTACCCTAACCCATAGGACCTAAACTGGCCTTCTTTGTATTTCAGCCTCTCTTCTTTCTATTGATTGGTGATCATGCATACCTCATTAAACATCTGGAGTCCAAAGTCCTCTTGTTCTTCTATACCGATATAGGGTATGGCTGTCTCTTTATAGATTTCATAATCTTGGTCACTCAGAATTGTGATGACTTAGCCATTGGAGATGAACTTAACTTTCTGGTGAAGAGTTGACGGTATGGCCCCTGCTGAATGTATCCAAGGCCTTCCCAATAATAGATTGAAGGTCTTTGGAATGTCCAAAACTTGGAATGGGATGTCGAACGTCTATAGGCTGATATCAACTGAGAAGTCCACCTTCCCCATTATCTCTCTCCTGGACCCATCAAAAGCTCTTACCATTGTTGAACAAGGTTTAATAGCGGTTGTATCGACGCCTAATAGATATAGGGTGGCTAAAGGACAAACATTTAGAGACGACCCATTGTCGATGAGGACTATTATTACGATGATGTTATTTATCCTTACTATTATGAACATAGGCTTTGTATATTGGGTATCTTCTACGCCTAGTTCCTCAGTGGAGAAGGAAATTTGATCTGTGGTGAGGATGGAATTGGTGACAGAGCCAATCCTTTCAGCTGGGATTTCACGAGGGACCTTGACATCCCTTAGTGTTCTGAATAAGGCCTTTCGGTATGGGATATTTGTGTCGGAGTCTTAGCGAGCTGGTCCATTATTTTGTACTCACTAGACTTGATCATTTTAGTAAAGGCAGTTAATCCTTCTTCATGTTCAGCTTGTTTGGTGTTTGGCATTTCCTGTACGCCATTCTTCTTTAAGTCTTCCTTTGGATTGTAGATTCTGCCAGAGCGAGTGATCGCCCCTACAAGTGAGCTTGATTGCCCCTAGTTTATTACTTGGTAATTGAAGGGGGTAGCTTTATAATTTTCGAGGGCCACAGGTACGTAGAATGTGTACTTTTTAGTTTATGGGACCTCTTTTTTGTAGAACCTATAAACCCATGGTTATTGGTTTCAATCAATCATGTTGATGGTAGATTCTAAGTGGTTAGATATCATATTGATGACAGGTCCATGGCTTGGTAGTGGGTCATTGTTGATGTTTAGGGTAAGAGCCTCCACAAAATCCAGTTGTATTGTACCTTCATCGATCAAATCTTGGATTTTGTTTTTCAACCTCCAGCATGAATAAGTTAAATGGCCTACTTACCCTATATGATATTGACATCTTGCATTGGGATCAAAGAACTTCGACCTATAGCTTTCACTGGGAGCCTCAGAATGTAGCAGATTATCTCTTCTTAACTTCTTGAGCACCTGACTAAGTGGAACAGGTATTTTGGTGAACTGTCTTAGGGCCTTGTTAACCTATAATTAGTTTCTATACTATGGTTGAGCTGGTAGGGGATTCATCCTAAAAGAAACTTGGGAGTTAGGTCTTGCATTCGAGTTAACCATGCTGACAGTAGCTTCTCTAGGCTTACTGGTAATGGGTTTAGCAGAGGGTGGTTGTCTATCTGCTATTTCTTGCAGCTTACCAAAGGAAATGACATTCTCAATTCGGTACCCTGCTGCCACTATTTCTGCAAAGCTAGAAGAGGCTTGTCCAATCAGGTGAGCAAAGTAGGGTCTCTCAAGAGTGTTAATGAAAGTTGCCGTCAACTCTTTTTTCAATTACAGGGGTTGATACCCTTGCAGCTAAGGACCTCTACCTTTGAGCATATTCTTTGAAAGACTCATTGTGCCTTTTCCTCAGGGTGACCAAATCCATCATTGTTGGTGCCACTTCGACATTAAATCTATATTGCTCATAGAATGCTTTAGCCAACTTCTCTCATGTATTCACCTGATTTAAGTTCAACTGGGCATACCAAGTTAAAGCAAGGCCTGTCAGGCTATCTTGAAAGGTCTAGACCATGAGTTAATGATATCGTATATACTTGCCCATTTTACGTACATACAACCGAGTATGTAGGTTAGGGCATCCAGTCCTATTGTATTTTTCAAAGTCAGGTACTTTGAATTTTTCTAGGAAGCTTTTATAATCGTAGTTAAAGAAGTCTGTTATTCCAGCGTGCTCAAATCCATCATACCCTTCTAGCATTTTCATTTTTTCGGTGATCTGTCGAGTTAACTGCTCTTCGAGCTCCTTCAATCCATCCTGGTCAACTTCAGGCTTCGGGTTGATTGGGAATGAGTAAGTATTCAGCTCAAAGGTTGGGTTGGCCTTTGGAAATACCCCTTCAGTTTCAAAGGATTCAGAGCCCTGATTGCCTTTAGGGTAAGCTTCTTCTGTTTCAATGGGTGGGGCCTCAGCATTCTTTTTATATTGGGCTTTGGAATGCTCCTCATTTGATGAGGTCGTAGACCTAAGTAGAGAGATGCTGTCAACAAGGAAGCTCAGTTGATCTACCATCTTTCCCATTGTTCGTTCTAAAGATTGGAATCTCAACTCTGTGGAGTCAATAGCCTTAGGGTTGCTATGGCCATTATTGTTGCTGTTTCCTTGGTTGGCCATTCTAGCTTGAGAACGAGTTTTGATGGGGCTTCTCTGGAAGGTTTGATGTTTGGGAGCTATCTTGGCAACCTGGGCGAAAACCACTTCTCAACAAGTTAGCATAGGGATATTTTGAAAAAAGGAATGCAAATGAATGAAATGCAAATGAATCATACGGATGAAAAGGAGAGGATCGACAAATGATTAACAGAACGGCAAGTTATTCATTATTTTTGAATTCCTGGAGTCTTATTACATGAAAGAAAGAAAAAGGTACAAATTCATCTATGCTGATTTACTTCTTTTCTGTGGGCCAAATGACATTTTCTTCTTCTTCTGGTCATGCTTAGCTGCTTCTTCAAACTCTTGAATTTTCTTCTGAGCCATCTTCAACTGGTGTTCCAAGGTATGTGACCTTTGTCTAGATTTTCGGCATAAGTTCACCCATTTATCTTTCTCATCATGGAGGATCTCCATACGCGCTTTCATTTGGTCCATATAGGTCACCATTTCAAAGTTAGAGCACATAAGGGAGGTTTTAAGGACTTCTGGTGCCTGATATCACATTGCGCCTACCTTGTGAAGTTGATTGTATAAATACTCTTTGGTAACCCAATGTTTATCCTCTTCTCCTATGAACTCACTCAGATTGATGTTTGGGCTTATGGTCTGGGTGTTCCACCAAGCTTTGATCTTATGCAGTTTGGATACCTTTTCTGTAGAGTGAAGCTCTTCGAGATTAAGAGTAAATGGTTCTAGTGAAGGTTTGTAAACTATGTCCTAGATCCCTCCGAATTGTCTTACCATGTTACTTAGATAGTAACCTGTACACCAGCTCATCCCGATCAGTGGTACAACGTAGTAATTCTTGCAAATCAATATGACCTTAGTGTAATTGCTTCATCTGGTAGTCCATAGTATGTCTTCTATTCGAAAATCTTGTTGAACCTCTATCTAGAGAAGGGTAGGGATATCTTCTGGTAATTTTTTCTTATCGACAAAAGAATCAATAAGGTCAATCTTATTCGCGAATGCTCCCCTTATTAAATCCAACCCAAAGCACTTGATGTGACTGACGAACCAAACCATTAATAATGCCATGCTTGACCTAAGATCTCTGTAGCCCCTTTCTTTAAGGAAGTTAAGATTCCTTATCTGTTCAGCAAGTAGGGCAAGAATGTAAGATTTACCTTCCCAAAACTGAGCCACTAGCATTGTTACCCTAAAGTGTATAAGAAGAGACCCACTTGGGAACAAGATAGTGGTGAACACAGCTAGCACATAGGCCTTGATTTGGTTTTCTCTCCAATTCCCAAAAAACAACGCTTGATTGTTGGAGCTGGGCTCATTCTGGAACCAATGGACTAGATCCCATATCTTGATGGCATATTTGTTGTAGTCGTTTAGGGCCTCATTTATCTCAATCTTACAGATCCCTAAGAATCTTGAGAAGATATATGTTGGGCTGAAGCTAAGTTCCGGGACGTATATTTCATCCAAAGGAGGAGCTTCGAGCATTGGGTGTACTCCTCTAGAGTTAGGCTGATTAGATGTGGTCCAAATTGGAAAGCCACTTCTTTGGGCTCCCAAAAATGGACTAAAGCCCTTACTAATGTGATGTTAACTTTCACTTTGGTTAGTGAGAGTATGGGTTTAATTTTGTTAATAATGAACTGTTGCTCTCTCGGATTGAAGGTTTGAAACCATTGGTTGAGTATAGGCTTTGAGTTTGCAGGTTTGTGGACATGAATCTCTTTGGCGAGAACCCTAGCGTTGGATGAGCTGGTCATTTCTGGAACATTACAAAGAAAGCATAAATTACATGGAAAAGACTAATATACAAGATCTCCTATGTATATCAATTCTAGGAAGAATACAGGAAAACTAAAAACTCCAAAATCTTTGTAATTTTTTCTTTCTTTATTTTTTTTCTATGTAACATTGCCATTTTGCTAATTATTTATTGACCCTTATGAAGTGTAATGCAAGACAGGTGGGTTCTAACAGTCCTTAAACTCTGTGACCTCACATGTTTATAAAGAAACGGTTCTTTGGTCACATCGAAGTTTAAGTGTGGTAGCCTAATCGACCCCGAACGGTGGTTGCCCCACTACATCTGAGACTTTACACAATAGCTCCCCGTCTTAAGGTCCTATGACGGCCTAGGTTCGACCGCATCTACCATGCATTCAAGATGCAATAAAATAAATCTCATGCTTACTAAAATAAATATGCTAATTAAAACAAATATGTACACAAAGCAATCAAATAAACAAATCAATATATAAAAGAATAAATAGATAAATAAATAACTAAACAATGTGGGTAATTTTGAAAAGCGATTTTAATTTTGAAATTTTTTTAAGTGGTTAGCCTTCTTGATGGTCCCTAGTGAAGTCGCCAAGCTATTGAGCCTGGTTTTTCACCCTCCTGATTCTTTTTATAAAATTAGGTCTTCTCTAAGTTGATCAACACTAAATCTTACCCATTTAATATTGACTTTCGATTAGGGTTTAAAGAAGACCATTTTTTCTAACTTGAAAAGATTTGAAGTCGCCACCCGACCAGAGTCGGGAAAAGGGGTTAAGTTATGACCAATTGGGTGGATTCGTTATAACTTAGCTACCGGTTTATTGATTAAAAAACCAATTTGTAAAACGACTTTTTTGAAAACCAAAGTTTAGGTTTGGGGGCTAATTTATTAAACCCTAAACGGGTACCACTTTTTAACTTTCCGAATTTGACTTTGCTTTTCAAATATACCCTTTTTAATTTCCAAAAACATCTAATTATGAGACATGCGACTAAATTGATTAATTTACATAAATATTTTAAAAAGGAAAAAAATAAAACTTTCTATACTTTAAGTCGCCCTGTACTTGTGTATGAGTACCTACATACCAATTATTTAGGATCAGACTTTCGTAGTTTGTTTTCAAAAATCTTTAGTGGGTGGTTTGATTGTAATTTTTGAAAAAAGGTCGCATTTACGTTTTTACCTAATTCAATTTATTTAAGGAAATTCTTTTAAAGGATCCTAATTAGTGTTTTATTTTTGGAAACTCTAAAAATAGTCTTAATTTGGAAAAAAAGGTTTATTTATTTTCATTTATTTTTAGAAAACTTAATTTTTCTAAGTGTGAGAAAAGGAATCATAATTTTATATTTACCTATTTATTATTTATTTCATTTTATTTACTTCATATTTTTTCTTAATTTATTCATCACTTATCACTTATTACTTATTTAATAAAATAAAACAAAATTACCTTCTTCTTCTTTTTTTTTATCTTCTTTTTTCTCTTTTTATTTTATTTTATTTTCTATTACATTTAAACAAAATAAATAAATAAAATAAAATGAAAAAAATAAAAAAATAAATAAAACAACAACAATAAATAATTGAAAAAGCTTTAGATGGATTCGGTTGCGCAAGTCAAACCTAGGCGAGTCGAGCGGGTCAGATCGGGTCGGGTCAGGTCGCTCTACTGGTTTTGGGTCGGGCTTCATTGCCTTTAATAGCAATGGTAGTAGAGGGCTATTCGGGCAGTTCTAGTGGCTAAAGCGAGGGGGTGAGGAGTTTTTTATGAGTTTTGGATTAGGAATAGGGGGGGTAGGCCGAGTGCCATGGCTTGGGGTGGTCGTTCGGCAGTTGTCGGAGGTGGTGGTCGGCGGTGGTGCTTGGGCAGCGCTGCTAGGGGGCACGGCAGAGGTTGAGGGAAGTTGTATCAAGGAGCCTGAGTCACAAAGAGTCTTCCTTGAGCGGTGGCTCGGCTTAGGTCAGAGCGAAGAGAGGGAATCGAAGAGAGAGAGAGTGAGCTAAAGAGAGAAAGAGAATCGCTGGAGAGAAAGGGAGCTTAAGAGTTGATTCTGAAGCTCGGGGATGGATCTTTTACTCATTGATGTCCCTATTTATACTTAAATTTCAACCCAACAGCAAAGGAAAGCTTGGATCGAAGTTAATGGAAATGACCGGTTTCTCAGTTTTTTTCCAATCTTTGAAGCTCGATTTGAATGCATAGTTGACTGAACTTGGATGCGTTTTTTGTACCGATTCATAGTAGGCTATGTCTAGTATGAGATTAATGTAAGAAACCATGAGCCTACGTGTGAAATTTGTGCAGAAATTAAAGCTAAAGTGGAGGGAGTAAGCTGTTCTTGAGAAGGAAGGTTGAGGAAAATTGGGAGAAAATGGAGGAAAACTAAGGGAAAGAAAGGAAAAGTGCTGACGTGGCGCCACATCAACCGACTCGACAAACCCCGACCTGCTACATGTCACACTTTAACACGTGGCAGCTGTTGTGCATGTCACTTGGCTGACACGTGGCGCCACGTCAGCAAAGGTCTTCCAATCCAATTATGTTACGTGTCAGGATACGTGATACAATCAAATCCTAACACGTGGCAATCTCTGATTGTGTGAAAAACAAAAAGTAGGAAAAAGACCTCCTTGGCTTTACTAAGTTTCGAACCTAAGACTTCATGCTTAATGCTAGTATTATGTCCATATGCTTAACCGTTAGGCCGTTGGTCTATGCTTTGTCTATATGTGTAATTAAATTGCACATATGGACTCCGTCAGCCTGAACCATATCTAAATCTAAGCCTAGGTTCGATGGCCTAACGTCTAAAACCTAAATTTAATCTAACGAAATGTTATGTTTTTTTTTTTAAATATTTTATTATTATTATTATTTATTTAAATTTTTTTTCTTTTTTCTTATTTTCCTATTTTCCTAAAATTTCCTCATTTTTGGGGCTTTCTTTAATTTTCATTTTTTTTGGACTTTTTCTAATTTAGGACTCTATAATCTAATTTGAAAAATAAAAGGGGCAAAAATTAGGTGTCTACATCTCTTATAAATTAACTACATGGTTTGTATAGAAATTGAAAGTGTAGGATATCTAACTTAAGTTTTTGGCATCAACCATTGAAATCATTAATAAAGCCCTCGAAGACCCAATGTAGATAGCTTTGTCTTGATATGTGAATTTGATTCTATTTACAACATAGGTTTCCTTCATTATATAGCCAGTTGTTTTAGTGCTATCTAGTTTAAGAATTTCTTAAACTATTTTTTAGGGTTTTGAGTTCTAGTTATGTAAGTGGAAATCTCCTCTTTTAGTGATTGATATGATCAATTGAATGCAATTAAGAGGAGATGAAAGGGTACGGGTTGGTTATCAAGTAAGACTAGAAAGTACTATAGGCAAGCGGTTTATAAGATTCTTCTAGGGTAATGAAGTAAGTAAGCAAGGAAGTTGGAAAGTTGTTTTCAAGCCAGAAGGAGCTAGGAATGAACTTAATCAAAAGTAAGGGTTTCTTTGGGAGTTCTTTACAGCTAAGCAAGAAACCTTTAAGCCATTTTTGAGTTCTCTTAAGAGAAAGGTTGGGAGTTCTCTTATATGCAGTAGGTGCCCTTTTAAAGCCTTTGCATCAATCCCCCTTTAAAGTTGGAAAAGAAAAGTCAGTTAGCTCTCTATTTTGTTAAGCTAAAGAAAGAGGAGAATGAAAGCGGAGCTTGTTTTACCTATATAGTTGATAATCTGTAGGTTGCCTATCCTTAATTAAGGATGCAATTGATTAGGCATAATTAATAGAATATATATATAAAGAGTCGTTTTCTTTCTAACTACTGTAATCAATGTCACGCCCCGAAGCAATAGAGTCGTAACAGCTCCGCCGTGTAAACCATCCTAAGATAGAAGTTAGCCTTACAACAGCTATCTTAGACCTAATCTACACAAGGCGTCCATGGCTAACCCGCTTTAAAGTAAACAGTTTGTAATTTAAATAAAGCATTTACCTAAGAAAGTGAGGATATATATATATATACATTATAATTCAGTTATTGCAATTAAAGTTTACAATATTTCTCTGTAATATATTTCCTAGTTATTACATTATTCAGAAATGAAAAATAATTCTAAAGTAAAAGCTTAAACCTTAAAAATATGTGTTTATTCTTCAAATGTTTTTCCTCACTCCCTAGGATCCAGCATTTGCTAGCTTCAAAGTAGTTGTTTGTCACTTCTTAACCAGTACCTGCACGATGTCTATGGGGATGTGAGCAACCACAGCTCAGTAAGTTAGGATGGAAGACTTAAAACTATACCATAAACATACAACAGGGTTATCAATCAATTTATTAGGTGCAATGCATATGTAAGTAAATGCCATCGCACGACGTTATCCGACCCGTCGTGAGATTAGAGAAATTGTGCTCGCTCTAATCCGGGTTAAGGAGTTACCATTAATGCAACAGCTTACGACCAAACCCAAGCTTGTGCAATGGAGAACTCGCTCCTCCCATGACTACCTTCGAACCATTGACTTCACCCTCGCCACGACCTCCTCACCTGTCACTTAGTTCGACTGACGATGAAGAAGAGACCATTATGCAATCCTACGCTATCCCTTTCGAAAGGGTTGGTATTTGACCGAAGAGTCCTAAGTTCCCCTAATGGGTTGCTATGTAGGTCCGATTATGATTATAGGCTGTATATTTGATTAGGTCTAGTTTAGGGTGATCATCCATTTCATACAAATCATACAATACAAGCCAGAACAACAAACAGAATCATAACATCACCCATAATCAACTACATGCACACATTCAATTATCTAACAAGCACAACCAAGCATAATCTTAAGCCTCCAAAATATAGGATCGTATTAATCCCAACTTACCTCGACTCTTCACTCACTCACTCGAGGTCCGACTTGCTCAGGCCATCGCCGATCATCCCTACAACACAAACGTGGTTTCAGTTTTTCATATAACTATTATAGGTTCATTTTATCCTATAACGCTTATTGTTATGTTTTGTTTAGGGTTTAATATGCCTAATTATCTAGGTCTTAAGTCTTTTACAATTATTCTAGGTTTGGGGTTAGGTTCGAGTTTGGTTTCCGCATCGATTTCTAAATTATGTTTTAGTTCGATTTCTAAGCATTGTTTTACACTCGAATCCTAGAAATTCGTTTCAACTCATAATATGAAATTAATCACATTACTTCCCGATCTCCTAAATATCATGATTACCCCTAGTCAGTATTTTATTTCACCCGGTACACTTAAATCCGTATTAGTGTATCGAATTCACTTTTGATGTGAGAAATTTTTACATTTTTCATATAATTACATAAATTCAAGTCTTCTATCTGTTTTATTATATATCCTTATTATTTATATAATATCAATTTTTATCCTAATATTTTTTATTTATTATATTTCCAATAATTACATGTTATGTATTATCACCTATTATGTATATAATACACTTCTAATATTTTTATCACTTTAATTACCATCTCTAAACATCAATTATCATTTCAAAATGCCTAAATTCATCCTAAATCAGATTTTACATCTAATTATCCTAATTTACAAAATTAACTTACAATTTACTATTTTTCCCTATTACTTATTTACAAAATAATTAACCTAATAATTACATCTAACACCCTAAATGCTACAAGTATTATACTCCATCAAATTTCAACATCTAAAACATATCCTTATTCTCTAAATCAGTAATTAACTATTTAATTACTTTATTTACCCTAAATTACCCATTTTATGCCTCATTTTAAGGCCTAAAAATTATCTAAAATTTTTGAAAATTAATTTTTGAAAACGGGCTTTATAGAACTATTCTATATCATCTAAGTAGTCTACACAAAAATTTCGGGTTCAAAACTACACTCCTAAGGTCATTTATTTCTAAACCGAAACATATTCGGTTTTGCATGATTTCTTAAGGACCCTATATCACGAGATATATTTTCATCAAAATAATATTTTTCCTACAAACTACATACAAAAATATTCTAAAATAACAAAATTCATAATTTTCTAAGAATATTTACTATTTTTAACAAAATTACATAAAATCGGGCTGGAAATCGGACTTACCGATCTGGGTGGCTTCGGCCACCGCCGGTTGCTATGGCCTTGTCGACCGGTCTGGGTACTGCCACCACCGTGTGGTGGTGGTGGCCGTCCACTCTCAGCTGCTCGTTTGGTGTGGGTTCCTTTTAAAGGCCCTAATTGTACAGTTTTTCCTATTTTTTTTAACCCAAATTTTCTCTCAATTTTCGCCTTTCCCTAATTTTCTTTGATTTTTAACTATCCAAATGAGCTCCTGAATTTTTCTTGCTATTTATAGAGCTTTGGGGTAATTATTGTGCATTAAATTGGATAAAACATTGTCCAAATCCCTTAATTTTTGGCTTTTGAGTTGCCTTAATTTAATTGGCTGATTTTTTTCTTATTTTTTATAGCTGCCACGACCCAATTTTGGATCATTCCTGATTTTTTCTTATTTTTCTTGATTTTTCCTTAATTAATTATGAATTTTCTTTAAGTATTTAGTATTATTTTAACACATTTCGTGTATTTTAAGTAATTACGTGTATTTATACCTACATGTAAATTCATATATAGTACAAATAAATATTCCTAAATATTATTTAGGTCATTTTATGATTTTTAGTATACATATAATTTATCTCTAGCGATTCGTTAATTATCGGAATGCATATTACGCATTTTCGATAAATAACGAGTTATATATTTAAAATTTGAAATTTTTATAGTCTTTTATTTTATTGCTTATTTTCTTAAGTTCAAACTTATGGGATCATTTTACTAATATTTCTAGCTTTATTTTATAATTTAGGCTCGATTAGGTTTTTCAATCACTCGGAACCTCGAAAGACTAGTTTTGGGGCTTATAATCAATCATAAGGCTGATTCCCTTCCCATTTAATAGATAAGAGAGAAATTAGCAGCACAATTAACTTAGCTAGAGTAGCTAAAGTTATTGCATTTTCTATCGAAGGAAGTTATTCATTGACCTTCCCTAGCGAGAGCAGCTTAGCTAGATTGGAAATCATTTGCATTGATTCTTTAGCTTAGTCATTACTGTCGTAATTCCATGAGATTGCTTTCAGTAGGATAGACTTTCGCATATTTTCTCTTTCTATGTTTATTTGGTTTGACTTCTTACCTATTAGTTAGGAGCGAAAGTAGCCTTACTCAGTGCAAAATAGCCTAGAAGTGGGATTGGATAATGGTTGCTATTAAGGGTGAGTAAGTAACCCTATTGTACAAGATACCCACTTGGACCTTACTTGATTAAGTAGGTTTTGGGTAGGTAATTAAGGCTATAGGATAGGTTTCAAATAGTAATTTTTTGGAATTTGTTTTTTTAGGATAAGGTACGGGTAAGAAGTTAAGTACTTTGTACCCATCTTAGAACCTATACTTTAAAGCATATAGGGTATAGATTATAAGGTCCCTACCTTGTAAGTAATTAAATAAGATTAATAAATAAATGATACTATCTTATCACAATAAAGCAAACCTAGCCTATCAAAAACCCTAAACTAAATGTCTATTAGTCCCTTCCTTTTTGTGTTTCATTTGTAATATTTGCTCCATCATCATTTTCTTTCTACTCCTTCCCTTTATGCTAAATCCATCATCTAGTAAAGCTTGTTTTCTATAATGGAGTGGTTTCTTTATTTTATGTTTGACAAAAGATTTAGTATTATTATTAGAACGAAATTAGATTTTCTTAGAGTATAAAGAGATTATTTTACTAATGCATATATCTTAAGGAAGAAAAATATTTTAGTTTAACTTTATGTTTTATTCCGCTTTTCATGTTATGTCTTCATTTTCCCATAATTAATTGTCTGTATTACCACATCTATAATTACTGAATTATAAAATCTTGTGAATCTTTTATTCACATTTTAATAGACTTTGTAGATCTCGCATTAACTACGATGTTTATTGCTTTCATTTTTTAAAATGGTATGCTTATTTCCTTAAATATTTATGCAATGTTATTATTAAAAAATGGATGTTTCATTTACATAAAAAAATGTTTTGTATAATACTTCCACAAAAATTCATAAATAATAATAATGGTTAAATAATCATTTAACAAATAGAAAAATTAGTTGAAAATATACCTCAATGTACTTCGTTTATGGACATTATTTGAAAAATTAGCTAAATTGAGTAATTGTTTTGAAAAAAAAAGGGGTCACGTTTGTTTTATGTTTTGAAAAAAATAGCTATAGTAAAATTTATAAGGAAAAAAAAAAGTCTATAGGTTTTATAAGGTATCCTATACCTTATATAATATACAGGGTACAAGATATAGTATAGGGTGGTTCCAGGATGTCACAAGATAAGATATAGGTAACAAAGTTTCAAAACCTATACCTAAAGGTGAGGTATAGGTAGGGCCATATATCTTACCTATCCTATACTCGCCTACTCCTAGTTGCTATCATGATTTTAGGTTTCTATAGTTGCTAGTCATTAGAAATTTTCTTAGTTGACATTGGTGGATGTAGATATGTTGTTGAAGAAAAAGGCATATATAGGAGTTCATGACTTGACTCAGGGCTTGATGGCCTGCGAAGATGATTAGAGCTTAAAACACATATTTTGAGGTTGGAAAATGGACAAGACGTTGCATTTCATCTATTTTTCTTAATTTCCTATTAAAGATTTTAACTGTAAAGTTAAAAATGATAAGAAGAAGAAAAACTTAGGTATACTAAATGTCAAAAATGAAAACACAAGTATATATAATCTCAAACCATCCTTGGAACTTTAAATATTATGGGGATTTGGCAATTATATAATGCCCTTCAATCCAAACCTACTAGCTTCCATATAGTTACACTCCTTGTAAAAGATATGGTATCATAAACTACGTCAATAGGTATATACTAAAATTTTGACATGCTTACTTTACTAAACACCTTATAATGAAAAATTTTGAATATCTTAGTATATTTAAACAATAGCCTATAAAAGATTTTTATATGGGAAATTTTCAAAATGTGATCATAAGATCAAAATCCTTAAAATCTAATCATATCAATTCAAATATTACGTGAAGCACCAAATATGTAAAGTCTCTAAAAATCTCCCAATGACAAATACAATATTAAGTCTATAAACTCTACTTACTTAGTAATATTGTATTATTTAGGTTAGTAATTCTTAGGATATAATGAAGTAGAGTGAAGTAACTTGTAAATTGTGATATTACAAGTACATCATATATGAAGAAAAGTATTTTTAGATCCTTATCTTAGAATGTAAGATTAATGAAAAATTAATACTCAATAAGACCAAATGGTAATATGAGTCGCCCTAACTTGTAAAGAGATTCCTAGTATAATTAAAAAGGGTAAATAAGACAAAGAACAAAAAGGAACATAGTACAAACACAAAAAATGTAGTGATAGGTGGTAGCCTATCAATAGGTTCGTATTAGGGAAATCTTAGGATGCAGTGGATGCTTTGAATGGGTGTTACAGTTGCTGTTGGGGAGCTATGCTAAGAGTTGCCAAGGCAATTGAAGGATGTTACACTTCAATAGGTTAGAAGAGTAGAGCTCGGCACATTGTTACTTAAGCCTCAACACTCAACGGCTCTGTATGTAAGAAGAGGAGAGCTCGGTATGGAGTAAACTCAGAGGCCTAAGCACTAGGCAAGTTGGTAATTAAGCAGGGGTATGAGCAGAGCAAAATGTGTCTGAACAGGGACTTCAGAGAGTTCGCCCATGGTTCTTCCATATATAGGAGCTCGTCCTCGGCAGGCTGACGAAAGATAATCCTTATGGTGAAAGATTGGAGGCCTTAGAGATGGGCACGAGTGAGGGATCTAAAGGTTGATAACCTATCAATTTCCTGGGGTTGTTGAAGATTTGCTCTCAAATTTTGGTCCTCTTCTTCTTTTGATACATAGGGTGTTAAGTTGGTAACATTGAAATAGGGAGACATTCCATATGCTTCGGGTAACTTTAACTCATAAGCATTGTCATTGATGCGTTGAAGGATCTTGAAAGAGCCATTCGACCTGGGTGAAAGCTTGTTTTTCCTTTTTCTTAAGAATCACTCATTACTGAGGTGAATCTAGACAAAGTCTCCTAGGCTATAAATGACTTACCTCCTTCCTCAGCTTCCTTGTTCCTTTTGTTAGGCCACAATGTTGGCTAACCATTCGGTAACCTTTTAATGCGATCTTTGAAATTCCTTTGCGTGTTGCCAGCCTGATTGACTTGCTCCTTAAGAAGTCAGGCTAATAATCATGTCTAAGGGTAAGTTTGAGTTAAGTCTATAGGTGACCTCAAAAGGTGACTTTCCTATTGAACTATGAGTGGAGCAGTTCTAAGCAAACTCAATGATGGGTAGGCACAGATTCCAATCGTGTAAATTCTTCCCAACGGTAGCTCGAAAGAGTTTGTTAACTATTTTTTTCATAACTTCTGTTTGGCCGTTTGTTTATAGGTAGCAACATGAGCTTAGTGCTAAGCTTCTTCCATAATGTTCACCAGAAGAAGCTCGTAAACTTAGAATCATGATAAAAAATAATACTCCTTTGATCTCTATGTAGCCACGTAATCTCTTACAAAAAGAGGTTAACAACAAATAAAGTATCATTGGTTTTGAGGTGGGGGATGAAATGGCTCATTTTGTTTAACCAATCAACCACTACCATCATAGAATCACATCTTCACAGTGTTCTGGGTAAGCTAAGCATGAAATCTATGCTCAAATCACTCTCCATATGGCTCCTTTCTTCACTTAGCTTGTTTACATACCTTGCAATGCTCAAGAATTTTGCATACGTCATTCATCATCCTAGGCCAATAGAAATGTTCATTCAACAACTTAATCATTCTCTTCCTACTAAAGTAACCATCTAAGCCTCCGGCATGGGCTTCTCAGATCAGTAATTCCCTAGCAGACCTACTTGGTACACAAATTTATCTTCGCTTTGTTAGAAATCCTTGGCTTAAATAAAACCCATCTATTACTCCTCTTATGTTGCATTTGTAAGCCCCATAACCAATCACTCAAGATTTCAATCGGCTGAAAGATCCGATCGGGCCTAAATTATAAACTATTGAGAGAAATATTAGTAAAAATGACCCTATAAACTTGAATTTAAGAAAATAAGTAATAAAATAGGAGACTATAAAATTTTCAAATTTTAAGCATAATAATTGCTAATTACCGAAAAGGCAAAAAGTGTAATCTAATAACTAATAAATTACTAGAAATAAATTATATGTATACTAAAAATTTTAGAATGACCAAAATAATAATTAGGAATGTTCACATATACCCCACATGTATTTACGTGTAGATAAAAATACTCGAAATTACCTAAATTAGCCAAAAACTTAGTAAATAATTAAAGAAAATTATAAATTAATTGTAGAAAAATCAGAAAAAAATCAGAAGAGTGTGGAATGATGCAAAGTTGGTCGTGGCAAGTCAGAATCTGAAAAAGAAAAATCAACTAATTAAATTAGAACAACACAAAAGCCAAAAATTTAGGGATAAGACAATTGTCTTGTCCAAATTAATGCACAATAAATCCCCTAAAGCCCTATAAATAGCAGGAAAAATCCAGTAACTCATTTGGACAGTTAGAAATCAAAGAAAATTAGGGAGAGACGAAAATTGAGAGAAAAATTTGGTTTAGAAAAAAATTAGAAAAAAACTGTGCAATTAAGGCTTTCAAAGGGAACCCACACTAGACGAGCAGCTGGAAGTGGACGGCCACCACTACCACACGGTGGTGGTAGCGCCTAAGCATGCCGACAAAGCCACGGCGGCCGGAGCTACCCAGATCGGTGAGTCCGATTTCCAGCTCGATTCTTGTGTAATTTTGTAAAAATAGTAAATAATTTTATAAAATTATGAAACTTGTTATTCTGAGGTTTTATTGTATGTATATTTAGGGAAAAATAGTGATTTGGTTTAATCACATCTGAAAATATAGGGTCCTTAAGAAATTGTGTAAAACCGAGCATGATTAGAACGGAAAATAAATAGGCTTAGGAGTGTAGTTTGGAGCTTAATTTTTTTCTGTAGGATGCTTATGTGATGTAGAATAGTGCTATGAAGCTATTTTTTTTTAAATTAATTTTTGAAAATTTTAAGTTAATTTTTAGCCCTAAAATGATGGAAAAATTGGGTAATTTGGGATTAATTAGGTGATTAAGATATTAATTACTGATTTAGATAGTAATTAGATGTTTAGGGATGTTAATCTCTGATGTGGAACCTTAATCCTAACCTTTGGAGTATTAAGTATGGTTAATTTAGGAAATAATATGTGAAATTGTAAATTAATAAATCTAAAAAATTAATGTTATTTAGATAATATTAGAGTAAAAATTAGAATAATATTAAATCTAAATTAAGATTGAATTTTAGGTAATTATATAAAAAAGTAAGATTTTCTCATATTGGGGATAAATCCGATACCCTAATTAGGACTAGCGTGTACCGAATAGCTTAGAATACTAAATAAAGACCCAATAGGATATTTGAATACTCGAGTTTAATGTGATTAATTTCACATTAGGATTCGAGCATGTTTAGGATTTAGAAATCAAACTAAAACCTAATTTAGAAATTGATGCCGAAACTGAAACCGAACCCGAACCTAACCCCAAACCTAGAATAATTATAAAAGACTTAAGACCTAGATAATTAAGTATATTAAATCCTAAACCAAACATAACAATAAGTGTTATAGGATAAAATGAACCTATAATAGTTATATGAAAAACTAAAACCACGTTTGTGTTATAGGGATGATCGGTGATTGCCTGAGCAAATCGGACCTCGAGTGAGTGAGCAAGGAGTCAAGGTAAGTTGGGATTAATACGATGCTGTATTTTAGAGGCTTAAGATTATGCTTGGTTGTGCTTGTTAGATAGTTGAATGTGTACATGTGCTTGATTATGGGTGATGCTATGACTCTGTTTGTTGCTCTGGCACATATTGTATGAATTGTATGAAAGGATTGATCACCCTAAACTGGACTTAATTAAATATCCGACTAGTAATCATAATCGGACATGCATGGAAACCTGTTAGGGGAACTTAGGACTTTCCGGCCAAATATCAACCCCTTCGAAAGGGATAGCGCAGGATTACAAAATGGTCCCTTCTTCATCCTCAGTCGAACTAAGTAACAGGAGAGGAGGTCGTGGCGAGGGTGAAGACAGTGGTTCGAAGGTAGTCGCGGGAGGAGCAAGGTCTCCATTACATAAGCCTAGGTTTGGTCGTGAGCTGTTGCATTAACGGCAACTCCTCAACCTGGATTAGAGCGGGTGCAATTTCTCTAATCTCATGACGGGCCGGACAACGTCGTACGATGGCATTTGCTTGCACATGCATTGTACCTAATAAGTGATTGAAAACCTTGTTGTGTGTATGGTATAGATTAAAGTCCTCCGTCCCTACTTACTGAGCTGTGGTTGCTCACATCCCTATAGATGTCGTGCAGGTGTTGGCTAAGAAGTGGCAAACAATTACTCTGAAGCTAGCAACTACTGGATTCTGGGGAGTGAGGAAAAAAATTTGAAGAATGAACATATATTTTTAAGGTTTAAGCTTTTACTTTAGAACTTCTCATTTTTGAATAATGTAATAACTAAGAAATATATTTCGGAGAAATATTGCAAACGATAATTGTAATAACTAAATTATAGTGAATATATATATTTCCTCACTTTCTTAGATAAATGATTTATTTAAATTACAAACTGTTTGCTTCAAAGCGGGTTAGTCGTGGACGTCTTGTGTAGATCAGGTCTAAGATAGCGGTTGTAAGGCCAACTTCTATCTTAGGATGGTTTACACGGCGGGGCTGTTACGACTCTGCCGCTTCAAAGCGTGACAGCATTTAGCCACTAGGGGTCCAAAATATGAATCATACTCATGTTGATTGAACAGGGTACCAAACCTAAGTACTTAGCCGATAAAGCGGTAATAAGAACATGTTGATGAGAAAGTGTGCCAGCTACAAAAGTTTCCAAGTATCTAACCCACTTAGTATGGCATTGGGAAAGTTTTTGTTATCCTTTGAGATATTTGAGAGATTTATGGTCCATGTAGTTGATGAACTCTCTCAATAGTAAGTAGTATTGTTAGTTTTGAAGTGCTTGAATAGGCGCATAGAACTCCTTGTCATACGCCGAGTAATTCTGTATGGTAACTTTGAGTTTTTTGCTGAAGTATGTAACTGGTCGGTGCTCCTACATAAGAATAGCTCTAATACTGACTCTAGATGCGTCACATTCTAGTTCAAAAACTTTCTTGAAGTTGTGTAGGACAAGTATTGGGGTAGAAGTCAACTTAGACTTAATCTTATCAAAGCTTCTGTGAGCTTTCTTAGAACATTTGAATTCAAAGTTTTTCCTGGTCAACTCGGTTAATGGGGTAGCCTTGGAACTAAAGTTCTGAATGAATCTTTAATAAAATGAAGCTAGACTATGAAAACTCATTACTTCAGCAACCTTAGTTGGCATTGGCCATTTGAGAATAGCTCAAACTTTCTTGTCTTCAACTTTGATACCTCCCTTAGAAGCAACATAATCAAGGAATACTACCTCACTTTAATGGAATACACATTTCTTACAGTTACTGAATAAGTACTCAACATAGAGAATATCAAATATAGAATATCATTAAAGTAGACAACAACACACTTACCAATCAATGTTCTCAAAATATGGTTCATTAGTTGCATAAAAGTGCTCGGTGTGTTTATTAAACCAAACGGCATCGCTATCCATTCGAACAAACCATCCTTTGTTTTGAAAGTAGTTTTCTATTCATCTCTAGGTCTCATTCGTATTTGGTGGTAGCCACTCTTTAGATCAATCTTCGAAAAGATTTAGGCACCATATAATTCATCGAGCATATCATCCAATCGCAGGATTAGATATCTGTACTTAATAGTAATTTTATTGATTGCTTAGCTATCAATGCACATTTTCTATGCGCCATCCTTTTTTAGCACTAGGAAAGTCGGCATGGCATAGGGGCTCATGCCTTCTCAAACATATTCGCGATCAATCAACTTATCAATTTGTTTCTTCAACTCGACAGCTTGCTCAAGGTTAAGCCTATAGGCAGGTTGGTTAGGTAGAGCAGCTCTAGGTTGAAGGTTAATGCAATGTTCTATACCTGTTACAAGTGGTAAACCTCTTAGCAATTTATTAGGAAACAGATTAGCATACTCTTATAGTAATGTCTATACCTTAGTAGGTACGGTTTCGACTTCTCTCAACTTTAGAAGTTTCCTGACTAACAAACGCACATACTCTTCTATCTTAACATCTCTAGAAAATTGGGCTTAAGAAATCAATAGGGACTTCCTTTGTAGTGATATGGAAATCTTCTCTTATGACTCTTGAACTTCTTTATGCTCATTGGGGTTAGTATAACCTTCTTCTTATCCTTCTAGAACATATAGGTGTTTCTATATCTATCATGCAGTACCTTTAAATCAAATAGCTAAGGTTAGCTTAGTAATATGTGTGAGGCACACATAGGTAGGATGTTGTACAACACCTCGTCCTTATATCTATCACTAATAATAATCAGTACTTTAACTTGCTTAACAAAAGGTAAACCTCCCTTCTCATTTAACTAATGAATATTATATGGCTTAAGGTAAGGGTAGGTTGGTAATTTTAAGGCCCTTACCACTCCTCAAGCTATTACATTGGTATAACTCTCTCCATCAATAATCAAAATACATAGCTTGCTATTCATTCGGTAGTTTATAGGGAAGAGGTTCTCTCTTTGCTTATTCTCGTCAGAGATGAAGGTATTAAGAGATCTTCGTACAATCATACAATACTCAGCTCCCATTTTAGGTGAGGTCACAACATTTGAGTCTTCTTGAAATTCACTCAACAGGTGATTAACATCCACCTCCTCCTCACCTTCACTAGCACTTTCCACCTTAAATTGAGGTTTGTTTCCTTTGATGGTCATGATACATTGGTTTGAGCAATGACTATCCATGTGTCCAAAACTAAGACACTTGAAACACTTAATCTCTTAGGTCTACCTTCCTAAGCCCTGACGTTGGTCCTCCTTAACCTTAGGTTCCTCAACCTTACTCTTGCCTCAACCATCATTAGGTCTGCTTGGCATCTGACCTCAATAGTCCACTTCAGAATTGTATTGAGCTCTGTCATATCTAGTTTGGCTCAGCATACTACTCTTGCTCAACAAGCTAAGTTTGTTGCTTAGCACTCGGTTGAGCTGAATTCTCCTCTACCATTCTCCTCTTTGGGCTACTCAAATGGTTTCTTCTAGACTTCCTAGCCTTTGTACCTTCACTATATTACCAATCTTGGTCCTTAGCCTAGAAATGAACCTAGCTATTGTTCGAGCCTTGGGTTTTTCAACATTACAATGGATTATCAGCAATTGAAACTCTTAAACATACTCATCAACAGGTCGGCTACCTTGTTTGAGTTCTTAAAAGTGTCTTGCTCATAGTGTTTTAGGATAAACTTACTTCTCAAAACCTTCTTCATCTAATTCCACATTCAGATTTCTCATTGAGTTCTCTAACGTACATTCTATAACTTTTTCCACCACATTGCTGTATACCTAGAAAATTCTAATGTAGTTACTCGAATACGAACAATATCTTTGTAGTCATAAAAGTTGAATATCTTTTCGATCTTTTCCTCTCAATCTAAGTAGTTATTAGTACTACTAGACCCATTAAAGCTCATAGTCCACACCTTAAGATGCTCAGCTCCTTTGGGAGCACAAAACTCGTGTTCTTCTAACTTATCGTATTGCTTTTCCTCTTTATACTCCTTAACTTCATGCAACTCAAGTCTCCTTCTTGTAACTCTGTTGGCATGTCGAGGTAGAGTTGGGTTTATATTAATAGTTTCGGGTGCTCAATTCTCACTCGCCTATCTTCTCGGCCTATCTCTCACTTCTTGACCTTGTTCAACAACAACTCTCTCTTGTGACCTAATCTCTATGGCCTTTTGTATAAAAATAGCCAGATTAGCCATAATAGAAGCAAGCTTTTGTATCTGCTTGTTAGTAGTTCATAGGATCTGTTGAGTAACATAGCTAAGACTACGTGCATCACTCTTAGCATCATTAATCTCTCCTTGAATGCTATGATTCTACATTTCTTAATATCAACCTCAGAAAGTTTACTACTCAATAGAAGATTCTCACATAACTACAACAATACAACTTTACATAGTGACTTAAGAACTTGCTCTATTTTCCACTTGAGAAACAGAGTATAATAGAACATACACTACCGAGAAGTACTTTAACGTTGATCTTTCAGTCGTAACCTCAAGTCCTGATACTAAGATTATATGATTTGCTTAGGAGCTCAGTAATCACTAGGAGTTACTGTAGCGAATAGTAACCACATGAATCCTTTGAGATATTGAAGAAAATGAAATGGAAGAGTCATTACCATTGTAACTTCCATAAGCTACTCAAAGGATATGATACACCAACGAACAAAACACGACTTAGTACTTCACTTAATATGACGTATAAGTTAATACTAAAATTTACTCGCCATTGATCTCAAGCTACTCAATAAGATTAGATAAGAGTACAGGAAATGTATTCGGAGAAGGGATATCTTACAAGAACAAGTATATTTAATAGGGTATCTCATAAGAATAAGTATATTTAATAAGTGTAAGGTACATGATGATGATCGCGACTTCATTAAAATGACTATTTATAATAAGTCCTTTAAGGCAACAATACAAATAAGGGAAATTACATACTTACTTTACCCAACACTTAATAATGAAATTTTCGAATATCTTAATATATTCAAATAATAGTCTATAAAAGATTCTTATATAGAAAATTTTCAAAATGTGATTGTAAGATCAAAATCCTTAAAATCTAATCATACCAATTCAAATATTACTCCAAGCATCAAATATGTAAAGTCTCTAAAAATTTCCTAACTACAAATGCAATATTAAGTCTATAAACTCTACTTACTTGGTAATACCATATTATTTAGGTTAGTAATTCTTAGGATATAACGAAGTAAAGTGAAGTAACTTGTAAATTGTGACATTACAAGTACATCATATATTAAGAAAAACATATTTAAGGTTTTATCTTAGAATATAAGACTAATGAAAAATTAGTACTACATAAGACTAAATGGTAATATGAGTCTTTCAAAAGTTAAAAGGAATTGTCATGTAAAGTTAAATTTAAAAAATAAATTGAAATGTAATCAATATAAATTATAGCATAAAGTTTATTAGGTTAAATCTTAATTAGTCCAGAAGTAGAGATTTTAGTTAGATGTATAATATATTGCTCTACTATTTTTTTTTTTTATGTATAATGGGGCATTTTTATGTATGTTAAATAATCATAACATTATACTTGAAGAATGACATAAAAAATTAGACCAAGATGGAGCAATTATCCAAACCTAACCGCTAGTAGCAATTTCCATGCTTAACATTTAAGGGAAAAAAATAAATAACAATATAACTGCCTTAATTTATGGTAGTGAAATCCTTGCCATATAAATATGTATGGCCATAAGCCATTTATGAAAATCAACAAAGAGACAAATAGAGAGAGAGAGAGAGAAAAGAAGAAGAAGAAGAAGAAAGAAAGAAAAAAGGAGAAGAAGAAAAAGAATATTATATAATTTAATTTTTTAGTGTTTGATATTTCCAAATAACTTAGTTTCCATAGTTATAAGCGTTGTCTTATAATGGATATATAATAGTCTTATAGGAGATATATACGTAATCTCATTATTATCTTAAATGGAATATTTTATTAATATAATTTCATAAATTTATTCTTTTTGAATTTTAAACTTAGAATGTTGATTGTTGTGGAACTTATATACTATTAGCACCGATTTTTAAAATGAGTGGATCTCTAGCAATAATTTTTTATTAGAATTATTAAAATTGAACTTTATATTTTTACAAATCTAATAACATTGCTTTCATAAAATTTGAGTATATATACTTTTCAATAAAAAGTAAAAGTTCTTTCAAAAGATGGAAACTTCTTAAATAATACTAGAAATAGATATTATATAAATTATGTAAAGTTAAATTATAATGATATTACATAATAAGTATCTATAACTATGTTAGGCTAAATCAGATGGGGTAAGTCTAATATATTAGGTAGGTTTTATCTATGTACTATATTTTAATTTCTACTCTATTTTGTATCAAATAGGTTAGATTTGTAACCTTATCAAAGGCTTTTGGGAATAATTGGTTAGGAATCCAAGTAAGTGGGATCAATGCTTCACAGTATTTTAGAGTATTATTTCAAAATATTTAGAGGCTTTGGTATGTTTTTGGCTTATAATTATAATTTAGTTCTCTAAGCGTATGTAGGGCATATGCTTGAATAGTGGTTTGCTACTCTAAGAATTTAGCTTCACGTGATATTATTTTGTGATTATTACTTTGATTAGTTTGTTTGAAATTATTTGATCACCCCGAAAACGATCTAATTTAAACTCGACATAGTGTTTAAGCTGACATGCATTACAACCTACTAAGGGTAAAGATAAGGATTCTTAAGCTAAACATGGACCCTCTTCAATGAGAATAGCTGAAATGATTTTTTCCTTACTTTAGTCGAACAAAGTAATAGGAAAGGAGGTTGTAACTAGATTGGGGGTAGTGGTTTAAAGGTGATTACAAGAGGAGGGTATTTTCCATTACACAAACCCCGATTTGGTTTTGATCTGCGAGTGCGTGGCATCAAACTTCTTAACCCAAATTAAAGTAAGCACAATTTCTCTAATCTTATGACGAATTGAATAATATCGTGTGATAATATTTACTTGTGTTACGCTGAACGAATACTTCGGTTTTCATCCCATTTATTAACTTTTTTTTCTAACTTCTAAGGAAACTACTTGAGTCTTCTCAAGGGTCTTCCTAGTTTTTCATTTTTTGGTCTATATACCGAATACCGTATACATGTGGGCTTTACCAGTACTCTTTTAGAATGTTAACTTATGAGTTTGCTTTATCAATTATTTAAAAAGAATTTTTTTACGAGTTTATATTAAGCAGGTATCGAACTGGATGTTTCAAAGCGATTGAATGGAGTATACTTAGTGTGAATAAGGCCTATAATAGTAGTTGGAAGATTGGTTTCTACCTTAGAATGGTTTAAACGATGAGAATATTATGGCTCTACTTTTTCGAAGCGTAACAAATTATTTGTAGCATTTATGGATATTTAAAATATTTGAGGAAATGAAGTCACATATTGAAAACTTAAATAGTCTATTTGCTTTGTGAAAAAAAAAAAAAAAACTAAAAACAAAAAAAAGGTATTCAATCTTCTCATACTCTTTAATATAATAAGTATACGGAAAGTGAAAAAAAAAAATCTTTATTTAAATCTCAGTAAGCATCCAAAATAACCTATTAATATTTTCTAATCAGAAATGGTTTTTTTCTATAATTATTTTTTAAAGCACACTTAAATTTATACATTAGATATCATTGTCTTTTTTGAAATACTTAAATATTGCTTGAGATAATCTACTATATAATCACGAAAATAATATAAAATGGATAGATAATCCTCGACAAATATAACTCGAGAAGCGTACATACAAATTCGGAGAAATAGTTGAAGTCCAATATAAAACGATTCAGCATATATAATTCCTCTTCCAACAAATTACATGCTTAATCATGCATATATATTGATCACATTTTACGTATAAAAGAACACATTATATATACAAATTACAAGTATTAAATCCCACATTTTTCTCATAGACACTGCAATACAAAAGCAGCAACAAGAAGTGATCCTTTACTCATACATAAAATTCTACCTGAACTCTCAAAATCTATTAAACTTAAATTAAAAAAAAAAAAGTAGAAAGAGAAGAGATCACCAGGAGCAACAAGAAGTAATCCCTTACTTTACATGGACCCGTGCCGGTCACCCGATGGGTTCAAGAACCAACTTGAAGCCGGAACCGGTTGCACTGGTCACGATTCTCCAACTTCATATCATCTCCCCCTTGACTTTAGCTGATTTTCAGGAGTACTTCAAGAGGTTTCATTTCCAGTTTTAAAATGTATCGTGGATGATTAATTTTTTATAAGAGTAGGTGTGTAATTTCAGTTTTATGTGGTTCTAATTTGATCTAAACAAACGTAAGCCATATGTTATAAATTCAAGCCAGAAATACATCCTTTGAAATACTTTATATAATATTATAAATTCAATAATTGATATTATATAGATTATTAAAATATTTTATCATATCAATCATAGTTATAAAAAATGCGATTTTATAATTCATTTGAATATATAAAATTGTTAGAATTATATAAAATCTTATAAAATCAGTAAAATTTTAAATTTATAGAATCTTATATCAAAGTTTATAATTTTACTAAAAATATAAAATAAACGATTTTACATTCATTTTAATAAAAAAAACATTATAAAATTATAAATAAAATCATTATGATACCATTATTATGTCATCATGCTTCTTTTTATTACAACTATTGATTTTATGCAATAACATTTTAAGGGATAATTTTCAAAAAATTTAGAGAAACTAACCTTAGGGTCCCGGAATTATCTCTGTATCGTTACTCTTTCTTTTAACCTCACACAAGCAAAACAATAGTGAACCAGAGAGCATCTAAATTATTAAAAAAAAAAAAAAACACATACTTTCTTGCCTGCAAATCATAACTCATTTCGATGACCACGTATCTTTAACAGACAGCTTGAAAGATAATAGCAATCAAACATTGGATATAGGAAATCGACGAAGTCGCTTGTCTTATGAATTATTAGATTTCATGATACATTGTGGTTATTTTTCCGCGTCCATGAATCATGTCACATCTTTAAGAAACTGCCAAAAACACGTGTTATTGTCGACAATCTTATCAACTTAGTACTGTGCCTACTAAAAAAATCTACCCCTCATTTCTAATACTACAAATACCACTACCGGCATATGCCCCAAAAACCATACTTAGCCCTCTACTGTCACCAACTTTCTGATAAGCTATAGGATTGGTCCCTTTAAGTGACAACTCTTTTATTTTAGTTTCACTCTGTACTGTCGCCATAGGGGCTAGGACACTAGATGGTGGTGCTATTAATTCCATCCTTTATGGTTTCATGGTTCATAAAAAAAGAATGGATTTTTATGTGTTTTTGGTGTTTATGAATTGGAACGATAATTAAAATTAAGGATATGAACAACTATTGACTAAAGAAATTAATAAATCGAAGATTTAGGTTATTGAATGCTTGTAATTGATATAAGTAACAATTATAAAAATTATTAAAGGAGTTAATTAGGTGAATCGACATAATTCAAAGTAAATATATATATATATATATATATGGACTTAAGTATGATGGTAATATACATGCAACACTTTGTAAATAAGATAATGATAGAAATAACTTGATCTTATAAAATTAGATTCAAATTATCAATAAATCTTTTTTTATATTTAGAAATATTTATGGAACCGTTGGCTTGATTTTGATTCTTTTATATTTAAAATAGAATGGAATAAAATGTGCATATATCAGTATTAATTGAAAATGCTTTTAGTTTATGAATATGCACATGTAATATAGCTGATATAGAGTTTAAACTTGGTAAGAAAATTGACATAAGCACATCTTCCGTGACCAACATTTTTCCAAAATGGCTTTTCAGGAATTGAATTTGAATTGGGCAAGCCTGAGGAAGGAAAAATTAGACGTATAATATGAGTTAAAATAAGTCGTACCCATTTTGCACGTAAAAGCATAATTCCCAGACTGCCTTGGCAGCTTAAGTTGATTGAGATAAATGATCATACTGGCATTTTATTTTAGTAAATTGCGGAAGAAAGAAATATAAAATAGATAAATGAAAAAATGATACACAAGTGGATCAACGTTTTGAGTCAATTTCATATAAAAGGTTGCACTTTTAATTTGTTAAAATAAAGCAATTCAAGTAAAGATCGAATTTTCAAGTATTTAAAATAGAATATCAATATTATAATAAGTAGATTAAATAAAGAGTTAAAATTAGGGATAAGTACAAAAAAGTTTTTAATATTTATCTATATATTCAAATAAGTTCTTAACTTTTCATTTAGTTCATTTTAGTTGTCAATATTTTAATAAATTTACAAAAAAGCCTTTATGTTATATATGAACATGTTAAGGACTAAAATGGATTAAATAAAAAAGGTTAAAGATTTATTTATATATACAGCTAAATGTTAAAGACTAATTCGTATATATAGATAAATATTAGGGACTTTTTTATACTTACATAGACTAATTATATGTTGATATATATACACAGTAACGGAAAATTTAACAGAGTTAATAAAATAACTTATTTGGACTAAATGAAAAAGGTTAATGACTAAAATAGACTAAATAAAAGGTTAAAAATTGATTTTTAAAAATATGAAACGTTAAGGACTTTTTTATATTTTCCCCTTAAAACTATAGAAGCTATGAAATAAAACTAGGTTTTAATTTTCTATTTAAACCACTTATCTTAATATTAGTAATTTGTTTTAACTACATGAAAGTTGATATTCTATTTGAACTATTTATCGCAATGTTGATATACTATTTTGACCATTTAAAAGTTTGATCCTCTATTTAAACTTAACTTTAAATATTGTTTTATTTGTGTGTAATTTTTCCTATAAATAATATATTTGGTAGGTTAAAAGGCTATTTAGGTAAATATATACTACCAAAGCAGAATAAAATCGCAATTCCATCCTCTTAATGGTAGAATCAATTCTACTTTAAAATTGGAAATGACAATTCTAAGGATTTCTGGCTTCTAAAAATATTCCAAACATAGTAAAGAGAATGGAACTAGGGATAGCGATTTTATTCCAATTTTATTCTTAATTGAACATAGCATTATATGCAAATATATAAGCTTTTAGAAGTGCATATTAAATTACATAATTTCCACAATATTATACGATTGAGAATAAAAATATAATTAGTGTTCACATCCAAATTGTTACATGTATACATGCACACACACACACACACACATATATATATGTATAAAGTGTTACTACATAATTTTCAAGTAACATATATATGACTTTTGTTCACATAGTCAACTAATAGAAGATACACTTTGTAATAGTAAATTGAAACTTCTCCTATTGAGATATTATCTGCCTTAACGTCAAATACCGAATGGTTTTGTCCTTTGATGTAATAGCTTCCTAAAGGGTCACCTATCCTCCGACATGAGCACGTTTAATCTTAGAGTTTCAATAAACTCTATATTGCTATATCAAAAAATGTCTCAATGACTAGAGTTTTGTTACATTCTATCTAGAAGATATTACAATCTATCCCTCAATAAAATTGATACTCTTGTCAGTTTTATTACACAAGTCTAGTATCATACCAAATGGGGACTTTGCCCCTTCCCATAGACGATGCTAAATGTTGTATTTAGATCTTTGACTAGTGATGAGTCACCTATAAAACAAAGGAAACAAGGTTAAGAGGGGTGTCAAAGGATACTTTGGTATGGCTACTATAATACTTAAGTTAGCGAGGTAATGTAGGAGAGAATAAATCGAACGTAAGGGAGATTGGGTGTATAAGAGTAAGGATCTCTTACCAAGAGAGCATTATCTTCTATTTATAGGGGATGAGGCTAGCTATTTTAGGTTAGTAGATTAACATCTCGAGATTTGCTTTAGATGTTATGGAAATGGTGAATGATAGTTGTTATTTGTCTTATTTATCAAACTGATCCTATGCATCTCCATTTGAATTGTTGGACTGGGCTTAGCTGACCAAGGTCAAAAGGCCCAAGTCCACAAGAACTCAAAGGTTTTTGTTTTCGTTAGGTTGAGCTTGTAACAGCAGGTCTTGAGTGAGGCTAATGGAACTTCTCACTACTTGGTTGTGTCAGGTTGTGGGAATTTGAGTTATAAGGAGCTTAGACCAGAGTTAGAGGTTGAATTAAACCTATAAGAGCTTAACCCAACATCAAATTGAGGCTCATGTCTAAAATAACCCATTAATACACTCAAATATAAATACGAAATACTTTTGTATATCTACGTACATCGAAATAAATAGTTTCGTATCCCTTTGAAATGCTTTTATGTTGAAGATAAAAATATAGTTATAAATTATATACGAGACATTTTTATATGCGTACAAACTGTATAGCTTATGTTTGTCTAGACTCTAGTGATTATACACATTGATTATATTTATTGAATTCATACCTTTAGATGAAAGTGTATTAATTTTAATTTTATAAGACTCAAATTATTCTTGAAATCAAATTTGGTTGAGAATTTACTATCTAGTTTATTTACATTTTTATCTACGTTAAATTTTTTATCAATATACATACACACACATTTACTCACACTACATCCCACACAGTTATGAGCATGGGATTATTCTTATAGTTATAAAAGTTCAATATTATCTATATTATTTAAGGGCAAGAAAGTGAGTTGGTGTCTTTTCTTCAATTCCTTAAAGTACTCCCTAAAGCATATTTAAAAAAAGATTGTAATAACATATTATATTAAAATTTAGCTTAATAATATTAAGTGTAAAATGAAAACTTTCTTGAATCTTTATGTTCCTCTCTCATTTCCACCATATTTAAAACCTTATATCTTTTTAGTGTTATATTTTCCTTTTCAAATCCATTTCATTTCTACGTTAGTAAAGAGAATGGGCGTCTGGTTTTTTCAGTTGATTGATCAATTAAATTTCTCTAGTTGAATTTTTTTTCCCCATATTTGTAATCATTACTTTTGCTTGTAAATAACTACAAGATTGTTTCACACAATCACTATGCACACATCGCATAGCGTCCATTAGTATTTAATTAACATAAACCTTCGTGTCCAGTAATAATGTTATTTACATTAACATGTGATATCAGATATTTACCTATTGGATTTGAAATGTTAAATTGTTCTTTATTAGATTTCACCAATAACATTTTTTGAATTTGTAATGTTTCTTTCATCAATAATCGTAAATTTACAGATGTAACATTAGCCATACGACTTATGCCGCTAATTGCTACTTAGTTTCTGGTACTATGCTGGACTGAAGAGCTATAAGCTCGAATTTGTGTCAAACAGATGACTGCACTATGTTTATATATGGGCCTTTTCTTTCCACCGAACAAATAAATAATAAAAAATTAGCCATATACTCATTGAATATTGCTTCTCTGGATTTGTTTTTACATGTCTACTGAATATTGCTTCTCTGGATTTTAAATATTTATATATGACCTTAAAGGAATCTATTGTTATTCTTGATGTTGATGTTGCTGTTGCTATTGCTATTTATTTTGTTGTTTATAATTATTATTATACTATTCATTATTGTTGTTGTTGGTATTGATCAGTAAAGGAACTTAAATTTAATTTTTATAGTGTATATTACGTTATATTTAGAATTAGTGTTTAACAGGTTATCATAAGGATTTAGGAAATCCTACATAAGGAATATAATTATTCATAAACCTTTTCACAATTTCAAAAGAACCCTCTTATCAGTTTTAAAATTAAAGGGTTATATATCTTCTTATTATAATCAAAATATTCTATTCTCATACATATACACACATATATATATATATATGATACATATACATTATATACATTACACATTTTACAACGAGGCCTTATTCATTTTATTGATTTTGTGGGGTACTTAAACGATCTGTCATAAATATTATGTTTATTCATGAACAATTTCATCTTGAAATTGTAAACCATTTTATTATGTATATTGGGGTCCTATTAAACTATAACGAACATGTTTTAGATGTATAGAAATTATTTAATATATATAATTGGCCAAACATAGTTCTTATTGTTATCTATTGTACTTATTATTATCATTATTTAATTATTCATTATTATTGTATACAATTATAAATATCTTATTGTTTTATCTACTCAAGTTTAGAGTTTTGATTTTGAAAAATGGAGTTACCTCCCTAGACAATAATGATATTATAAAATTTTTGGTTTTTGTTCAATTTTCTAGGGTTTTCATAATTACCACCAATGCAACTATTTTATCAAATGTAATCGAAACCCCACATTTTCAATTCACTAAGTAGACTTAACAATCACTCCATAACAAAAAAGTCACCAATGTAAATAGACCTTAATTTATCACACACAACTAAGTTCTAGAAACTTCAATGATGAAATTGAAGAGAACTAAAACTTACCAAATCCGAAGTGTGTGAACTTTTTGATACCAAAATACGATTTGTCCCAATTAAAAGAATGGATTAAAAATATGATCTATAGTGTGAAATAATGATAAAGATCAGATCTTTTTAAGGTTTTGGGGTTTTTAGATAATTAAAGAATAATATTTTTTTGTTCTTTTTTTTTTTTGTGTCTATTCAAATAGGAGTTGTTAATAGGGTATTTTGAACATGGGTTTCTTAGGTCCACGCTGACTTGATTAGGTTATGAGTTGACTTGAGGCCTACGACAAGCTTGATCCATTAGCATTTGACATAGTTCTTTCGCTGGCCAACCTTGCCAAAGGATCTTTAAATAGGCTAACTCTTGTAGATGGCTTACCTTACTTCAATATGGTCATAGCGGTTGTTGGACTAATGGATAAGGATTGGAGACTAGATAAAACACCATGGCCCCATAAATCAAGAACTTGTCTGACTCCACACTTCTACTACCTAAGTCGTATAGACGTATTAACATACTATATGTGCTTTCTTGATTCTCGATGGCTCTCATCTCCTCTGTAAATGACCTTAAGCATTCTATCAGTAAACTACCTTAACTCTTTACATACTTAGACTCTCTTTGTGAGCTCTTAACACTCTTACTTCCTCTCCCTTCACACAAATATTAGCTTAAGTATTGGAGTAACTACATCGAAAAACACCCTAGCACCCTTTATTATGCTTTTTCTTATAGGTCAATTGCTTTCTTGCATAAAGACCAAACTAATTTACTCTAACGGTCAAATTCTATTGATGACATTTGGCACCATCTACGAGAAACAAACTCACTTGATACCTAAAACATAGTAAGCACATCCAACACCTTTTCGCAACTCATTCATTATGTCACAAACAGTAGACCCAAATAATAACTAACCTCCAATTGAGCCTACAGCTAAGCTCCTAATTATTTATATTGTATATAGTGATTTTTAATGATTTTTCTTTGAATTTTGAGTTTATTTTGAGAAAATGACACTTTATTGAGTAAAATCATATTTTCTAGGTTTTGAAACGATTTGCGAAAGAAAACAAGAAAATAGAAATAAGTTTAACTTAATTTGGAGCTAAAATGAGGAAGTTACAAAGCTTTAAAGATTGATACAACTAAACGACATGATTGTATTGTTTCTAGTAATAATTTTAAGTAAAAATGAAGCATGATTAGTATAGGACATGACCATGTCCCAAGTCGTGTCACTCCTAGATTTTATGAAGATTTAAAGTTATCCACAAAGATATAAAGTATTAAAATGACACAACCAAGTGATACTATCATGTCATCAGGTCGTGTCAAAGGCTATGACACTCTAATTTTGTATCTCTTATTTAAGTCTTCTTTATGAACTTTTGCACGACTTTTTGAGAGAACTTCAAGAGCTAAACACCCAAGACAACATAGTGCTTTAAGAATTTAAGATTCAAGATATTTTTCATCGCTTTCATGGATCTTTCTTCTACTTTTCTTTTTGATCTTGTTAAAGATTGTTATTTTATCATGAGTAGCAAGTAGATCCTTTGTATTTAGGTGTTGTGAAACGTAGATCTACTATGTGACATTGGTTTTTATTAGATCTAATGAAGATCTTTAGTTTTCTTGATTTAGTTATGTGTGCTTAAGTGCTTTAGATTAATATTTCTGCAAGTGTTAATCTAAAAATCTAATATTGTGCAAGAGAATCGAGAATTTCTTGTATGATTAAATCTAATTATAATTGATGAGTGTTCTTGTAAGTTTAGAAATAAATTGCAAAATTATTCCGAATCTTTAACATTATTTATAAGAGAATTCATTGAGCTTTAATGCGATCTTAGGTTATGCTGTTAGATTAGGGTTAAAAGACTTGAAAAAGTTATTAACTTTAATGGAGAATTCTCCCGGTCAAGAAAATTAATGATTTAATTAGATTATGTTTATTGAAAGTCGCATGTGTAATTCTAGGAGAAGCAAGATATAAGTAGTCTATCGAATTTTGAATTAATTCTTAAATTGATTGCTTTCTTGTTTAGTTTCTTAATTAGTTGTTAGATTTACTAGTTGTTATAATTTTAATTTAATTCTTTGATTTTCTTGAATTCAATTTTTTCAGTTAGATAATAGAAAACTAGTTAGTATTATTAATCATAGTCTTTGTAGGATGACATCCATTCTTTGAACTATATTATTACACAATAGGTATGCTTGCCTATATTTTCATGCATCACCTACCCTTGAACAATGCTAACCAAAGCAGTTAGAAAAAATGCTTAAAGAACATATAGCCAAGAAAGCCTAGATGGAGGCTCGAAATAGGGAGCTCCAAGCTAAGGTGTATGAGGTGGAAATGCAAAGCAAAAAAAGTGTAAGCTCCAAAGTTAAGCCAAGTAACCGTAAGATTAAACTTAGAACCCAAGGTTTAGGGCGATCGGTTAAAAAATCCGATTAAACCCAAATTATAAACTATTGAGAAGAATATTAGTAAAAATGATCCCGTAAACTTAAATTTAAGAAAATAAGTAATAAAATAAGAGATTATAAAATTTTCAAATTTTAAGCATAATAATTGCTAATTATTGAAGAAGGCAAAAAATATAATCTAATAACTAATAAATTACTAGAGATAGATTATATGTATACTAAAAATAATAGAATGACTTAAATAATATTTAAGGATATTTATTTGTACTATATATGAATTTACATGTAAGTATAAATACGTGTAATTACTTAAAATACGCGAAATGTGCTAAAATAATACTAAATGCTTAAAGAAAATTCATAATTAATTAAGAAAAAATCAAGAAAAATCAGGAAAAATCATGAATCATCCAGAATTGGGTCATGGCAATTGGGAAAAATAAGAAAAAATTTGGCCAATTAGAATAAGCCAACATAAAAGCCAAAAATCAAGGGATAAGGCAATTGTCTTATCCCATTTAATGCACAATAAATTCCACAAAGCCCTATAAATAGCAGGAAAAATTACAAAGCTCATTTGGATAGATACAAATCAGAGAAAATTAGAGAGAGTTGAAAATTTGAGAGAAAATCCAGAAAATAAAAAAAATAAAAAAAACTGTGCAGTTAAGGATTTTAAAGGGAACCCACACCAGACGAGGAGCTGGGAGTGGACGGCCACCACCACCACACGGTGGTGGCAGCGTCCAGGCCGGCCGACAAGGCCACGGTGGCCCGCGGTGGTTGGAGCCACCCAAACCGGTGAGTCCAATTTCCAGCTCGATTCTTGTGTAATTTTGTAAAAATAGTAAAGATTATTAGAAAATTATGAATTTTGTTATTCTGGGATATTTTTGTATGTAGTTTATAGGAAAAATATTATTTTGATGAAAACATGCCCTGTAATATATGGTCCCTAAGAAATCATGCAAAACCGAACATGTTTTGATTTAGAAATAAATGATCTTAGGAGTGTAGTTTCAAGCCCAAAATTTTTGTGTAGATTACTTAGATGATATAGAACAGTGTTATGAAGCCCGTTTTCAAAAATTAATTTTCGAAATTTTTAGATAATTTTTAGGCCTTAAAATGAGGCATAAAATGGGTAATTTAAGGATAATTAAGTAATTAAATTGTTAATTACTGACTTAGTGAATAATTATATGTTTTAGGATGTTGAAATCTGATGAAGTATGATACTTGTAGCATTTAGAGTGTTGGATGTAATTATTAGGTTAATTATGTAGTAAATGAGTAATAGGAAAAATAATTAATTTTGTAAATTAGGGAAATTTGGAGTAAAATCTGATTTAGGATGGATTTAGACATTTTGAAATAATAATGGATGTTTAGGGATGGTAATTAAAGTGATAGAAATATTAGAAGTGCATTATGTACATAATAGGCAATAATGCATAATATGTAATTTTTGGAAATATACTAAATAGAAAATATTAGAATAAAAATTGATATTATGAGAATAATAAAAATGTACAATAAATCTGACAGGAAACTTGAATTTATGTAATTATATGAAAAATATAAAAATTTCTCACATTAGTAGTGAATTCGGTACACTAATATGGATTTAGGTATACCGGGTAAAATAAATACTGACTAGGGGCAATGATGGTATTTAGGAGATTGGGAAGTAATGTGATTGGTTTCACATTATGGGTTGAAACGGATTTCTAGGGTTGGAATCTAAAGCATTACCTAGAAATCGATGCGAAAACCGAACCTGAACCTAACCCCAAACTTAGAATAATTGTAAAAGACTTAATACCTAGATAATTAGGCATATTAAACCTTAAACAAAACCTAACAATAAGCATTATAGGATAAAACGAACCTATAATAGTTATATGAAAAAATAAAACCATGTTTGTGTTATAGGGATGATCGGCGATGGCCTGAGCAAATCGGACCTCGAGTGAGTGAGCGAGGAGTCGTGGGAGGCTTAAGATTATGCTTGGTTGTACTTGTTAGATAGTTGAATGTGTGCATGTGCTTGATTATGAATGATGCCATGATTCTGTTTGTTGCTCTGGCACATATTGTATGAATTGTATGTAATGATTGATCACCCTAAACTGGACTTAATCAAATATACGACCAGTAATCATAATCGAACATGCATGGCAACCCGTTAGGGGACTTAGGACTCTCCGGCCAAATATCGACCCCTTTGGAAGGGATAGCGTAGGATTGTAAAATGGTCCCTTCTTCATCCTCAGTCGAACTAAGTGACAGGAGATGAGGTCGTGGCGAGGGTGAAGGCAGTGGTTCAAAGATAGTCGCGGGAGGAGCAAGGTCTCCATTACACAAGCCTGGGTTTGGTCATGAGCTGTTGCATTAACGGCAACTCCTCAACTCGGATTAGAGCGGGCGCAATTTCTCTAATCTCATGACGGGCCGGACAACGTCGTGCGATGGCATTTGCTTGCACATGCATTGCACCTAATAAGTGATTGAAAACCTTGCTGTGTGTATGGTATAGTTTTAAGTCCTCCGTCCTAACTTATTGAGCTGTAGTTGCTCACATCCTCATAGACATCATGCAGGTGCTGGCTAAGAAGCGGCAACAACTACTATGAAGCTAGCAACTGCTGGATCCTGGGGAGTGAGGAAAAACATGTGAAGAATAAACACATATTTTAAGGTTTAAGTTTTTATTTTAGAGTTACTTTTCATTTTGAATAATGTAACAATTAGGAAATATATTACGGAGAAATATTGTAAACCTTAATTACAATAGCTGAATTATAGCATATATATATTTCCTCATTTTCTTAGATTAATGATTTATTTAAATTACAAACTGTTTACTTCAAAGCGGGTTAGTCGTTGACGCCTTATGTAGATCAGGTCTAAGATAGCGGTTGTAAGGCTAACTTCTATCTTAGGATAGTTTGCACGGCGGGGGCTGTTACAACTTTACCGCTTCGGGGCGTAACAAAAAGTAAGTTGCTTCCCTTCCCTGATGCCTCAAACTCTTGAGATGACCAGAACTATCATCCTTAGCAACAATGGCAATAGAATAATAGGGCACCCCAGCCCAACCCTGCAGTGTAAAATCAATAGGCATGACTTGTGACCAACTGTGACCTGGCTCTTGCTAGTAATGAACATTTGGCTAACTTCTACAATAGGTTTGTTGATTCAGCAACGTACGGAACTCATTTAGTTGACAATGTCAACATGGATAAGCTCCGTAAGATGGTCAAAAGGCTCTCTGAGAAATAGGAGAGCAAAGCTGTTGAAGGTGTTGACCTTGTTGTTGGTAATAAAATCCCCTTCATAAGCGGTGTTTAGGATGAAGTCCTCTCTTTAAGCTCTAAGCTCCTTACGTTGGGCCAATATGACGGGACAAGTGACCTTGATAAGCACCTACTTCACTTTTGTACCTTCATAAACCTCCATGATCATGGGGATACAATCATGTGCAAGGCTTCCTTAAGAACTTTAAAGAAGGCATCTCTAATGTGGTTTAACCATCAGCTTTAGAACTCCATTTCCTCGTTCGATGAGCTCGCTTCTCGCTTTAGTCTCCACTTCCTGACTAGTAAGCCCCCATCTAAGGACACATTGTCCTTATATTTGATTCATCAAAAGGAAGGGGAAACCCTTCATAAGTATGTGGTACGTTTCAACAATGCCATGGTGAAAATCCTTAAGCTCGATGAAGGAGTAACAATTTGTGCTACCTAGCTTAGCATCAAATTGTCTAGACATTTCTTCCACTCAGTATACAAGAGTAAACCTAAGACCCTGGCTGAATTTTAACAAAAGGCGGGAGGGAAGAAAGACAAGGATAACATCTGCACAAGACGTGAAGCTAACTTAGAGAGGTCGGGAGGGAAGAGAGACAGGGATAAGGGTAGGTTTATTAAAGACTGTCTCAGGGGTAAACAATTGAGTAGCTTTGATTGGGAAAGTCCTAATGGTAAGAAGTGCTCATCTTCCATACAAATGTATACCCAGCATATGCCTTTGAACTAACTCCTCGACCAGGTGTACATGGAGCTCCATAAGAGGGCTTTACTCTAGAAACCCCTTAAAATGAAGGGAACCCTAGCCATAGGAGCTTAGACAAGTATTGTCAGTTCCATAAAGACTACGACTACACTATGGACAAGTGCTTCCAACTAAAGGATGCCATTGATTATGCTATCCCAAGAGGTCTACTCAAAGATTATGTAGTTGATGCCAATGATGGCATTGAAAGGGCTCCTTAGAGATGACAGATTGACGATGCTCGAGAAGAGGACAACAACGGCCATTGTAATAATTGAGCCTCTAACGGCATCATTAACATCATAGTTAGGTGGTCTTACCTAAAGAGTTAGCAAAGTTGTAGCAGCTCGGTTAACACCTTATTTAAGGTGATGACAATAAGAGAAAAGAGGTAGAGGTAGGATACCATTATCTCCTTCTCAAACGAAGACCTCGAGGGGGCTGATAGCCCTCATTAGGATGCCCTTGTAATAGGGGTAAGGATCTCGAACTTTAATGTCACAAACGTTAAGTAAACACTAGCAACTCTATCAACATCCTTTTCAAGTACATCTATGATAAGATTAGGAAGAAGTTGCTTGTATAGATGAAGTCGTACCACCATGACTTGATCGGCTTTAATAGGGGGATTTTCTAACCTAAAGGCATCATCACCTTAGACATGGAGCTCGATAACGATGATAACATGACCAAGCAACCTATAGAGTTTATGATGGTGGATTGCACGTCCCTTACAATGCAATCTTGGGATGATCAAGTCTCACCAGCTTCAATGTCATCACGTCGTCCCTCTACTTGGACTCCAAATTCCCTGCTCTTATTTGGGAGGGAATTTGTAGATGTAAATAGAAGCTCTTAAGGGAGCTTTATGTGAAGGTGGACCAAGTTGACGGCATCTTTACTTTAGAAATAGGGCTGTAGGAGAAACCAAATGATAAAGGCGAGCCAAGTGAAAAAATAAAGGAGGTACAAATTGACACCAACCCCTACCAAACCACTAAGGTTGGGTTAAGACACTACCTAAACTAAAGTAGGCCATTGTTCATCTCTTGTGGTCCAACTTAGATCGGTTTGTCTATTCGCTGTCAAATATGCTGAGAAGATCTGGCCTGCTAAGTAGAAGAAGCGGCACTTTGCTTTAGATTGGTAGGCTACGATAGAAGAAGAAGTGCAGATGCTACTCAAGGCAGGTTTCATTTGAAAAGAGAAGTATTCGACCTGGCAAACGAACGTTGTGTTAATAAAAACAAAGAATGGGAAGTGGCAAATGTGCATTGATTACACTGAACTTAATAAAGCTTACCTAAAGGATTGTTTCCCCCTCTTGAGGATAGATTGATTAGTGGACTTTACTTTGGGTCATGCTTTATTGAGCTTTATGGATGCCTTTTTAGGTTACAACTAGATTAATATGGACCTAAAAGATGAAGTCTACACCTCCTTCATCACTAACTTCGGCACTTGCTGTTATACAATGATGCCCTTCAACCTAAAAAATGTTAAGGTAACATATCAATATATGGTAATTGTGCTATTTAAGCCTTAGCTCAGCACAACATGGAGGTATATGTGGAAGATATGATTGTCAAAAGCAAGTTGCTCAACAACCACATCAAGGATTTGTTAGAGGCCTTTGATAAAATGATGAAATATGATATGAAGTTAAACCTCTAAAAGTATATAGTTAGGGTTGCCTCCAGCAAATTCCTAGGCTTCATGGTCACTCAGCGAGGGATCAAAGCCAACCCTAACAAGATTGCTGCCATCAGACACATGAAGTCTCCTACCATAGTTAAGGAGGTTCAGAAGCTCACTGGCATAGTAATTGCCCCAAGTAGATTTGCCTAAAGAAGCATGGACCGATGTGCAGAGTTCTTTAAAATCCTAAAAAAATCCCAATGATTTCAAGTGTACTCCCCAATGCCAAGCTACCTTCCTAAAGTTACAGAACTTTGTGGGGCATCTACTAATCTTATGGAAGCTTTTAGAGGGGAAGATCTCTACCTATACTTGGCCATTAGCAATAAGGCACTTTTGCTCATTTTGATTAGGGTAGAAGGAAGGGAACATAGGCCCGTATAATATGTTAATCACATTCTCTAAGGGCCAAAGGTCAAGTATTCCAAGGTAGAGAAGTTTGCCTTAGCCGTAATGATTTCGACACGATTGTATATCATAGAAGATCTGCATGTCGAAGTTTACAACAACTACATCCAGTCATAAGTCCTTTATATCCGGCCTCTCCGACTTAGATACTACTGGTCAATAATGAGGTTAGACATGGAGGTAATTATCCAGAAGTGTCCACAATACCGGAAATATGTTCTAGTCATATACGCTTCTAGCTCCAACCTTTAGCCTTTGATGAATTAATACCCTTTATCCAGTAGGACAATAACATCCTCCATGCTTTCCTAAAAGCGTTTGGAGGATGGTAATTCATCATAGTAGTTGTTGACTACTTCACTAAGTAGGTGTAGGCCGAGGCCATTGCCAAGATCATGGAGAGAAGCATGGAGTCCTTCATCCGTAACAACATTCTCTTTAGGTTTAGGGTTCCACAAGCCCTCATAATGCATAATGGGTGACCGTTCAATAACCCCAAGTTTAAGGAGTTCTACGTTAAGCACCACATTATGCCTCACTTCACCCTGATTACTCACCTCTAGTCCAACAGTCAAGTCAAGGCAACCAATAGGATCATCCTTGATAGCATCAAGAGGAGGGTTGACTAAACTTAAGACAAATGGGTAGACGAGCTCCCAAACATTTTATGGGGATATAAAACTACTTACCGCACATCCATAGGTGAAACTCCATTCAATTTAGCCTTTGGGTCGGAAGCTATCTTACTCGTAGAGTTAAAACTTCCTAACATCAGGAATCAATCCTTCAACACCCTTGTGAATGAATCTATCTTGTAAGCTAGTATGGATACTATAGAAGAAATAGACCTTATTATAGCTCGTATGGTTGCTTAAAGAGTTTAAAGCAAGATACTTAGTCTGTCGAAGACTTCAAGCACTGGCTTGTGAGAAGGATAAAGGAAGCTAGCCCCAAACTGGGAAGATTCAATTAAAGTCAAAGAAAACTTAGGGAATGGTGCATGTAAGCTAGAAAAGATGGGATGGAGAGCTCATCTTGCAAACATGGAACGTTGATAATTTGTGCCTATATTTTGATTAAATTAATGCAAATATTATTATACTTTTCGAATTCATTAATGAAATTTCATCCTCAAGTTGTTATGTGTTTATTTTTATCTCCATTTTAACTTATCTTAGCCTACGTTGGGTGAATAGAATTATAGATATTAAAGTCCTCAAAGGGACTCTTAACTTATGTACCTCTTTAGGCAAAGGCATGTCAGAACACCATTGACTTGACCTCTACCAAGTAACCTCAACAATAGGAATACTCACTACATGAATGAGAAAACTCCCATAATGCCAACTAGAACACCATCGGCTTAGCCTGTTGAAATGACTTAAGCTACTAACAGTTAAACGGTCCCCTTAGAAGAGCAACCTTAGCTCTTCCCTAGGTGAAACGATATAAGCTACTAACAATTGAACTGTCCTCTTAGAAGAGCAATCGCAACTTTTCCCTAAGCAAAACGACTTAAATTACTAACGGCTGAATAGTCCCCTTAGCAGGGTAACCCCAACTCCTCCCCAATGTACCATGACCTTAGCTACTAGCAGCTAAATGGTCCTATTAAAGTGTAACACCAATGCTTCAACTAAGTTCATCAAGTACTACAAATTGAAAACAAAGCACAAACTGAAGTAAGTATAAAATCAAAATTTTCATTATTGATTCTAGAACAATTACATGGCAAGAGGTTGGTACATTAGCCTAATCAGAAAAGTCTTTAGAACTCTAAACAAAGATAATAAAAAACAAAAACAAGAAAAACCAGTACAACAAAAGAAGAAAGAAAGAAACCTTGGCTCGCTACTTGGGATTAGCCAGCTTTAGCAATTTTAAAAAATCTAGAGCACTGAGGACTAGTCCATTAAAGTCTGAGCTAAAGGATCCTAAGTCGAAGGAGGAGGAGGAGGATTCTCCTTACACAAGTCTTGGTTAATAGGGGTAGGTCACCCTAACCTTGATTTTCTCCCTAAGTGTCCTCATGAGTGACCTTCTATAGAGTTGTTGAAGTTGGAGAAGATGCAGAAGCACCTTCTTAGACAGCCTTGGTAGCAGGAGTAGCTACCTCCCTCTTAGTCGTAGCTTCACTTTCTTCCATATGGGTTAGACAATTTAAGAAGCGCAAGTCTAGGTTAGGGTGTTATCGAAGCACCATATCTCAACTCTCTTAGTCTATCTCTGTTGATGATAGGAAATCATTAATAATATTTTGCTTAGTGGAAGAATGAATGACGTCTCCATTTTCAAGACTAGTGATCATCTCCTTCATCTCACTAGCCTTGCATTAAAGATCCTTAATCTTCCTTTCTAACTCTCCTTCCTAGTTAGCTAGCTCTAAAGAGAATTTAGTGATGAAGGAGTAGTACTCATCCTTCATCTTAGCTTAGCTTGCATCTTAGAGACTAATGCACTAAGCTCCTGGTTACATTGATCGAGCTTGGTTTTTGTCTTTTGCTCATCTTCTAAGTTGTTGGAAAGCGTAACTTTAGACTTTCTCTCCTCCTCTAGTTGACACTTCAACCTAACAATCTCTTCAGTTATCCCCTTCTTAGCCTTTATGTGCTCCTTCCTCTCTATCTCTAACTCAACCTTTAGTGCTGATCTCTGCAAAGGAGCACAACGAAGATAATGGTTAGCCATACGTAGTCTTTTATGATAATGATTAGAAGAGAACTCCAACTACATACACTCCTTCCTCTTGCTAAATACCTCATCTTGAAGGAGCTTTACCTCTTTGAGGATGTGCTTGTAGTTATCAAGCTAATGTAGCACTAAACCATTGTTGTGTGAAAAAATCAAACAAATAGTTAAAAGATGAAGGACTTAAGATACGCTGTAAAGAAAAATAACACAAGGAAACCATGACTTACTTGGTGAGCTAAGGTAGTGACGTGGCCTGCCATCTAAGAGACTGACTCATACTTGGTCTCCATTTCCTTTTCTAGGATGGCCTAGTTGGAGAGGGTGTAAGACCCCATCATAGCCTGATAACAGAGTCCCTAGTCTATTAGTGTTACATTGCTCTCCCAAATCCTTTATTGTGTGTAAAGGATCTTCCCCTTAACTTACTTGGTGGTAGCCTCATTTACCCCTTAATATAGCTAGGTGTCTTGTGACTCATATAAGACAATCTTGAATGCCTTTAGAATCACCCCCATCTTCTAGCATCCGTTCCACTCATCAAGGTTAGCTACCCCCATCTACTACCTCGATTTGCTCGAAAGCACGTTAAGGATGACTAGAGGGGAATTAATGTATGCTGACTCGATTAAGTAGCTCTTAGGTGACCTTGGAGAAATGCATGACATTGACCTCCTTAGCCTTCTTTTAAGGCTATTGACTCACCTTAGCCACCTTTAGGGCCTTCCTTTTCTGGCTCACTAAGTCCTCTTTTACGTTGGCTTTAGGCTTCTTCCTAGTACCATCAAAAGGAGAACAACACCACTAACTCTTGGTTAGTGGTAATAGGCCTTTGTTTACCCAAAGTGGTGAAGTGCTTGGATAATGGAGCTACTCTGGTCTCAGGCTCGGTCATCACCAACTACATGATAAGGGTATTGAGTTGGATCCCTCATAGAATTGGCAGCTCCTTTCAATTAGTCCCCCTTATGCCGGACTTCAACTTAAGGGCTTTAGCTTTTGGCTTGATGGCCTTCTTCTTAGGCTTCATTATGGCCTCTTGCCACCTAAGGAGTTCTAATTCACCAAGTTAGGGCAGCTGCCTAGTCCTTGCTAATTTCTCACTTACGAAAGGAAATGAGCAAAGTTATTGTAAGCATAAGTAATTATAAGTACTTACAAACCCTATCATGACTAACATAGGCAAGGAGGAATCTTCATTTCTCGAACGATGATGGATAAAGAACAACTTCTTACAAGCCTATGCAAGTACGATGAAGGAGTCAATTTATGTCAGGGTTTGGACCTATATCTCCCAGTTACTTCTTCATCATGGCTTTCTCCATACTTGGAAAGAGTTACAGGATCAGCCTAGAGAAGTACCTTTACACTGTCTCCTCAACATTTATTAGATTATTGTGCCTTAGAGCCATGAAGGCCTTGATCTCCAACGTGGCCTTAGAGTCGCTTAGACCAAGCTTCTTCAACTTACGGTTTGGACCAATGATGTCTAACAAGTCTAGAAATTTGCCTCTTCAAGCAACTTTACCACAAAGAACTTGTCTTTCCAATACTTCACCAACGTATCTAAGCTGCATAACAACTTCTTCTAATGAAGATTTTGGATGTACACCAATCCTCCCAACCCCTTTCATAAAAAAATAATCACATAATTGTGATGTGGCTTAGACCACCAATTATTCAAAGAGGGCTTGGAACACCCTTAGGATCTTCCATCCATTGGTAGGAATCTAAGCAGGGCAACACTTGTGATAATAAAAAAGTTACCTTTTGAATTTGATGAAAGGGAGGTAGATCTCAAACTCCAAACAATTCTTGTAAATTGTAAAGTGCCACCTCGATAACAAGGTTACCCTTTCATTAGGCCTTAGCACCCACAACACCATACCAAGCAATTCCCCCTCATATAAATACTTAAATAGTGATTTATGTTAGATGGTTTACGATTACTCACCTGACCAATCAGCTTCAAATTACGTCCAAGCCTCTCAAACAAATCAATAGCTTTTAGGACCCTTTCGCAAGGGTATACATCACAAGGGATGACATTGATAAGCTCTACCTTATTTATCTCCACAATTGCTTTTGAAGACTCCTCCTCCACTTGTGTTGGTATGGATGAAACATCTTTGGCCACCATTATAAGGGGAGTGGCATCCTCAGTTGCCTCAGAGTTAGAAGAAGTTAATCTATATTTTGATAAATTTGACTCATCGGAGTTTACACTAGAGCTTTTCATTACTTTTGTTGAAGAAGAAAATAAAGAAAGTTAGAGAAATGATCGAAGAAAGTTAGAGAAGTAAGAGGATTTATAGTAGGAAATTTAAAGTGCAAGATAAGTAAACTATGAAAATGTCTAACCCAATGGGTATTTATAGGCTTCAAGTATTAGGAAAAGCACTTACAATTATTGGGTTTCAAAGAGGTGCATTTCCCTCAATGCGCTATGATGATTACATGTAGCTAAGGTTTGAATTGGACAGTTGAGATCAAAGTGACAAAATGGTTGCAACTACATATGCAACTACATGGACATGACAGTTGTCATGTTACATTAAATGTACTTTAGAAATGTGCATTAAGCTTAGAACTTGAAAAGGGTAACTTCCTCAAGAAGATTTGCGGATGTCTCCTTGTCTCCCTTGCCTACTACAACATTTCCTTAATAGAACAACCCAAAAAGTCATTATGTTCGGTATGAAAAACTCAAAACAATCCAACCTTATCAACATGACTTTAGCTTTGACAAATGTGATTGTATGACATTTCCCCAAATTATCTCCTTGGCTCAATACACCCCTTTGCTCAAGGAGGTCAATCTTTTTGCTTTTGAGCTTAGCACTTGATTCTTTGAATACTCAACTCGATCAAGATGTGACTAGCTTAGATGACCCCATAGGGTATCTCTTACAGGTTAGACTCCATTTGCAACATCTCGACCTCTTCCCTTGAGAACACTAGAATGTCATCATGTCATAGTAGAATGGTTGGCTTATACGTCAGGTCACTTCAGATCTTATTCGGCCACGTACCTAAGGATCCCATTCGGACATTTACTCTCCTTGCTACCCTGTCAGCAATGAGATTGTCCGGTGGCCTAGGTTAGGGGCGGACGATGATAGGGGTGGAGGGTGAGGTACATGTACAAGTGTTGATAGGGTACTTTAGATATGAATTCCTTAAGCCCATGCTGACCTGATTGGGCCATGGGTCGATTTGATTAAACCTATAATAGGCTTGTTTCATTAGCATTTGACCTGGTTCTTCCACTAACCGACCTTACCAAAGAATCTCTAAGCAAAGCCAACTCTTATAGATGACTTACCTAACCTTAACACGGTCACAACGGTTGTTGCATAAATGAATAAGGCTTAGAGACTCAATTAAACACCATGACCCCATAAATTCGAAACACGTCGGACTCTACACTGCCACTACTCAAGTTATGGGGACGTATGAACATGTTACACATGCTTCCTTGATTCTTGGTGGCCTCTTTTATAAATAACCCCAAACAATTCAATGGTAAATCCTCTCAACTCTTTGCACACTTAGACTCTTTTTGTGAGCTCTGAGTACTTTTGCTTACTCTCTCTTCACATAAATACCAATTTAAGTATCGGGGTAACCACATTGAACAATATCTAAACACCTCTCACTATGCTTTATCTTGCGGGTTAGTTGCTTCCTTTTGCAAAACCCAAACCAATTTATTCTATCAACAGAATGCTATTGATGACATAATTGATAATTAAAAGGATGTGAATGAATATAGATTAAAGAAATTAATCAATAGACAAATTAGTTTCATGAATTTCTATAGTTGATATAACTTACAATAATAGAAAGTAATAAAGAACTTAATTAGATGAACTAATATAAGTCACGGTGAATCCAATTAATAAGGATCTTCATAATCAAAGGAACTTAGATTGATAAGATCAGGAAAAAAAGAAAAAAAAAAAAAAGACAACTTTCATTAGTGATAAAAAGTCGATCTGTCTTGATGAACCCTAAGAAGGCTTTGCTTAACCTCCGGACCTTTCTGGTCTACATGATCCAACGATAGCTATTATCATCGAAATCCTTCTTTTTTTGGACCTGCATCTTCCCAGCTTCACTTCTGTTCATTCATCTAACTCTAAACTGATTCTTCCCATCATGCCATTTTATCCTTGACTTTAGCTGATTTTCGAGTGTCTTCCAAGAGCTTGATTTTCCATTTTCAAGTGTACAGTGGAAGTGGCTGATTTGTTTTTTCTCTAAGAGTATATATGCTTAATTTCGGTTTTCTTAGCTTTTGGTTTGATCTGAACGAACATGACCAATACATACGGTACCTCTGTTTCCTTATACCAAGCACAAGCGAAACAACAGTGAGCAAGTAGAGGGCATCTGAATTATTCATAAAAAGCACATTCTCCTTTGCCTTCAGATATCCTAACTCTATGCATCGAACACGTGTCTTCAAGGGACACCCTTGAAAGATAATAGCAATCAAACATAAGTTACAGGAAAATGAAATCGACGATAATGTCACTTGTCTTTTCAATTATCAAATCTTCATACATGGTGGTTTTTGTTCCTCGCATCCAAGAAAACGTGTTACATCCTTAAGAAACCTGCCAAAAACATGCAGGACTGTCAGCAACCTTATCAGCTCAGTACTATCTCTACTAGAAAAATCCACAACCTCATTTTTAGTATTATAAATACCAACACCAGCATGCCCTAAAAACCATACCAAGCTCTCTACTCCATAGCCAGCTTTCTCATAAGCTTTAGTATTACAAACGACAATGAGGTCCCTTTGGGTGTCAACGCTTTTATTGGTTTCACTCTGTAGTGTCACCATAGGAGCTAGGGCACAAGGAGGAGGTGTTAGCTCCATTTTGAGCCAGTCTCTGTTTGAACAAATGCTGAAGCATCGAAATGATGCTCGCTGTCCTGGCAAGGGTTTCTACACTTACGAGGCTTTCGTAGCCGCGGCTAAAGCTTTCCCGAGCTTTGGGACGACCGGTGACGTCCAAACTCGAAAGAGAGAGATTGCAGCATTTTTTGCTCAGACCTCCCACGAAACAACAGGTTTCACTATGATAATTACTATCATAATACACGACAATATACCATGGAGCCTTGTCTTGTGGGCTTTCGTGAACATGGTCTTGTATTTACATATCCTATGAACAGAATGGACATGACGTTGAGACTTCCACTTTTAAAATCGTCGTTGGTATATAAATACTGATCCTTACTAAGATAGTAGCATACTATTGACCAGGAGCAATATAATCTCCAACCTTAAAATGGCATAAGTATGACAAGACTAATACATGTATTTCACTTTTTTTTTTTTTATAGTATCATACAAAAATCAATGACATATTTAATTCCTAATTCCAAAACTGAAACATGACTTAAACGAGTGTTGGTAGGAAAAAAACAAATATTGGTATTGATAAGTTATGTATTTGGATGAACGAGAGGTAAGTATTAATGATATTATATAAATTTTTTAAAAACTGTTATTTACGTATTTTATTAGTTTTCGTAAGATACTTATCCATTTGGCTTACGTGTTAGTATAATTGATCTTTTCTCTGCTGTACAATAGAATTAGTGAAATATCATTAACATATGAGCATTAATAAGTATTTAATTTATAGTTATGCACAGACCAATCTTTACGAGTTTCAAATTCACATATATTAACGCGAAGTTTAAATAAATTTATCGTAGGCATTAATTTTGCCAATTACTGGCTTTTGTAGGTGGTTGGCCGACGGCACCGGATGGTCCGTTTACATGGGGTTACTGCCGAGTGGAAGAGATGGACAAGTCTAAAAATTATTGTGACCGTGGTTCGCCATGTGCTCCTGGTAAAAAGTATTATGGACGTGGCCCTATGCAAATTTCCCAGTAAGTAATTCCTTCACGATATTTCTGTGAGCCAGTAGTAAATTCTTCCCTTCTTCAAATAATTGTACGTGTAATTGATTTCTTTGTTATTTAATTTCTCGCACTTATACAATTTATTATACTAGCTCGTGTTTTTTCTTTAAAAAATCCAAAACTCGTATTGTTTACCATCGAGCGATCATCATTCTTAATTAAATGTGACATACACGTTTCTCCATGCAATATTGATGTATACCTTATCTATCCATCCTAAATTGGACAAAGTAATGTACTCTCTTCGCTTGAAAATCTTCACTCAATAAGTTTCAAATACGTTGTTTTGTATAAATTAAGGTTTCTGAGTAAGCTATGTATGATTTAGGGTTTTGTTGGAGAAAACCGTAGGATTATGAAGGAAAAAAAAAAAAAACCACAAATCAATAAATTATAGTAGCATGAAAATGCAAGTTAGGTTGCTCCTCTGTTTTTTTTTAACTTTTCTAGAATACGAATGTTCTAGTGATAAAAGGATTTTGCATTTTGCATTTACCCTATAATTGAAAACCATATGATGTGTTGTCTTCAACAGCAACTACAACTATGGCCAAGCTGGAAAAGCTCTAAACGTTGATTTGATCAAAGACCCTGATGCGGTAGCCAAAGACCCAGTTCTTTCATTCAAGACAGCTCTCTGGTTCTGGATGACACCTCAGTCGCCAAAACCTTCATGCCACAATGTCATAACCGGCCAGTGGAAGCCCTCTGCGGCAGACTCCGCAGCGGGGAGGATCCCGGGATTTGGCCTCCTAACCAACATCATTAACGGCAAGATCGAATGTGGACAGGGTCAAAACTTGGCTGTTGAGATCGCATTGGGTTTTACAAGAAATATTGTTCCATGCTTGGAATTGGATATGGCAACAATCTTGACTGTTATAGCCAAAGGCCTTACGCTTAAATAGCTAGAAAATAAATTAGCTGGAAGCTGTAGCTACGGCTGTAATAAGTAATCAATAAATAATAAAATTTCTTGTGGGTGAATCCATCGTTTTATGGGAACTTACAAACAATTCACCCCGTATCATCATGCAATATATATTGAAAAAATTTCTCTTCATTCCTATTAAAGATTTCGGGATAAAGGTATCTTAATTGTCCGTGGTTTCACTTAACGATTTAGTATCCAAAATTTTACTTTTTATAATTTAATATTTATATCTTCAAAGTTGGTTGCATTTAGCGTATGTACTTTCTAATTTAATCTCTAAATTTTAATTAAATTGCAATCCAAGAGAAAGTTCAAGCACATGAATTGTAAAAAAAATACAAGTTTAGATATTAAATTTCTTTTGGTGTATTTATTCCAATCATATATATATATATATTTTTTTTTTTTTTTAAAAAAAAACATTTCTGTGACTTGATTACATTTATTCTCTATGAGGCCTGCATTTTGCATTTCTAAACATATAATTATTTATGCATTCGGCCAAAACATTTGATCATATATAAGTTGGGTAAGGAGGAATTTTATGGTTTTAAGAATTCAAGAAAATAAAAGAATGATGTTTTGTGTTTTTGGTATTCATGAAAATACGATAATTAAAAGGGTATCAACAAATATTAATTAACGAAGTTAGTCATTAAGCAATTAATTAGATAACTCGATAAAACTCGCGGTAAATCAGATTCACAAAAGCTCTCCACAATCTAAAGTATTAGATTGATAACATCAAAAAAGACAACTTCCATATTGATAAAAGTCATATGAGAAAAACCCGTTTGTAATGCACGTAAAACAACCCTTATAATTATATGGTAACCTAATAAGGGCACAACGGCCATATAATGAAATGTAGGACATAAATAAAATGCAAATAAACTTAAAAAATAAAAGTCCAGCTGCGGCACATATAAAAGAGTCTAAAACATTATCAAAAAGTCTGAAATATTTATTTCTGGTAAATCGTACCTCCCGACCTTTTGATGAATTCTGAACGGGACCCTTCTTAGCAACAGATGCTCCAGACCTTTTGGGGATGCTTCGAACATTTTTGGTTTGCATAATTTTACGGCAGCTATTACCCCGTTTTCCTGGCGTCAGTTCTCTTGATTCTTGGACCTCTAAACAGATGCTTGAAATCATCATACCATCTTATCCTTTAACTTTAGCCGATTTTCAAGAGTATTTCAAGAAGCTTTATTTTTTAGCAATGAAGTGTATGGGGATGATTTTATTTATTTATTTATTTATTATGGCAAAGAGAGAGAGAGAAAAGGAAAAAAAAAAAAAAAACCCATAAACATACGTACCGTACCTCTGTCTCGCTGCTCTTACTTACACTTGAGCTTAGGGGCATCTAAATTATTCCTTCAAGCAATAACACATTTTGCCAAATGCGTATCTTCAAGGGACAGCCTCGAAAGATCATAGCAATCAAATATAAGATACAGGAAATCGACGGCAAGTCACTTGTCTCCTTTTTTCAGTAGGAATAAGTGCATTCATTTAACAAAAACATAGTACAGAACATATACACTAGTTCGGCGGCCTATGTTGCTGTTCAATGTTCATCAGTACGATAGATACAGATAGAGTTATTTACATCACTTTCTAATTACCATTCCCATAGCCAAGTACATCAGGCTGCAAGAAATCCCAAACATCGGTGGTGGTTTGTGCCAAAAGGCAAAATTCTGCTCCACTCCTTGCATGTAGCCCACAATTCAATCCGCCACCCTGTTGCATTCTCTCAACTTGGTTTCAATCCAATAGTTCTACAGCTTGTAAGGATCATCCCTACAGGCATGCATCACATTGTAGTACTTCAAATTTAATGTTTGCATCCTTCGTTATAAAGTAATTAGCCACAGCCAAATTTATTGAAATAACTAGAGAAGAGTAACCTTGCTGTGACACAATTTTATACCAAAAAAGATAGCCCATAATTCAGCACTTATAACATCAATACAACCAACATGTTTGCCAAAACCAAACATCCATCTACCATCCGAGTCTCGCAAAACTCCTCCAATCGTTGCCTGTTTTGTATGTGAATTTACTGAAGTATCAGTGTTTAACTTAAAGTATCTAGAGCAAGGAACATCCCACTATAAGCAACTGAATTTACATTGTGTTACAATTCTGTGCTTTCGCATATATACCCAATGCTCTGCTGTAATTTGCCTAATTTCCTGGTGAAGTGGTTCTACACCCGGATTTCTCTTGAATAATTCGTTATTTCAAGCATTCCATCCATACCATAGCATTATAGCAAAACAGAAAGGTTAAGGCGGTCGAACTTCTTCCATTTGTTTTTTTTGATAAGTAACAGTTTAACTTGATCCAGTCCCCTTTATTTTGCAATTCTCCACACTAATATCTTTCCCATCTCACGTAAATTTGTTCTTTGTTAGGACAAGCAATAAATAGATGATCCAAATCCTCATCTGGTTCTTTACAATAAGGACATGAAGCATCCGTTTTAATGTGCCTCTTCCTTTGATTCATGGTAATGAGTAGACTGTCATGTATTAGTCACCAAAGAAATAATTTAATTTTTGGTGGGAAGGATGAAGTCCATATCCATTTTCAATTGTATCCATCCGAAGTATTATCTAAGAAAAAAGTATATAAACTTTTTAAAGATGGTTTGGTCCATGCTTCCATATAAAAGGATGGAGCATCTGCCACCTGTTGTAGTAAATAAATAGGTCCTATAGTTCTTGCAATAATGTATGATATTGGGAAACCTATCTATGTTTCATTTCAAATATCTTCATTTATCCAACAATCCTTAATAGTTAGGTTCATAGCATCTTTGTGAAATGGCCCTACTATTAATTGTCATATAGTACTCTTTATTCCCCAATTATCCTACCAAAATTTACAGTCTCGCCATTACCTATTATATAATGTGATAAGCTCTTAATTGACTATATTTTATTTAGTGATTTTTAGTAATTTTTTCTTGAAATTTTGATTTATTTAAAAAAAATGATACTTAATTGAATAAAATTTTAATTTCTAGTTTGAAATGATCTTTAAAAATAGAAAATAGAAACAAGTTTCACTTAATTTGAAGTTAAATTGAAAAAGTTATGAAGCTTGAAAATAACATAGGCAGCAACATGACCATATCAATTGCAGGAAAGATTTTCAAGTTGAATAGAGTAGTGCACGGTAAGTGACACAACCTAGGAGACACAACTGTATCCTAAGTTGCGTCAGTGGCAGATTTGGCAAGATTTGAAAAAGATTCATTCAAGATTTGGTTAATATAGGGGACATGACTAGTGATATGACCATATCACTAGGTTATGTTGTTTGCAACGAGAAGAGAAATTTGCATATTCTATTGACTTTTAAGGAGACTCCAAAGACATAAATATACAAGAAAGCGATGTACTTTGGAATTCAAGATTTAAGAGATTTTAATTGTTTTCATGGCTTTCTTTGTGTGTTTTTATTTGATCTTATACAAAATTGTTCTTTTGTCATGAATAGCGCATGAAATTCATTGTATCTAGGTTTTGTGGAACATAGAATTGCTATGTGACGCTGAGTTTATCAGATCTAATAAAGATATTTATTTTCTTTGATTCAATTATGCATTTTTTATTACTTTAGATTGATATTTCCTAGGGTATTGATTTAATATTTGATATTATGCAAGGAAATCGAGATATTGTTTATATGATTAGATCTATGCATAATTGATGGAGATTATTGCAAGTTTAGAGATAAATTATAAAGCCTTTTCAAATTTTAATCGATATTTTTAAGAGAATTTGTTTTTCTTTAATGTGATCTTTAATTATGCTATTAAAAAGATATTCTAATAGATAATTCAAATATTAGGGTTAATAGAATTAAAAAAAGTTATTAGCTTTATTAAGGAATTCTCCAGGTTAAAGAAATTAGAGATTTAGTTAGATTATCTTTTGTAGAAGTTGCATATGTAATTCTAAGAGAAGTAAGATTTAAATACGTAATTGAATCATGAGTTAATTTTCTGAATTACTTGCTTTCTTGTTAATTTTTGAAATGCATTTGTTAAGTTTAGTTCTAGAAAGAAGACTCTAGAACTCAACAATAATGATGGAAGTAAGAGTTTGCCGTATGATAATTTAGTTCTTGACATGGGTATTATTAGAGGCCCTCGTAGGCTGGGTAGAAAGGCTCGATTGATTTTACGATGATAAATAGTTTGGAGATTATTCGTGATAGTAGGAAGCCATAAAATATTACAGTATACAACCTAATAGGAGATAATATCAATAGAAGATATTATTGTATAACTAACTTATGGGTGACACATAGGCACCTCACAAGGAATATATTATTATCACATGGGAGGGTATTTCCACTATATAACACTACAATCCATGTACAGAAAACTATGAAATGAAAAATGTAAAAAATATTCTTCCTCTTACAAATTCTTACATCTGACAGTTGTGTTTTCTATTGCTTTTGTATTTGGAAATTGATCTGCTTGTTCTAATTGGTATTAAAGACCTCCTAAGTTAGAGGCAATGGCAGCACTTGGCCAAAGTTCTATAGAAGACAACTTAAAAATAATACAAGATACGCTGAAAGTATTATAGGAATGTGTGAACAAACAAAATAAGGATATCATCGAACTTAAGGCTCAATAGTTTGAGAAGTCCATTGCATCAGCTACTTCAATGTTTAGTAATGGGAAAGCCCCTATGACTACCATTCCCTTAAAGTTAGGGAGCATGATCAGTACATTGTTTAAGTCTTCAATTAAGGCAATTGCACCAAAGGTAGAATTCCCTATATTCATTGGAGATAATATTAAGGATTTGGTTTATAACGTAAAGTACTATTTTGCTATTGAAATGACACTAGAAGATTGGAAGGTAAAGATTGCATCTATGTATTTGGAAGGTAGAGCTATCAAGTGGTATTATCATCACACTTAAAACCTTAGCGGACCAAACAATCTTGGGTGGAAGGAGTTAATTAAGGTCATGTAATCTCACTTTGGAGGTAGAGCATACAAGGATCTGATGGCCGAGCTTAAGGAACTCAAACAGTAGGGAAGTTTGCAGGAGTATATGGAAGATTTTAGGCATCTCACTACCATGGTACAACTTGTCACGACTCAACAGTATCGTTGTTATACTAGATCTCCGTATATCATATAAAAATCTGCAATCAACCCCTTCGTTGATCGTAGGCCTTTTATTTGACATACAAAGCTCCTTCCACTATACATTATCATTAGGCCCATAAATATGTAATATCGAGCAATTTAACAAAATATACTCTTTGATATGAGATAATAAAGTAAAAGTGTGGATTTGTAGAATTCTACACCAAAAGAATATTACAACATAAATGCAGCTCTTATAGAAATCTACATTAGGAAATTCTATCTAGAGTATGAATTGAAAAAGATAAACAAACATTTACAAAATACTATTACAAAATTCCCTCTTCGCTCTTTGAATGCACGATCCCATCTTCGCATAAGACTTATCTCGAGCATTCCTCGGCTTGGATAGACAAAAAGGTAATCCTGTATTAAAAGAAATCTATTGGGTGTAAGTTTAAACTTAGTGAGATAAATCCTCTTATTAATACAACATAAAGATTTTATTTAGTGCACAAACATATAAATGCATGAACAATTGGAATGTCGAACAATCATGCAGTGACCTAGGAATTGCATGTAACTCAGAATTATGCCCCCCTATAGTTGGGGTTAGAGATGATTAACTGACGTAAACCATAATCGGATCCTAGTACCTAGGTTTTTTTACCAATTGCACTATTATGCTTAAGTCAAAACAAAATCATATATATATATATAACATATACCACTTTTATACAAAAAGTACTTTATTTTTTACGTCTCGTACTTTAAATCAAAATTTCCAAGTGTCGTGGTATGGTGGCCTTCACAATCCACAATCACATACCCTAAGTAGAAGCCACAAGATATAGCCCTTCGCTAACGGGTAGCGTCCCCTAGCGCCTAGTAATCTCATTAGCTTAGGATAAAGACTCAATGATATAATGATGGCGTAGTTAATGCCCAATCCTGTAGGGGGCCCTTCTCTTGTGAGTCTCTTCTTATTTTCTGTGTGAGGTGGCAATCAGTATAGTATGATGTAATTATGAGAAATGCATGATTCATTGAATTACTTAATCGAATATTTGCTTAATTTGGTTTTCATAGGAATTAGACAATTTCATTCCATACAACGATACATGAATATTATCACAAACATTCATATTATTATCTTATTAACAAATCGTAGCACCTGATCACAATATCATACACATGTATTTCCCATAACCCACAAGCATCCAAGTTCATTATGTAAATTTAAGTGCATCTACACTACAAGCAAAATCAAGTATGAAGTCATCAGAAATCACTCACTCAGTCATGTAGATTAGCCATAGTAATCTAGGGATAAGTCATCTCCAAAAGCCGGGTCTCCTAAACATCGCAAATATGATACTATAAAGATTTAAAATAAAACTTAGAAAGTTAAGCTAAAACCCGTTAAGTTATACTTCTAACTACGTTTCGTATTTTTTTTAGTTTTTACATAAAAGTTCAATCGCGTATAATTTTCTCATTTTAAATCCGATTTTTATGATCTTATAGTCAATCTTCATCGTTTTCGAGTGTACTTTAATATGGTGAGGTTATATTTTTGATATGAGGCACGTAAATCTGTCTATAGGTCAGAATAGTAGTGATCCTCATGATTTGGAGTACTTTTAGGCTTTGTTTGATTGTTAGGCTTTTTGATATCTTAGGAAATCTTTTGGGCTTGGGCTAGGATCTCACTTTAAGCTTAAAATACTCCTTAAGGTCAGATTTCCAATTTTGATTTACACTCCTAGGGCTAACAACAGCTTCTTGGGCTTTTATGTGGGCTTGAGTTGTCAATTGGGCTTGTTTTTTTATCCAAATCAAGGATAGTTACTTTGTTAAGCTTGGAGAGTGTTTTGTGGGCTTCTTAAGTGTCTCAAAACAAATTTTATTGGTGAGTTAAGTTACTGGTCAGAAAATGAATGAAGGTCTAACTTGGAATTTGGGGCTCGTTTTGAGAGTTTTAGGTTGGGTTTTGAATTTTAGGCTTTATACACTTATCATACTTACCTTGATTAGTCATTTCATTTTGTTTACTTACTTTTATCATATTTTTTGAGTGGCTTTTAACATAGTTCTAGATCTGATCGTAGTGAATCCCAAGGGTTTTTCAACTTGTTTCATTATTTCCTTAAGTCTAAAGGTTAGATTATGAACCTATGCTACTTATATTCAAATCTTGACTTAAACTTCTATTCCATGAGATGATTATTTAGCTTATACTCTACATGAAAATAATAGATCTCATACTTATCATAACTTCCACAACATAGTTCATATCTTACAAAATTGGTTTCCTCATAAAAGCTTCATGTAATGGATTTTCCTTTACCTAATGCTAAGTTTGAGCATGTTTAACTTAATAAAAGTAAAAATAACATCCAAATGACCTACAAACACTTCATGTCCAGCATGATGTCCCCTCTTTCAAGTACTCATTTGATTATTTTCTCATCTTAAAATATTTTATTCTAAGTCATAAACATGTATCTTTACATAACACTAACTTTATATGTTTATGTTTTAACTTTCATGTAAGGGATTAATGAGCTTGCATCTTAAGGTGGTATTAGCTATTTCATTAACTTGTGATCATGCTAATATCCTCATGAAAACATGGTCTCCTAACATGGCATACTAGGTTACTAACACAAAGAAACAATTTACTTGTCCTCAAAGCAAAAACAAGGTGGTTGTGTACTAAGTATCCACTTGTGCTCTTCATTTTTCCTTCTCCTTCTTGCAATTCTTTTGGAATCTTGAGTTTTGATCTTTTAAAGTGGGGTTTTAGGGATATGCTACAATTCCTAAAAGTGGCTTTGGAAGTTGACAAATGGAAAACATAAAACAAGCTTTGTGCCATGAGAAATGAAGCAAACAAGTGGCAGTAATTGTTGGGATTTTGTAGGGTTATGCTTCCTCTTTTGTGATGAGTTTAAAGTGAGAGTAAAGAGAGAGAGTGTAGCCGGTTATGAATGGGAAAGGAAATGTGTTTAAGAAGCTTTGATTTGTTGTCTTGTAGTATGCACAAATGCCAACTTTTGACCAAAATGGATGATATAAGTATTAAGGGGTGAATAATAGTGTGCAAGATAAGTTGATTGATTTATAAAAGACAAAGCATGTGCCACCCCCCCATCCTAACCTCTTACAACCAGCCATGTAGGCCTCCTTTTTGGACATGGAGTTGTCTTGTTTTCTTAATTAAAAGTTGAACACATAAAATAATGTGATAACTTGTCCATATGTAGTATAAGTCATAGTAACATAAGAAAAGTGTCTTATCACTAGCTTTCGATAAGTTATCAATTGATAAATGATTTCAACTCTTAATTGATAAGTTATTTAAGGTGATTGGTTAGTTAACTTATTCACATCTACAAGGCTTAAGTATGAAGATAAGGGGATTGTCTTATATGAAATTCTTTTATAGTTCGTTTCTTAAATTAATTTGTAAGTTATGATTTAATTCTTATAAAATTATGAAATTTTCTAAAGTTGAGTAAAATTATTCAAATTAAATTATTAATTAGTTGCTTAGGGTTAGAAGTCCATCGTTTTAGGGTTTAGGGTTTTAGGTGACTTAGGGTCTACAATTCTTGTATTCGAGTTTTATCGATATTGAACTTTCGAATTGGAAAATTAAATTAGTTTTTAGATGTAAACTTAGATTCTTAGTTTAATTGATCCTTGGAAACGTTTGGGAAGTATTTTTAGTTGATTCATAAGCCTGCTAAAAGTAGGGTTTACATAGCTACCTGAACCTTACCTCATTAGCTGGTTCATTGTTGGATTAGATACCTACATACAATTCCTTATTTGAATGTTTAACCTACAAACACTACAACAAGCCTTTACCCTAGCAAAACTTCAAGAAGCCAATTTACTCTCCTCTAACCAAAACTTAAGAACTACCAAAGCACTCACCATGCTAACCACTTCCACTTAAGAACCATAACCTAACCCTAAACCTTATTCTCCAGTTTATAGTTAACTACGACCCATACACCCATTACCCACATCATTACCTTCAATACTTCCAAAAACCAACCAAAATATTACTAAGTATACATGTAAAATTGCTCCAAAAGAATTGGAAGAAAAGAGAAGGAAGAAATAGTGTTTCTAGTGTAATGAACCTTTTGGACACAAGCATCGATGTAAGAATAAAAGATTACACATGCTTGTGGTTAAACCTAATGAAGAGGAAGAAGTAATTGATGAAGAGGTGATAAGAATCAATTCCTTGGACCGATCACACACAGCTAAGTTAGAGAACTCTAAGGACTTACTCGAAGAATACTAACTCAAAGCTCTATCCAAGATAACAATTCCTATTCCAACCTCCATGTTTCCCTCTATTGCTGACTTAACTACTGAGCTGCTATGTGTGCCAAACTTACTACACAACTATGCCATGACATAGATAATGTCCGAGTAAACAACCTCAAGTGACTATCCGAGCCAATCCCTTAAGTCGACCACCAGCGTCTGACCGCAACCTAAGATGAGTACTCTCTAACGATTGACTAACTGAGCTTTAACTTGATCTAGATCAGGTTGGCCCCAACTATAAACCCTCTTTTCTTTATTTTGCCCAATTTATACTATATTTCAAAATGTCTAGCTACCATGCAACACGTGTCTCTAGCACAACATTCTAGAATGATTATTTATTTTTCCTTATTTTTCCTTACTGAATATTTTTTGTTTCTTTTGCCACTTTTAGTATGTTTTATGTATCCTCTTTGTAGATTACCCTTTTTTCTTTTCATGTACATAAGGTAACCTTAGTGGGATGGGTATATAAAACCCTACTTTATGTATGTAGACGATCAATCAATTATCAAAATTAATACAAGTTTCCTTTGTGAGTAATTCTAGTGTTCTCCTTAGCCTTAACTCTTATCTATTCCTTTTAACAAGGAGTAGTGGCGAGTGACCCCATAGTTCGGACTGGTAAGTTATATTTGGTAGGTTATAAGCCAAGTAGGATGAATTGGTGCGTTATATTCAGTTGGTAGCTACCTTGACTTTGTTAGCTTTTCTTTATTTCTTTTTAATTCTCTTTATTATGGTGCTCCTCTATGTGTCTGACCTCGGAGACACATCAGCTTCGTTAGTATCAGGGTACGGTTTCAAGAGAGAGTATGTAAAGTTGCAGTGAAGTTTTTCTAGCTTGTATTTGCTATTAGTGGCTATTATGTTCCTTTCGTAGCTATTATAGTGTGCTCGTGTAGAGTAAGTTTGGAGTTGTGAGTTGTGTAGTAGAGGTTTATTTATTGGTAAGTACAGTTCCTTGTTACTTTTTCTTACTTTATTTTCCATTAAGAAAATAGAGCAAGTTCATTTCTATCTTGTTCAAGTAAGTGTTGGGTATACAAGTTGCAAAGAGTGTGTTAGTAGACATTTTGAGTAGTAAGGTAGAAGTGTTGTTGTGTTGTATTGTTAATTTGTTAAGGAAAATATCACATTATGTCAAATTTGAGTGTTTAAGGTGTTATTGATAACCAGAATAGTAGTGCTCAACCTGGATGTGGTCAAAATGGTAGTAATACTCCTAGGTTAGTTGATGATAAGCTTGATAGAATCACTAATCTTATAAAGAGTCTAGTCATTGTGATGCAAGTTAATAGGCAACAACCCCTAAGGTATGCCTCATCATAACCTACCTGAGAATGTTCTAGAAAGATGCTATGGGCAAGATGGTCAAGCCAATTGCCTAGTTTGACCCTAGAGAGTTGGAGGAGTTGCAGATGGAGCTTCTAGACAAAGACTAGAGTTAGAAGAGATAGGAGAGGATGATGAGGAAGTAGATGTAGAGACTAATGGAGACAAAAAAGAAGAAGCTGAGTACTACTAAGTGTAAGAGTGAAGATGCTAAGCTCCTTAAGGACTTGACAATGTTAAGGTCCAAATCTTATCTTTTAGTGGAAGTAGAGATGTAAATGAATATTTGGAATAGGAAGAGAAGATCGAGAAGGTGTTTGACTATTATGGATATATATATGCTATCAAGGTTTGACTTACTACACTAGAGTTTATTGGGTATGCTATTATGTGGTGGAAAAATCTGAATGCAACCAGAGCAAGGGATAGAAGACAAGGAGTAAGGACCTAGGATGAGATGATAAGGTTGTTGAGGAGTAGATTTGTACCCAAGACCTACTAATAGGATACATTTGCAAAGTTATAAGAACTTTAACAAGGAGGCTGATTTGTTGATAACTATGTGAGAGAGTTCCAAATGCTTATGATTCGAGTTGACGTGGAAGAACTAGAGGTTTGTACGGTATCAAGGTTCATTTCTAGGCTCAAATATGGGATTTGTAACATTATGAAAGTGCAGAGGTTTTATACATTAGAAAAGACAATTAAGATAGTGTAGAGGATAGAAAAACAGAGAAAAAGTGCTTCGAGCCAACTTAGACCAACATGTTCTCGAGCCTCCATTCCACACTGACCTGTTTAAGTTGAGCTGAGGAGAGGAATGACCGAACTGATGATAGCTAAGTAGGCCAACTGAGCCGATCTAAGATTAGGCTAACACCGAGGACATATGAGAGAGCATAGACCTTTGGATGGAGGACCAGTAAGGTGAAGTTCTTCAAAAGCTTAGGTTTCAGATACATAGCTGTTGAGTTTCCAAATCGACATGTCATAATGCTCCAAGGAGATGTAGTGGACATCACTGACAAAAGTAAACTTGATGAGGAAGAAGAGACCTGTGTCTATGTCAACTAAAGAGAAGTAATGACCTTAGTGCTAAGGCGAGTATTGAGCTCCTTACCGACCTCTAAGGAAGACTAAAGAGAGAACCTTTTCCATATGAAGTGTACCATCAAGGGACAGCTATGCACCATCATAATGGATAGAGGAAGTTATACTAATGTTATTGCACAGTTTTTTGTATAGAGGTTAGGTCTATTGACTTCTAAGCACCCCCGACCTTACAAGCTACATTAGCTTCATGATAAGAGTACTCTATATGTGACTGAATATGTAACTGTGTTATTTAGTGTTGGGAATGTGTACAAGGACAAAGTAGTGTGCAATGTTGTCCCCATGGGAGCTTTGCATCTGTTGCTTAGAAGACCTTGGTTATTTAATTGATATGTTACTTATGATAGATACAAGAACACCTATACCTTTGTTAAGGATGGAAAGAAGATTGTGTTGTAGCCCATGACCCTATCCCAAGTGAATGAGACCTATAATCAACTCACTTGAGCTAGTAAGAACAAAGCCCTAATAATGAGCTAAGGAGAGCTTCGAGCTATTGAGAAGGTCGATGAGCTTATGTTTCTATTGATTAGGAGATTATTGGAGATGAAAAATCTAAAAGAAGTCCCTGAAGAGATTCAAAGGCTGATTGATGAGTTTTCCAACCTGTATTTTGAAGAATTGCCTTAAGGACTACCCCTTAGTTTGAGGCATAAAGCATTGAATTGATTTGCAATCAGGTGCTACCCTTTTGAACTGACCAGCTTATAGATTGAACCTTGAGTAAGATGCCGAGCTAAAAAGACAAGTGGATGAGCTCATAGAGCGAGGATATGTAAGGGAAAGCATGAGTCTTTATTTTATGTACTAACTCTGCTCGTTCTAAAGAAAAATGGTTCATGGCGCATGTGCATTGACAGCCGAGCAATTAACTGTATTACTATTAAGTATTGATATCTAATACTGAGGCTTGATGACATGTTGGACAAGCTTCGTGGTGCCAAGGTATTTTCAAAGATTGACTTGCGAAGTGCTTACCACCAAATTCGCATGAGGTCAGGAGATGATTAGAAGACTACCTTCAAGATGTGGCATGGTCTCTATGAATGGTTAGTTATGCTGTTTGGACTTACTAATGCACTGAGCACATTTATGTGATTGATGAACCATGTGATGCGCCTTTTAATTAAACGATCTGTAGTCGTGTACTTCAATGACATATTGGTATACAGTGCTAACCCGAATAACTATGTTCAACACTTCCAAGCTATTTTTGATATGTTATGGGTTGAGAAGCTATATGGGAATTTGAAGAAGCATATGTTTTGCCAAAGTGAAGTGTTTTTTCTTAGATATATGTGGTGTCAAGGGAAGGGATTTAAGTAGATGAGGAAAAGATGTAAGCTATTTTGGAATGGCTAATGCTGAAGAATGTCATTGAAGTTTGAAGTTTCCATAGCCTTACTTCTTTTTATAGGCAATTCATAAAAAACTTCAGTACTATAGCCGCCCCCTTGATCGAGCTAACAATGAAGACTAACAGGTTCAGATGGAATGATCGAGTTGAATAAAGCTTCATGGAAATCAAGGAAAAGCTTACCTTTACCCCTGTCTTGTGATTACCAAATTTTAACAAGCCATTTGAACCGGAATGCGATGTGTCAGGCACTGGAACTGGTGCTATCCTCATGCAGAAACGATGATCGATTACTTATTACGGTGAGAAGCTTAGTGGTTCCGCCGTATTGATCTATTCTACGTACGAGAAAGAGTTATACTCTCTTTTTCGAGCTCTTACTATCTAGCAACATTACTTACTGCCATGATAGTTTGTGATCTACATTGACCATGAGTCATTAAAGCATCTTGGGAGTTAGAACAAACTTTCAAAAAGGTAAGCCATGGAAGGTTTCTCTTATGTAATCCAACACAAGAGAGGAAGCACCAACATTGTCGTCGATGCTCTATCATGTCGGCAAACCTTGTTGACCACTTTAGAGACAAAGTTATAGGGATTTTCACTTATTACTAAGCAGTATACTTATGACCCTCATTTTAGTCCCATTCGTGAGCAATGTTAAGAACGGGTTGTTGTCACGGACGATGATTTGTTCAAATATCGAAGGTTATGCATACCAAATTGTTGTACGTGTGAGCTGTTGGTTAGGGAACCTCATAGTAGTAGATTATCTAGAGATTATGGGGGGACCAAGATAGCCAATCCATTGAAGGAAAACTTTTATTGGTTTGGTTTGGTAAAGGATATCCATCAAGTAATTGGTAGTTGTGAAACATGTAAGAGAGTTTAGGGGAGAAGAGAACCACTTGGAGAATATATGCCCTTACTAACACCAACCTTATCTTGGGTTGGCCTTAACATAGATTTTGTTATAGGGTTGCCTCGAACATCTAAGAGAAAAGATTCTATATTTATTGTAGTGGATCACTTTGGTAAAATGGCACACTTCATTTTGTGCCATCGAACTAACGATGCCTTATATATTACTAATTTATTATTATAGGAAGTTGTCCAACTCAACGGAGTGCTAAAGACTATTGTTTTAGATCGAGACACACAATTTTTAAGCTATTTTTGGAAGACTCTTTAGAGAAGACTTGGAACTAAACTTGTGTTCAGCTTCAATAACCACCCTAAGACTAATTACCAAACTGAAGTAGTGAATAAGATGCTAGATAATTTACTCAAAGCTATTGTGGAAAGAACTTGAAGAATTAGGATCTATGTCTACCAGTTGTGGAGTTCACATATAACCAAACCATCTACGACCTTACTTAAAAGACCCCATTCGAGGTTGTCTATGGCCTCAATTCTATTATCCCCTTAGATTTGATCAGTACCCTCACAGCTGTTGAAGAAAGTCAATCCGGAGTCAATTGAGCCCAAGAATTACAAGAGCTAAACTAGTCCATGATGAAGAAGATCACTAAGTTCAATTAAAGACAATAAGAGATTGGTAGTCGAGGCCGTTGAACTATTTCTTTCTAGCTAAGAGACTTAGTATGGATTCACCTCAATCGAAAATGATTTCTACACTTGAGACATAACAAGTTATCTCCATGAGTTAATGGTCCATTCAAGATTTTGAAGAAGATCAACCGTAACTTCTACCAGATTGAGTTACTCAATGACTATGGTGTTTCCTCCAATTTCAATGAGCTTGACCTAATTCCTTATTGACTAGAAGAAGAAGTCTCCACAAGTGCACCAAAAGAATAGGAATTGGAGACCACTTCAGAGTTGAGGTCAAATCTTTTTAAGCCCTAGGCAAATGATAGGAATCAATCCCTTGGAATGATCATATGTAACTAAGCTAGAGGACTCCAGGGACTTATTCGGAGAATATTAGCTTGAAGTCCCATCCAAGACAAAAATTCCTATACTAACCTCCATGTTTCCCTTTATTGCTAACCTAACTACCGAGCTATCATGTGTACCAAACCTACTAAGCAACTGTGCCATAACACAGACAACATCTGAGTAGACAGCCTCAAGCGACTATCCAAGTCGACCATCCACGTCCGACCCCAGCATAAGATAAGTACTCTTTAGTGGTTGACCAACTGAGCTCCGACCTGATCTAAATTAGGTTGGCTTTGACTGCAAACCCTCTTTTCTTCATTTCACCTGATTTGTACTCTATTTCAAAATGTTCATCCATTATGTGACATGTGTCTTTAGCACAATATTTTAGAAGGATTCTTTACTTTTTCATATTGAATATTCTTTATCTCTTTTGCTCCTTTCAGTATGTTTTATGTATCCTCTTTGTAGATTACCCTTTTGTCTTTTCATATATGCAAGGTAATCTTAGTGGGATGGGTATATAAACCCCCACTTAATATACGTAAACAATTAATCAATTATCAGAATTAATATAAGTTTCCTTTGTAAGCAACCCTAGTGTTCTCTTTAGCCTTAACTCTTATCTATTCCCTTTAGTAAGGAGTAGTGGTGAGTGACCTATAGTTTGGACCAACAAGTCATATTCGATGGGTTGTAGGCCAAGTGAGATCTATTAGTGCATCTTATACAATTGGTAGCTGCTTGGTCTTTGCTAGCTTTTCTTTATTTCCTTTTGATTGTCATTGTTGTGGTGCTCCTTCATGTGTCTGACCCTGGAGATACATTAAGAGGAGGAGGTAATGTAAGAATTGGAGATGGATTTATCCAAACTTACTTTATGCTCAATCACGAGCAAAAAAGGGGGTGAAAATGGCTACATGCAAATGGTTGGGAAGCATAAGAAGTGGAACCTCCACATTTTAATTAACATTAGAAGCTCCTTACATTTCTTAAATTCAAGGTTGGCAAAAGCATTAGGTTGTTCACCCATGAGTGTGGCACTACTTAAGGTCTCATTGGCTAATGGTAAAGTAATGTTATGCTAAGCTAAGATTGATGGTTTCACTTGGCTTATGTAGGGGATAACCTTTGTGACCGATGTTCATTTATTGCCCTTAACTGGGTATGATTTAATTTTGGGGGGTACCATGGTTGACTACTCTTGGTACAATTCGATGGAATTTCAAGGCCCTCACTATGGAATTTGAGTAGCAATAGCAGTGGTGTAAACTCAATGCAAATAAGGAGTAAGTGTGACTAATAGCTAGTAAGACATTCTCTAAACTTTTGAATAATGAATCTACATTACAACTTCAATGTTAGATAGTTTGCTACCACAAAATTGGTGAAGATTGTATTTCTAATGAATACCTATGGCCTAACTTAGTGGACTTGTTAGAAGAATATCATGATCTATTTGAGGTCCAAAAGACTACCACCAAATAAGCCATCTAACCACCGCGTTATTTTGTAAGAAGGCATAAGACCCGTCAATATTCAACCTTATAGATATTTTGCAATGTAGAAGAATGTATTAGAAGATGGGGTCAAAGAGATGTTGGATAGTAGATTGATAAGACCTAGCCATAGTCCTTTTGCTTCACCAGTTGTATTAGTGAAGAAAAAGGATAACACTTAGAGGATGTGTGTAGATTATCGAGAACTCAAAAAGTATACAATCAAAGATTAGTTTCAAATTCCAATCATTGAAGATCTTTTTGATGAGTTGAGTAAGGCTAACTATTTCGCTAAATTGAACCCACGATCGGGTTATTATCAAATTAAAATGCATGATGAAGATGTCTACAAGACCACCTTTAAAATACATGAATGGCATTATGAATTTATAGTTATGCCCTTTGGTTTAACTAACGCTTCTTCCACATTTCAAGGATTAATGAATCATATTTTCAAGGAGTACATGAGGAAGTTTGTCTTGGTGTTTTTTTATGATATTTTGGTCTATAGCAAGAACATGACCGAACATGTACAATACCTAAGAAGAGTCTTCAATGTACTACGTGGTGAGAGGTTACATCTAAAACGCAGCAAGTGTATGTTTGGCACCAAAGAGATAGAATACTTGAGCCATATAATCATGAAAGAGAGTGTTGCTACTAACCTTAGCAAAATTGAGGCAGTCATGAATTGGCCTACACCCAAGACGTTGCAAGAACTAAGAGGATTCTTTGGACTTGTTGGTTACTACAGGCGGTTTATATAAGGCTTTGGAGCTATGGCTAGACCCTTAACTTTGCTACTTAAGAAGGGACAATTTAAATGGGGTACTAAAGCTAGTGAATCTTTTGAAAAATTACAGAGAGCACTCATTAGTGCTCCAGTTCTTAGGATGCCAAATTATACCAAGGCCTTTATCATTGAGACGAATCCTTATAGAGATGGAGTAGGGGTGGTTCTTATGCAAGAAAACCACCCTATTTCTTATTTAAGAAAATCTCTTCCACCAAGACAGCAAGGGTTATCTACATATGAAAAGGAGCTCTTAAGCTTGGTTAACGCCATAGAAAAATAGCACCATTACTTGTTGGGAAGGAAGTTTACAATAAGGATGGATCACCATAGCCTTAAGTATCTCTTTGAGTAAAGATTAGTGACTCTAAGCCAACAGAATTAGTTGACAAAATTAGGAGGTATAACATACAATTTAAGAGTGAAAGGTATAACCTGGAAGTCAACGCTCTTTCAAGGGTTAGTAAGAACAATTTACAAGCAATAAGATTTAAGGTGGTTGCACCTAAACTTCTAGAAGAGATTAAAGACAATTGGGGAGCTACCCATGGGTACTAAGAGGTCCTTAAAAAAATGGAAACAAGCTAAAGTAATGGAAAATTTGCTTTAAACCATGGCTTACTCAAGAGGAAGGGCAAGTTAGTAGTTGGTCCTAAGCCAGAGTTAAAGAATAATTTGCTAAACATCTATCATGATGGACCTGTTGGAGGCCATTTGGGATCACAAGCAACTTACAAACGCTTAAGTTCTCTCTACTATTGGCCTAAGATGGAGAGAGAGGTCAAATAGTATGTATGAGAATGTGTTGTTTGCCAACAACAAAAAAGTAGAAAATGTTGCATGCCTTAGACTACTATAACCCTTACCCATTCCCTAGGAGTGTTAGACCGATGTAAGTATTGACTTTGTGGAAGGCTTACTTAAATCTAATGGTAAGGATGTGATCATTGTCGTGATCCGAGGGTGGCCTAATCATGGTAGGCACCGTATATCACACAAAAGACCATAGATTGGTTCCCTTTCTAATCATTGATCCTTTATATGACACATAAGGCTACTATTATGATCATTTCCCTAAGGGTATGCAGATAAAGATAATACCATAGCACAGCTATATTAACATAAGATTTATAAAATGTTATAGATGTTGTAATATTATAGTATTCATAGTCTCAAAGGACTAATAAATATCCTACAGTAGTTTAAAGTCACTGAACTAAGTACTACATAACACCATGTAAAACACTATAAGACTATAAGAAAGGTCATCCTATACATAAGTTAACTCTTCTCTTATAACTTACATACACACCTCAGAACACTAAACTAACCTCAGGCATACCTCGATTAGGTGTAACGAATAAGTCCTCCTACAACAAAAGTTTGCAAGGTTGTAAGCTTATAAAGCTTACAAAGCTTAGTGAGGTATCCTTCAACTACACAAAACATGTAAGTTATGCAATCATTAATTCAAACATATGAACTTATGCAACTGACCAAGTATAGTATGCAACTTAAATTTAATACCCTCCAAAGTTAGGGTTAAAGTATACACGACACCAATCAAATTTGAGTATTATACCTAAACTTATTTCACGACAAAACTTTATGTTTCATTTTCAAATAAAAACAATTAGTTTGTTTAATCAAAAACCAAGTTTTAAGTATAATTGTGAGTGAGTCCCTATAATTCATACTCACTCTTGAACGGAAGCCTCTAGACTTAACCCTTAGTTAGGCGATTGGCATCTCCAATACTTAGTAATCCCATAGGCCATAATAAGGTCATATTGCTATACTAAAACACTATATTCATATGCTATCAAACCTTATATGGCCTCTCACTGCCTCTATGTGATGTGACAATTGGAATTATTCTATGCAATGCATGTCTAATTTAGTTTAATCAAGTATGATATAATTAGGTCCAATTATTGTATGACTAACTGGAATCACAGACAGATCAATTTATACTAAGTTAACTATGCAACAAATAGTAAATTGTCATATTTTAAGGTAAATTCATAACTTATCAAGTAATAACATTCGTATGCATCACCTAACCCCACATATTATCCAATCATTAATAACAGTTAACATTCACTAACTATAAGCACAAACATGTATGGACTCATAGGGAGTAGTCACTCAGCCATAACGTTGGTCAAGGATCGTAGTAATCATCGGGGAAGTCGATGTTTGTGTCGGGATCACCTGTTAATTAGGAAATGAAAGAGATAATTATTATTTAAGTAAATTAACTATCTTATGTACATATTTATCTAAGTTTATGTAAATTCACCTATGTTTCTATTAAATTTTCTCGGTTTGAGCCTTTTCTCTAATCAAATATAACTTTTTCATTTTATTTCCATTATTTATAAATTTATAATCGATTTTTTTTTATCATTTTTGAATGTATATTTATGTAGCAGGGTTCGTTTTGGAATTAAAACTTGCATTTTTCAAATAGGTCTAAATTGTTATAAATTTAATTATTTTGACTCGAATATTTTCATTTATTAATTTTCGAGTTTTCTTTATTATTTTATTATTTAATTAATTTCTAAATTTTATATTTTTAATTTTAATTTATATAAATTTCATTATTTTATTTTTTAAGCTTAANATCTAAATGGGAGGGCAAAGTAGATTAATTATATATGTAAATTGAAGACAAACTAAGAAAATTAGAGAAGATTCTAGGGGGAGGACACATGGGTTATGGCCAAGAGTGAAAAATGGAAAGAAAAAGAAAAAGAAAGGATGAGGGAATTAAATGCATTTGAAAATGACATATTGACTTTTGGGTCAAAATTAAAATATTAGTATAATATTTATATTATGGACATGTAACACATACTATTTAGTAGAAGGAAAGAAAACAAATGGTAATAAGGAGGTTAAGGAAAATAAGGACATAAATGAATGTAGTAACATTTTAAAATTCTTTAAATATTTCTAATATTATAAATAATATATAATATATTATAGTTATAAAGAAGATTATAAAATATAAGAATAATATTAATTATATAACACATAAATGACATTTTAAATACTAATAGGAAGTTCCAATAATTGAATTCATATAGTACTAATTTAATTATGTAATTATAAAAATTAGGTAATAATACTATTGATTTTATATATTAATTTAGTACTCTCATGTTTATTAGCATTTCGGAGTTATTTCAAATCGTTCGTCAGTGATTTTATGCTATTAGGGTTTTATCAATATTTTTAGGTTTTCTTATTAGGGTGGTTTAAGGTTTATAAATTAATAAGGTTTTTACTCTATTTAACCTTATTAACTCATAGAATTATCTAGGTCATACTTGATAGACTATACTATTATCGATAGGTGTACTTACTTGATACTAAGTTTTTGGCACCATCACTAAGGACTAGTGATATTTAGAATGCTAGCCGCTTATTAATCTAACCATCACTTCTTAATTTTTCTTGGTTTCTTTTCTTTCTTGTTTTCTTTTAATTCTTTGGTGAGATCTTGAACTAATTCTGCATTTTCTTTTGTACAGTGTATGACTAGAGGTCGTTCACGAGAATTGATCGAAATTGACCTTGAGATTGAGACAATGGCTTTGAGAAATATGAGACAACTAATAGTGAAGGAAACAGTGGAGGCGATTAATCAAGGGTTTCCTTTAAGAATTAAAGATGAAGCTGAATTAAATGAGGGTAAAGTAAAAGAACAAGTGGACCATAAAAAATCCAATCCAAAGAGTATACTGGAAGACAATATGGTCAACAATGGGGAATAAAATAGAACTATGTTATATTATTCTCGACCTTCTTTGATTGAAGCTAAGTCTAGCATAAATAGGCCAGCTATTGTAGCCAATGACTTTGAAATCAAGCTAAACATCATACAAATGGTGCAACTATTCGTATAGTTTGACAACTTATAAGATGAGGACCCCAATGCACATGTTTTTAGCTTTTTGGAAATATGTGAGACCTTTAAAATAAATAGGGTAATTAATGATGCCATATAGTATGATTAGGATAGGTGGTTGAACCAAGGTGCCAAATAAGGGTGCTAGCAAGACTTAGGCTCATCTGAGAAGGAGAGGCTATAGACATGTGTTGGATCTCTCATCCTCTCGGCATCAATGTTGCTGAGCTTTAGGTTAACCTGATCATGATCAATTGGCAGTGAGTGAAGGATTGGACTACAAGCAGAGCATTCATCTAAATGGCACATAATTTCCAAGAGATCTGTAATCACTTGACTTGGCATAGGGAATTGACCTGCAGCAAGGATCAACTTGACCTTAGTAGGAGTTGGCTAGAGTAGGAGAATCCGCCTTGTTAGTCCTTTAAGGCCTCGGGCTCGGTTGTAGGTTAAAGATCTAGTAGTTTGGTTCCTATTGGGCGCTTCCTTGTTTATCAATTTCATAGCAAGTCTGTAGGGCACTTCCCTTTATCAATTTCTCTTTACTATTTTAATAAGCTCGTAAGGCACTTCCCTTCATCAACCTCTATGAATGGTCTTAGTAAACCCATAGGGCACTTTCTTTTACCAATTTCTCTCGTAGCGAGCTTATAGGGCACTTCTTATTCACTAATTTCTTAACAAGCCTGTAAGGCACTTCCCTTCATCAATTTCTCTTTAGTGTTTTAGCGAGCCTGTAAGGCGCTTCCCTTCATCAATCCCTTAACGAGCCCATATGGTGCTTTCCTTCACCTATTTCTCTTTTAACAAGGCCACAAGGCGCTTCCCATCATCAATTTCTATTAAGGTTCTTAGTGAGCCTATAAGGTGCTTCCCTTCATCAATTTCTTAGCAAGCCATAGGGCACTTACCACCACCAACTTCTCTTCATCATTTTGAGTGAGCCTATAGGGCACCTCCCTTTAGGTTTTCTCAAATCAATTCTAATTTAGGGTTGCTAGTCCCTTAGAGACATTCCTTCCTAGGTTAGTGAGTTTAGAGGAGCATGACCAAGTTTTTCTAAATTGATTCCTATCTAGAGTTGCTGGTGCCTGAGAGGAACTTTAACCTAGGTTAATGAGCTCAAAGGAGCACGATCAAGTTTTTCAAATCGATTTCAAATTAGGGTTACTAGTCCCCTAAAGATGTTTCTGCCTAGGTTAGCTCACAGGAGCACTCCTAAGTTTTTCAAATTAAGGTTGTTAGAACCTTAGAGACGCTTTAACCTAGGTGAATGAGATCAAAGGAATACAACTAAGTTTTCTCAAATTGATTTTCATTTAGGATTACTAATCCTTGAGAGACTCTCTCGCCTAGGTTAGTGAGCTTAAAGGAACACGACCGGGTTTTTCAAATTAGGGTTGCTAGTCCCTTAGAGACGCTCCTACCTAGGTTAGTTAGCTTAAAGGAGCACTTCCAAGTTTTTTTAAATTGATTAAAATTTAAGATTGCTAGTCCCTTAGACATGTTCTTGCTTAGGTTAGTTAGCTCAAAGGAGCACTTTCAGGTTTTCCCAAATTGATTCCAATTTAAGGTTATTAGTCCCCTAGAGATGCTCCTACCTAGGTTAGTTAGCTCAAAAGAGCACTTCTAAGTTTTCTCAAATCGATTCCAATTTAAGGTTTCTGCTCTCTTAGAGACGTTCCTGCCTAGGTTAGTGAGCTCAAAGGAGCATAACTAGGTTTTCTTAAATCGATTCCAATTTAAGGTTGTTAGTCCCTTAAAGATGCTCTTACCTAGGTTAGTGAGCTCAAAGGAGCACAATCAAGTTTTTTTAAATTGATTCTCATTTAGGGTTGCTAGGCTCGAAGACATGCTTCTGCCTAGGTTAGTAAGCTTAAAGGAGCAAGACTAGGTTTCTTAAATTGATTTCAAATTATGGTTTCTAGTCCCTTAAAGATGCTCTTGCTTAAGTTAGTCAGCTTAGAGGAGCATTTTTGGGTTTTTCGAATTGATTTTAAATTAGGGTTGCTAGTCTCTTAGAGATACTCACGCCTAAGTTAGTGAGCTCAAAAGAGCATGACTAGGCTTTTCAAATCGATTCCAATTTAAGGTCCTCGAGAAACACTCTTGTCTAGGTTAGTGAGCTCAGAAGAGCACTACAAAGTTTTTAAATTGATTCCAATTTAAGGTTACTAGTCCTTTAGATACGCTCTGCTTCACTTAGATTAGTCAGTTCACAGGAGCACTTCCAAGTCTTTCAAATTGGTTCCAATTTAGGCTTATTAGTCCCTTAGAGACACTCCTACCTAAGTTAGTCAGCTTAGAAGGGTACAACTAAATTTCAAATCCATTTTTCTACCTTACTCCTAGGTGCTAGACCCTTCTAAACCCACTTTTGTGTCTCGGTTAACTCTTAAAGCACCTTCTCTCTCTTTCACCTTTTGTCATTTACAAAATCTCTAGTGAATCAAGCCGAAGATAGCTAGCTAGTTGTAGTACTTCTTAGGGAAGTTTTATTCTTAAGGCAAAAATGGTGTCTTCTTTTGTCTTAGTAGTAAATCTTTACTCAAACTTTACCATAAAGAGGGGTAGCTATGGATAACCCTTTTTGCCCCTCTATTATTTTTAGAATTTTTTAGAATAAGGAAAAAGGGTTCTAATTAACTTTAAAAGATTTTAGAAAAGTACAAAAAAATAAGAAAGTATAGAAAAGTACAAAAAATAGAAAATTTAGAAAAGAACAAAAAATAAAAAATTTAGAAAGTATAAAAAAATAGAAAAATTAGAAAATAGTGAAGAAAGGTAAAATTTTTAAGTAAAAGGACTTTTTAGGTAAATAAATTATTTTTAGGAAAGTAATATTTAGAGTTATAAATAATTTAATTAAGTAGCACTTTATTTTATAGGGTTTTTAGGTTGTTTCATAGGTTAAGCACTATTTTGTTGAATAACTTAACAAGGCATAGGCCAATGACTTGATGGTACTGTACTTTGACTTGACATTGCATATAACTTAGAGATCTTGGGTTCGAATCTCACTATAGGTATAAAGTGCCTTTTATTTTATTTTTTTTTTCACCCAAAACAAACCTATCATGTCTTGGATTGTCATTGTGCTACACATCTACTGTAGATACGTAACCTTACTTCGTTTGGTCGTATACTAATGTAACGCCATGTTAATACCTTCGTCTACATGTCAAGTAACATGTCTTGACATGTAACACAATGACATGTTGGCATTTTTGCTAGTGTTCGTCATGTGTCTCGTCAAGACACGTAACACGACAATAATAGACTATACAACTAACGTAGCACCACATCAGCACTCTTTCTCTTCGTTCCTTCTCTTTCTTTCCTTTTCCCTCTCTTTCTAATGCAAGCAATAAACTAAGGTGCTACTTTTCAAGCCACTTGATGGGAATCAGGCTACCAGACCTCTGACTCTCAGTTGAGCTTGAGAACTAAAGGGATTGGCACAATGAATTCTTCTGTTCCAGCCAACCCCTACTAAGGCTGAGTACTTCCTTATCGAGTCACCCTTCATGTCGAGCTATATGATTGCCCATCTTTCTATAGTACGCTGAATTAAAGATTACTCACTCGTACCTAAGCCAACTAAGTACTCGACATCTTCCTTGTTGAGAAGCCAAGAAAGAGAGAGTTCAGACTCATTAAGCCATCCTTGCTCGAACAAGATAGTTTTCTATACTTTTTGTCCGCATCTTCTAACAACCTTGCTAATGTAGTATCGCTATATGTACAGTATAACATGTAGAATCTGTTGCACCAATGATTATTTTTCTTGTGTATCCATTTTTACCCCTTTTATATCTTGTTCTTTACTTCCTTAGGAAATGTCCTTTTATCTTTTCCTTTTTAGGCAAGTTGTCTTAATTTATGGGTATAAATATCCTTGTACTTATAGTTGTGAAGACAAATTATCCCTAATACACTTTTGAGTATTTTCTTCCTTACATAAACACCATGTTTACTCTCAGCATCACTCTTATCCTAACCCTTGAGCAAGGCTAGGTAGTAAGTAACCTTACTGAACCGATTCGTGCATCATATTTAATTGTGCCGTGAGTCATCAAAAGTTTCATTGGTGTGTCATATCCTCTAGAGCTATTCGTAAGTTTTACTTACTTTTCATTCGTCATTCATTCCTTTCACACTTTCTTCTATTAGTTCTTTCAAGCTTTCTACAAGCTTGGACCCATCTAGTAACCGGCCTTGTTAGTTCTTGGTCACTGTTTGCAACATTTTAGCATCAGAGCGGAGGTTTTTGTTTGAGTTGACGTATGTTTTCGAAGTTCTGCTATACTCTATTTTGCGTGTGTAAAACAGAGTAAGTTACTGTGTTCATTTGAGCGTTGTGTTTTGACTGTTAATTTCTTAAAGTGTTTGTCTGAGTTTTAAATCTATGAGGAAAAAAAAAAATGATTGACCTGAGAATGAATGTTGGTACTGGCGATGATAGTAGAGTTGTCTACTATGGACAATAGTCTCAGGGAACTACTAGAAGCATTGACAAGAGACTTGATGAGGTAGCTAACCTTTTAGTGGATTTAACTCGAGCTGTTCATGAATTGTCTTGCAGACCTACTGAGGCTGTATAAAATACCCTATAAATTGCTCAGCCTATTAGAGGTTAGAACTTAGCTCGACTCGTTTAAGGTAAAGGAGTAGGTGGATGAATAAGACGAAGAATAGACATGAGAGAGCTTAATGAAGAGGACGAAGAAGAGTATTTTAAAGAAGAACATGTACGAATCCCCAGGGCATCCGACCATGTAAAGCTTTGGATTTCGAGTTTCAATGGATCTAGGAATGTTGATGAATATCTCGAGCGGGAAGAGAAGGTAAAGCGTGTGTTTGATTATTATCAGTATGAAGATTATGAGAATCTAAGAACTGCTGTTGTTGAGTCCTCCGGATATGCTATCATGCGGTGAAAGAACTTTCAAATGATGAGGAGACGAGAGGGCTATCGCAGGAAATCAAGGAGTTGCTAGATGGATATGCCGACTTACTTGCAGAACAGTTATCTGAGGGATTACCCCCAACTCAAGGCATAAAGCACTACATTGACTTAATACCTGGCATTGAACTGCCAAATAAGTCAGTTTATCGGATGAATCCCGAGCAGGCTTTTAAGCTTTAACGTCGAGTTAATGAGTTGCTGGAGATAGGTTATGTAAGAGAGAGTCTCAGCCCTTGTGTTGTGCCTGCACTTTTAATGCCGAAGAAGGATGAAACCTTGCAGATGTGTGTAAACAGTTGACCTATGAATAAGATCATGATCAAATACAGGTATTCGATCTTGAGGCTAGAAGACATGTTAGATGAATTAAGTGGAGCTAAGATTTTCAGTAAGATTGATCTTAAATTTGGCTATCATCAAATCCGCATGAAATCAAGGGATGAGTGGAAGACCACGTTTAAGACTCGTCATGGACTTTACGAATGGATGGTCATGCCTTTTAGCTTGTCAAATGCCTCAAGCACTTTCATGAGACTAATGAACCATATGCTGAGTCATCTCATAGGGAAGTGTGTTGTGGTATACTTTGACGACATCCTAGTTTATAATGCCGATATGCCGAGTCATTGTGAACATCTTAGAGTAGTCCTGGATATCCTCCGTGCTGAGAGACTATTCGGCAATCTAAAGAAGTGTTCCTTTTGCTAGGAAGAAGTGGTATTCTTAGGTTATGTAGTTAGTGGAGGAGGCTTGCGAGTTAATGATGAGAAGATCCAAGCAATTGTCGAGTGGCCGATACTTACCACTTGTGCTGACGTGAGAAATTTCTATGGACTAGCTTTATTTTACAGAAGATTCATTTGGAATTTCTGCACCTTCGCTGTGCCACTTACCAAACTAATGAAGAAAAACACTGACTTCCAATGGGGAAAAAAAGGAGGAGAAGAGTTTTGCTGAGATAAAAGAAAGATTGACCTCTGCTACGGTATTACTGCTACCTAACTTTGACCAAATTATTGAGTTGGAATGCGATGTGTCACACATTGGAATAGGTGTTGTCCTAATGTAGGAAGGCCGGCCAATTACCTTCTACAATGAGAAGCTCCGAGGACCCTAGTTGAATTACTCCATGTATAACAAAGAACTTTTGGCACCAATCCGAGCATTGCAAGTATGGTAGCATTATTTACTACTGAGAGAATTTGTCATATATACTAATCATAAATCACTAAGGTACCTCCGAAGTCAGACTAAGTTGTTGAAGCGGTAGGTGAGATAGGTTGAATTCCTTGAATGATTTAATTTTGTAATAAAATACAAGTAAGGAAAGTACAACGTAATTGTAGATTCTCTTTTGAAAAGACATGCACTTTTATTAGAGCTGCAAACTAGATTGTTTAGGTTTATAAGTATCAAAGAACAGTACTCTGAGGATCCATACCTCAGACCTATAATTTCGTGATGCATCGATGGGAGGACAGTAGATAAGTATCATGTAGAGGATGGCTACTTATTCTAAGGCGGAAAATTATGTGTGTCGAATTGTTCATTGAGGAAGCTACTAATCAAGGAAGCCCATAATGGAGGACTCTTTGAACATTTTGGAGGAAGGAAGACTTATGAACTGTTGAATGGCTGATTCTTTTGATTGAGAATGAGGAGCGATATGCATCGAGTTGTTAAAAGCTGTACCATGTGCAAAAAGGTCAAGTGCCGAGTCGAGTAAGGGAGAACAATGCCCCTACCTGTTTCAACGAGGCCATGGATTGAATTGAGCATGGACTTTGTTCTTGGACCGTTGTGAATTGCCCGAGGAAAATATTCCGTAGTGATCGTTGTGGATAGGTTCAGTAAGATGGCACACTTCGTGCCCTGTTCCAAAACTAATGACATTTCGGCTATTGTTTCTCTCTTCATGCAAGAGATTATGTGAATACACGACGTGTCAAGAAGTGTAGTTTTCGACAAAGACCCAAAGTTCTTGAGTCATTTCTAGAGAACCTTGTAGTGTTGGTTGGGGACCAAATTACTTTTCAGTACCTCATGTCACCCCCAAATTGACGGCCAAACGGAGGTGGTTAACCACACTTTGGGATCACTTCTTCGAGCTGTAGTGGGCAAGAGCTTACTTGATTGGGACATCTGCTTGCCAGTGGTTAAGTTCGCATACAATCGAATAGTATATGACACCACTAAGCAGACTCCTTTCGAGGATGTTTATGGATTCAATCTCAAGTTACCCCTTAACCATGCCCCTGCATTAGTACCCACAAAAGAGGACCTTGATACCTCGGCCAAAGCACAATCCCTTCTACAAATCTATGAGAAGGTCACTTGGCACATTAACCAAGCTGCTAGAAGAATGTGAGAAAAGACCAAGGGTAGGATGGCTAAACAATTTTAGCTAGGAGTCTTGGTGTGGCTACACTTCAGCAAGGAACGGTTCCTGAACAAAAGGAGGAACAAATTATTTGCAAGAGTGGAAGGACCTTTCAGAATTCTCCAAAAGATCAATGATGATGCCTACAGATTGGAATTGCCCGAGGGTTATGGGGTTTCTAACGCCTTCAACATTGCCAACCGCAGTCAGTATTACCTTGATGGAGAACTGAGCGAAGACCATTCGGATTTGATCCCAAATCCAAAACAACTCGTAGGGAATGATGGGAATTGGGCTACTGGACCTTTGACCCGCAGCCGAGCTCAAGGACTAGAGATATTGACACAATGAATCCTTTTGCTCTAACTGACTATTGCTAAGGCCGAGTACTTCTTTGCCGAGTCACCCTTCATGCCGAGCTGTATTACTACCCATCTTGCTGTAGTACACCGAATTGAAAATTACTTGCGCTTGAGTCGACCAATTACTCGGCATCTTCCTTATTGGGAAGCTGAGAAAGAAAGAGTCTAAATTGATTAAGCCATCCCTGCTCAGATAAGCCAACTATCCGTACTTTTTATCCACATCTTCTAACAATCTCACTAATATGGCATTGCCATATGTACAGTATCATGTGTAGAATCCGTTGCACCAATGATTGTTTTTCTTATACCATTTTTACCTCTTTTGTATCTTGTTTTTTACTTCCTTAGGAAATGTCCTTTTTGTTTTTTCCTTTTTAAGCAAGTTGTCCTAACTTATTGGTGTAAATACCAACTTGTAGCTATGAAGACATATTATTCCTAATACACTTTTGAGTATTTTCTTCCTTGTGTAAACATCTTGTTTACTCTTGGCATCACTCTTATCCTAACCCTTGAGTAAGGCTAGGTGGCGGGTAACCTCACTAGACCAATTTATACATCATATCGAATTGTGCTATGAGTCTTCAAAAGTTCCATTAGTGCGTCATATCCTTTAGAATTGTTTGTAGGTTTTGCTTACCTTTCATTCGTCATTCATTCTTTTCACACTTTCTTCCATTAGTTCTTTCAAGCTTTCTGCAAGCTTGGACCCATCCAGTGACCGGCCTTATCAATTTTTGGTCATAGTTCGCAACAATTTTATTCCTTTATTTCTTTATGATTCCATCAAATAAATGATGAAATTGTAGAGATTACGTGGAATACTTTACATCAAGACCAAATTCACTTGTTTCCATATCTAAATAGGGTCATGAAAATTGGGAAAAATTTAGTATTCAAGATTTTATCTCCACCATGATTTTCAAATTTGACCATTATTGCATATTATGTATTATCACCTATTATATACATAATACACATCTAATATTTTTATCACTCTAATTATCATCTCCCAACATCAATTAACATTTCAAAATATCTAAATTCATCCCAAATCAAATTTTACACCTAATTACCCTAATTTACAAAATTAATTTAAAATTTACTATTTTTCCCTATTACTTATTTACTATGTAATTACCCTAATAATTACATCTAACATCCTAAATACTATAAGTATCATACTTCATCATATTTCAATGTCCAAAAACATATAATTATATACTAAATAAGTAATTATCTATTTAGTTACCTAATTAATCGATTTAATGTCTCATTTTAAGGCCTAAAAATTATCTAAAATTTTCAAAATTTCATTTTTGAAAATGGGTTTCGTAGCACTATTCTATATCACCTAAATAGTCTATGTAAAAATTTTGAGTCCAAAACTATATTCTTAAGCTTATTTATTTTTAATTCTAAATATGCTTAATTTTGTTTAATTTCTTAAGAATCATATATTACGAGATATATTTTCATTAAAATAATATTTTCCCTAAAAACTAAATAAAAAAATATTGTAGAATAACAAGTTTCATAATTTTCCAACTAATTTTGATATTTTTAACAATTTAAGAAAAATTAGGTAGAAATTGAAACTTACCAGAACTGGTGGCTTTGGCCACCGTCGATGGCCATGGGTGTGTCGGCCCATCTGGGCGTTGCCACCACCGTATGGTGGTGGTGGCTGTCCATTCCCAGTTTCTCGTCGGGTCTTGATTCTCTTTAAAAGCTTCAATTGCACAGTTTTTTTTGTAAAACCCTAATTTCCCTTCAATTTCACCTCTCTCTAATTTTCTACAATTTCAAACATCCAAAATGAGCTTTTGAAAAATTTAAGGTATTTATAGAGGTCTTGAGGAATTATTGTGCATTAATTTGATTAGACAATTGCCTTATCTTCTTCCAATTTGCCTTTTTTATTGTTCTAATTTAATTGGATGAATTTTTTTCTTCTTTTCCTCAGCTACCATGACCCAAATCTGGATCATTCTCTATTTTTTCTAATTTTTCTTTATTTTTCCTTAATTAATTATGAATTTTATTTAATTATTTAGCATTATTTTAGCACATTTCGCGTATTTTAAGTAATTACGTGTATTTCTACCTACATGTAAATTCATATATAGTACAAATAAATATTCTTAAATATTATTTAGGTCATTCTATGATTTTTAGTATACATATAATTTATTTCTAGCAATTCGTTAGTTATCGAAATGCATTTTACGTATTTCTGATAAATAAAGAGTAATATATTTAAAATTTTAAAAATTTTATATTCTTTTATTTTATTACTTATTTTCCTAAATTCAAACTTACGGGATCATTATTATCAATATTTTTAGTTTTACTTTATAATTTAGACTCGATCGAATCCTTTAATTAATTGGAACCCCAAGTAGCTAGTTGTGAGGCTTACATACAATAGCTTAGTTCCCATCGTCTCCATAATGTTCTCTAGAAGCGGCTCATGAACTTTTGGTCCCAGTCTGAAACAATGGTTCTGGGCACTTTGTAAGCTTGACTACTTCCTATAAGAAAAGAAAAGAAATAGCTAAAGCATTGTTAGTTTTTGTACAGGGCATAAAGTCTGCCGTCTTGCTGAATCAATCCATGAACACCATGATGGAGTCCTTCCCTTGGGACATCCCTGGCAACCGCAACATAAAGTTAATACTTAGCTTAGACTAAGGTTTGGTTGAAATAGGTAAGGGTAAATAGTACCCTTGCTCGACTCGGTTCTTTGCATTTCTGTAGATAGCACACCTTTCTAACACAGATTAGATGTCTCTCATTATTCTTAGCTGAAAGAATCTTGAGGATAGTACCTCATGCGTATGGTGCTAGCCAAAGTGCCTTGACAATCCTCCTCTATGTACCTCGTACACTAACAGTTATTTCATGGAATAAGTCGAAATACATAATCTCCTCTTCCCAAACAAGTATCTGTCTTCCTTGTGATAGTCATCAAATGTCTGTCCTTCCTCACATTTGGCATAGATGGGGCCAAAACATGGATCCTCTACATATAAATCCCTTATTATTGAAAAACCAAGCAACCTAATTTGAAGCTTGGTTTAAAGAGAATGTCACTCAATGAAGTGTCATCCACTTCATTATTCTTCCCATTCTTGTACTTCAAGACATAAGAAAATCCCTCTATGAACTGGACCCATTTGGCTTGTCTCCGAGACAACTTAGGTTGTCTCTTCAAGTATCTTAAGGATTCATGATCAGTGTACATCACAAATCCCTTAGGTAGCATATAGTGTTGCCATACAGTTAAGGCTTGGATCAAGTAGTAAAACTCCTTATCATAAATAGAATAGTTGAGTATAGCTCCTTTAAGTTTTTTACTGAAGTAAGTAATAGGTTAGCCTTCTTGCATCAATACAGCACCTATACCGAGTTTGGACGCATCACACTCCACTTCAAATACTTTATCAAAGCTTGGCAGAGCTAAGATAAGGGTTACAATCAACTTCTCCTTCATTTTGTCAAAACTCTTTTGCTCCTTTTCCCTCCATCTGAACTCAACATTCTTCTTTGATAGTTCGGTGAGTGAGGCCACAACCATATTGAAATCCCTTATAAATTTGCGATAGAATGATGCCAGGCTGTGAAAACTTCTTACTTTGGCTAAAATGGTCGGTACAAGCCATTCAGTGATCGCTTTGACCTTCTCATCATCAACTCATATTCCTCTACCACCTTTAACAAACCCCAAGAAGAATACTTCGAGCCAGCAAAAGTCATACTTCTTTAGATTAGCATAGAGCCTTGCAGATTAGAGTTTTCCAAAAACTACTTGGAGATGTTCCTGGTGAGTCTCTAGATCAAGGCTATATATTAAGATGTTGTTGAAAGAAACCACCATAAATTTTCTTATTACTTATTAGTGCACATGATTCATTAGTTGCATAAATGTGTTTAGTGCATTTGATAGTCCAAATGGCATCACAAGCCATTCATACAATCTATTGTGTGTTTTGAATGTGGTTTTCCACTCGTTAGCCTTGTACATTTGGATTTAGTGGTATCCAGATTTGAGATCAATCTTAGAGAATACTCTTTCTCTACTTAACTCGTCTAGTATATCATCAAGCCTTAGTATAGGATAGATATACTTAATGGTGATGTAAATGATTGCTCGACTATCTATACACATTCTCCATGACCCATCCTTCTTACGTATTAACAAGGTTAGCATGGCATAGGGGCTACGAGATTCTAGTATATACCTTTTCTTCATCAACTCATCTACTTATCTCTATAGCTCGATAGCCTCTTCTACGTTTAGCTTATAAGTAGGCTTGTTCGGCAATGCGACTCTTAGTTACAAGTCAATTGCATGTTCAATGCCTTAGATGGGAGGTAGACCTTTCGATAGTTCACCTGGAAATAGATTGGCAAGCTCATCCAATAAGATTTTCACCTTAACAGGCATCATTCCCTCCTTGCATCTCAAATTTAGCAACCTTCTGACCAGTAGATAAGTTGGCTCTTTAAGCTCCATCTTTCTCTTCAATTCGACTTAGGTCATCACCAAAGCCTCTTTCTTTAGGACTTGGCTCAATTGAGTTTGCATGCCTTTAACTTGTTCAATAGTCATAGGGCTTAACTTCACCTTCCTACCCTCGTGCTCTAGAGAACATGTATTCTTCCTTCCATCATACATTATGATTTGGTTAAACATCCACAGTTGTCCACGTAAAATATGGGATGCACTCATGGGTAACACATCATAGAGCACTTCATCTCGACAGTTGTCAATACAGATCAGCGTAGACACCTATTTGTTCACTTCTAGGGCTCCCTTATCCCTGAGCCAATGTAGCTTGTAAGGTTTTGAGTGGGGCTTGGTTGATAACTTTAATTGTTAGACCTTGAAAGTAGAAGCTGCATTGGTGTAACTCTCATTGTTTACAATCAGGGCATATAGCAACCCATTCACCTTGCATCTAATGTAGAAAAAATGTAGAAAAGATTCTCTCTTTATTCCTCCTTAAGCACAAGACTCACATTCATTGTCCTCCTCAATAAAGTGGTCGGCATATAATTACCTTCCTTGGTATAGATGACTTCCTCCCCTTCGAATAGCTCGATCTGCCTGGTTTCTTTTGGGTCTTTGACTTCCTCATTAGTATTATCTACCTCAACAGTCAACGCTTTACCTTGGATCATAATGGTTCTTCTGTTCGGACATTAAGTGGTCATGTATCCAAATCCTTGACATTTAAAACACTTGATCTCACTTATCTTTCGTCTTAAGCTTTAACCCTTCTCAAACTTCCTTGGGAGCTCCTTCTCTTATGCTCGGGCATTTTAAGTAGGTCAGGTCTCAACAACCTTACTTGGTTCTATCTGCATAGGTCTGCTTAAAATAGATCAGCTGTTGCTAGGTCGGCTAATAGGGGTCGAAACCTTCCTATTCGGTGCCTTTTGATTCTTTGGATAGCTTGGATAGCGTCATTAAGTGATCCAATATCCATGGTTTTTAAAACATGTCCAATCTCATACTTCAATCCATTGATGAATCAAGAAACAGTTCGATCTTTAGGCTCAATGACTTCGCATTGGATCATTAGCATATGAAATTCCTTTACATATGGATCAATAGTTAATCCTCTTTGCCTCAGCTCCTGTAATCTTTTGAAGGCATCTTGCAAATAGTAGCTTAGCATAAATCTCCTCTTCATCTCATCCCAAATCCTAACTTTACGTTCTCCCTCTCTTCTTCGGGTGGCTTAGATATTGTTCCACCATAAGGCAGCATAATTAGTAAACTCTAACATAACAAGTCTAACCTTTACATTATCTAGTACTTCATGGCATTCAAATTGCTTCTTAATGTTATCTACCTAATCCAGGTAGTCCACGGCATCTCTACTATTAGAAAAACTTGGAACGCGCATTCTCAACCCTTCTACTCTAAGGGCTCAAATATTCCTTTCTTCTAGTTTATAGTACTCTTCTACTTCATCGTCTCCTTCCTCTTCTTCCTCTTTGATTTTATCGAATGCTAGCCTATGCTTCGCAACCTTACCCACTCCTTCAATTTAGGGTGGCTGAACTAGAGCATTAACTCGACTAAACTAACCATTACCTCTCTCAGGCTATTCATGTCCTCTATATTGGCCATTTCTAGCTTGTTAACTATCTTCATTTATGTCAATCACCAAACTAGCTACTAGGTCATTGAGTCTATCTAGTCAATTACCTATTGATTGGGCTATGAAGCTTCCTTATTGGCCTTAGCCATTCTGAGCACCACTCTCTTGGTTACCAATAACTCCTTGTACACAGGAGTCAAACATTGTTGTCTATTTCCACAAGATTTAATAGCTAATACATTATTTAAAGCTCCCTACCACAATAAGGATAAACTAACACCGAATACATCAATAGCTAGTGTAACCAATATACGATAAACAACTACACACTCGTACTCTATTTTATGTACATGAAACAAGAGAAGATAAAGCACAAAATTTTTCAATACTACTCACCTTTCAAACTCCTATGACAACCACAAAATGTCTAATACACACGTACAAAATCAATAACAAGTTATTCAAAGAACAAAGTTATAGAAACTAGCTTCAAACATAGCTAAGCTTTGATACCAAGATGGTACAAACCTCAACATAGTCTAAAAGGTAAATGAAAGTCAAAGGTTGAGCAAGGGTCCTCATGCACCGACGACAGATATGATGCACTAATTCCTTACACGAGCTCAGGTCACACTTGATATGATGCATAAGTGTGGTTGAAGGTCACTAGTCAGTAGTCCATGCTTAATGGCCTAGATAAGAGTAGTCAAGAGTAAGAAACACTTAGCTGACAGAAGTGTGTTCGAATATCAGGTTGTATGTTGAATGTTGTGACTATTACAATATATAAGTATTTATATGTCTCACTTAGGGTAAATCTTAGGTTAAAGTAAATCACAAAAAAGGATTCCCACTAGTAAAGGAGAGGGAATAATTTATAAGGGTAACATTGTAATCAGATAGAAAGAATATTCGATGGCAAAAAGGACAGTATGAATGTCAAAAAAGGCAGTAAGCACATCATTTGCTTATTTTGTGGTCTTAATGACATTACTAGTCGAGCAAGGCTAAGTTTTGATCAAGTTAAGTTGGCTCAATTATTTGGTAGCTCGAATAGTTGGGACTGGAAAAGGGGTTTGTTCAGGGGTTGGTTCAGGGGTGACTTATTGTCAGGTTGGCATCAAGAGGTCGGCTCTTAGTAGTTGTCAACTTAGCTTCGATGCGAATCAGGTTGATAGTATTCTAATTCAATGCATAAATTGGTGTGTTGTGGAGAGGTTGGCTTATCATGTTGGCTGGTCACCTTAGTAGCTTCTTAGATTATGTGGAGAGCAAAGTAACTTGATAGGTCAGGCTGAAGGATGTGTTGCTCCTCGTTGTTTAACTCACCTCGAACAGCTTGGTGAACCTTTTGAGTAAGTCTTTGAGCTCGGGAGTGTATGATTGGTTCATGATCTCTATCAAGGTGTCCTAAGTATAGAGTGGTTCATTGGTTGATATCTCATACGATAGTAGGATGCATGAAGAGTACCAATGTTATGTGCACATTGGAGTTGTTATCTCTATACAACATGATACAGTAGTGTCTTATGAACATGATGGTTTTGTTGGTTGAGTAGGCCACTAGGACTAAGGAAGTTAGAAAAATATGTTGTGGGCCTTATATTATTGTTCTTACTCAAAGGATGGGCCTCATGTCCTAACAAATGCCCTAAGTGACGATGAGAGGATAGGAGGTGTTCATTCGAGTCAAGGATTTGCCTCTCAGTTGCATCGAATTGAGGTTGTGCTACAAAATATGATGACAAGGCAGGATGACATGAAAAAGAAAATAGATGATAAGATTAGGCGAGTGATTGATAAGCAAAACAAGTTGATCCATTTCTTTTGCAATATTGCTTAAAAGAATGAATTTAAGTTGCCTAATGTGTTTTTGTAACCCCCTACTTCTACTTCAAGTGAGGAAGCTAAAGAAAATGAGTTTGAAGAGGAGGAAGAGAATGAAGAAGAGGTTGAAGAGAAAGGAGAAGATGAAAGCTTTAGTGAAGAGGTTGATGATGAGGGCGAAGATGAAGAAGAGGAGCAAGATGATGGAGATGAGATTATGGATGATGTCGAAGATGAAGAGGATTGAGGAGTTGAGATTGCTTTTGTTCTTTTTCTATTCAATTTGTACATGGCTTATTTTAGACTCTATTTAAGGTTGAACTATTTCTCTATTTTTCTATTTCATGTTCCTCCTTTATTTTGTTTGCTTTTATTTTCTTTTCTATGACTATGTTTTGTGAGTTGTGTTGCCTAGTCTTGGTTGTGGAAATATGACACTTGTGTTGGATTTGCACTTGGAAAGGAGGATTCCAAACTTCGTAGTTGATATGTTTATAATTTGAATTTCGAGAAAGTATTAGTTTCTTTTTCAGTTTCATATCTTCTTACCCTCTGAATGTGTGCATTTATGTTTTTCATTTTGCAATACTTAGTTTTGTATACTAAGGACAATGTACAGTTTTAAGTGTGGGGAAAGGGATATATAAATTTTTTTTATTTAGGAGACTAATTTTTTATGCATTTAACCCAATTATTTGGTTGACTTACAATAATTTAAGAATTGATGACTTTCAAATGTGAATTGTATTAAATATTTGATGCTTGATCTTTGATGATTAATTTACACTTTATTAAAGTTGATAGGTGAAATTCGTATAGATCTAATATTTGATATTGTGCAAGGAAGTGGAGATATTATTTATATGATTAGATTTAGGTATAATTGATGAAGATTCTTGCAAGTTTAGAAATAAATTGTAAAGTCTTTTTGAATTTTAGTTGATATTTTAAAGAGAATTCATTATTCTTTAATGTGATATTTAATTATGCAATTGAGAAGATATTCTAATAGGCAATTTAAATATTAGGCTTAATAAACTTAAAAAAGTTATTATCTTTATTTGAGAATTCTTACGGTTAAAGAAATTAGAGATTTAATTAGATTATCTTTTGTAGAAGTTGCTTATGTAATTCTAAGGGAAGCAAGATCAAGATACGTAGTTGAATCTTAAGTTAATTTTTTGAATTACTTGCTTTCTTATTAATTTCCTTAATTGAGTCTTGATTAGTTGTTAATTTAGTTATTAGTAGTAATTTAGTTTAGTTTCTTATGGTTTCTTAAATTCAAATTTGTCCATTATATAATAAAGAAATAGTTAGTATTAGTAATCATAGTCCTTGTGGGAAAGACATCGGCTCTTAATAGACTATACTATTATCGATCGGTGTGCTTACTTGATATCATAATGTTTTTGCCATTGAACCAACACTATGTTCAGAGCAAGTCTTTCCCTTGAAATGATCTTGCACCCTTGTCTTTATTACATAAGTTATTCCTTAATTTTCTTTGTTTTGTTTTAATCAATTGAATCCAAAGTACTTTCATGTTTCTAAATTCCTAATATCTTTTGGTAGTCTAAGCTTGATTCCACTTGCTAAAGTTAACCAACCCTAAGCCTCCATTTTCTTTTAGCTTAACTAAAGTATCTTGGTTTATACAATGAACCTAATTCTCTATAAAGACTCTAATCCAAACAAAGTTGTGGATAATCTACATAAGACTTCTTAATAATTTATTTGGAAATATCATAACTTGTATATAATAATTTACTATAGTTTCTAACACTACTTTTGCTAATATTAACCGCCTAACCATGCTCAAATGCCTAGCTTTCTATCCTTCTGACTTCCATTGCATTTTACTTATAACAAAATCCATTTGTGAGGCCTTAGGCTTAAGACTACTATTGAATATATATCTCAAATAGTTATCAAATGAATCTACTTTTTTAAATGAACATATTTTCATATTATCTTCCTGCACTTGCTTGGAGGTATTTCTAGAGAAGAGTGTTGAAGATTTCTGATTATTAATCTTCAATCCTAATTGTTGTGAGAAGGTTTCTAAGGTATTCCTTGTAGTTTCTGCACTTTGAATGGTTGCTCTTGCTACTAGAGTAATATAATATATGAACAATATATGAGAAAGACATATATTGATGTTCCCTTGTCTTAAAAGGCTCCAATCTATTTTCTTTCACTTATTCCTCAATCATTGTATTGAAAAACTCCATCACCATAATAAACAAATATGTTGATAGAGTATCCCCTTGTCTAATCCCATGACTTGTATGAAAACTATGACTCAATTATCTATTTATAATAATTCCTAGTGAATGTAATCCCATTTAATAGTATCATATGCTTTTTCTAGATCAATTTTTATCATTATCCAGTTATGATTAGAATTTTTCTTTTGAAAACTATATAATAATTCATTCATTAACGTATAATTATTAGTAGTTTTACAACTCGAAATAAAACTTGATTGAACTAGATGAATTAGGGAATTTAAATAGGGCCTCAGCCTCAAAACTAAAATCTTAATGATGAGCTTACATAAGGTTGTATACAACCTTATAGGTCTAAACATCTTAATTGTGTTTGCTCCTAATTGGTTTAGAATAAGACAAATCTGTGTTTGATTCAATACATTTGAGAGTTTTTGAGCCCTAAACACTTGTTCTACACAATGTATAATTGAATCCCTTAGAAAATCCCAACATTTCTTAAAGAAAAAAAAGAGCGAAAGCCATCTTTCCTTGGTGCTTTCCAAGAACCAATTAACATTAAAGCTTTAAGCACTTCATCTTTATGCAAAGGCTTTGCCAATGCTTGTTTTACTTGATCATTGAGACCATATCTAAATGATTCTCTAATAGGATTTTCTATACGTATTTGTATTTGTTGTGTAGTGAATAACTTTCTAAAATAATTTGTAATAGGTTCAATTATCCTGTCTTCATCATATATCTTGTTTTGGTTGATCATTGAGACCATATCTAAATGATTCTCTAATAGGATTTTCTATACGTATTTGAATTTGCTGTGTAGTGAATAACTTTCTAAAATAATTTGTAATATGTTCAATTATCCTTTCTTCATCATATATCCAATTTTCATAATCATCCTTTAAACCCAATATCATATTTTTTTGTTCTTTTTGCTTAGACTTTGGTGTGGTAGAAAGAAGTATTTCTCTCTCCATCCTTTATCCATTTAGATTTAACTTTTAACTTCCATAGCCATTGTTCTCTAATTAAGATTTGTTGAAATTCATCCTTTTAATTGTTTTCTATGGTCTATTAGCACATCTAAAGGCTTTACCTTTAGCTTCTTATCAATACCTTCAATCCTTTTAATCAAAAGTTTCTTTTGTTGAGATATTTTTTCAAATACCTCTTTATTCCACTTATTCAGAGTTGAAACCAACCAATCTAAGGTATTTAAGATATCTTTATTAGAATTCAAACAAGTATTTTTTACTAAGGGTATGCATGTGGATTCAAGAAACCACATGGTTGAAACGTGAATGGCCTTATTTTTTCTCTAATTCATAAAAGGATGTGTTTTATCAACAATACTTTACGATCAAAAGGCCATTTTCTTTCATGAAAACTTGAGCTTCCGGATATAAACTTCTCTAACTAGAGTTACACCAAGCTCGATCATCTAATCTATGTTGTATAAGTATGGATAATTTATGTTCATTAGACTAAGTATATGCACAACCAATAAAACCCATATTAAAAAGGTCACATTCACTCATGTAAGTGGCATAAAGAAAGGCTCTTTGTTTTAGAAAAATTCCACCTTCCCCAAAACCAAATATTTAAGTTTATGTATTATATCATTAAAATCCCCCATAGCTATCTAAAGTTGATTGTCAATTTGTTCAACAACTTTCTTAATATTATCTCATAATACTACTTTTTCATTCATGTAAGTAGAAGCATACACAATAGTAAGGAACCAAGTTAAGTATGTATGACTAACCTTTACAACAGCATGTATCTCATGAATAGACTAGCAAAACATCTCCATTTCCACAATTTTTGGCCTCCATAATAGTAGCATACCTACCCTAATACCTTGTCATTCAACATATGCATATCCATCTAAGTTGGTTAAATAATAAAAAGAATAAGTTGAGTTAGCATCCATCTTAGATTCTAGTAAATCAATTACATCTAGTTAATAATACTCAATAGCTTAGATTACTGTAGCTTGCTTCCTATCTACATTTAATCCACGCACATTCCAAATTAACTTTCTAACTGGTTGCTTCATTGTAGGTTGTATATTGTTCCTCATTTGAGTAACTATTATATTGTAGTGAATAACCTCATTATTTGAAATAAGTTGCATCATAGTTTCCCTGTGCACATTAGCAAGCGCTTTCTTGGTGTCTAATAGGGCTAGAGTCTCCTTTCGGTTTTGAAATAACAGTGATTGAGCTATCCCTTTCTTCAAATTGAATGCTACTGTGGTTAGGATTTGAGGAGGCAATTGTAGAATGTTGTAGAATATTTGATCCATTACTAGCCCCATGGTCTTCATGCATTTTGCCATTTGAGTGGCTAAGTTGAACTCTTATGAAGCTATTGTAACTAGTATCATAACTAAGAACTTTGTCTTTGTATGGATGACTTATCTTACCCTTGTCATTGTTGTTGTACCATTCAGCTCCAATATTGCTACACTCTTATGAGTAAGGCTTGGTGGTCGAGTTGTATTTTTCCCTAAAGTCTCTTCATATCCTCTCGATTCATTAGGCCCCTCTCTACATTGTTGTCCTTCTCAATATACATCATCTGATAGTTGTTGCCTACCCAAGGCTCTTTTGAATTTGGTAGCAAGATCCACATACTAAATTGTAAGATCATCTTTTACTTTATTTTTGCTTTTCCTGTTAGCTAGCTTCTTTATATTTGTTATTATACATTTTTACTTTTGTATAGTTGGAGGTATTAAGGAAGCAAATGTAAAAGCTTGTGAAGTAGTTGGATTAGTAAATGAGGAGTTAATTGAATTTTTGATATCTTCATTATGGTTTGATGCCGACAAATTGCTCTCCTCTTTTTGATCCACTACAGATGATTTAACTCCTTTGCTTTGGTCATATTCCTCTTGGACCCTCATTTCCTTATTTGTTTCTTTACCTATGCCATTTGGAAATAAGCTCCTGATTTTCCTTTATATCCTCCTATTGGCCTTTGTTTTGATGTTTTATCTACATTATTAGGCATATCTTATGTTATTGGTTTATGACTTTCTCTCAACTTATTTTCTTGTATTCATCTTAAAGATGATTTCCTCTATACTAATATCTACTCTCCATAGTGCTCTCTATGTGATTCCTTTTGTACTTGTAAACTCTCATTAGCCTGACTTGGTTTCCATCCACGTATTTGACCCCTTTTGCATGTATTTTCATATTTAAATTCTCATTTTCCTTATATTCTTCCTCTTTTATCAAGCAATTTCGAACAATTTATGGAGACGTCATATCCACAATTAAAACACAATAAACAAATTAATCAAAACTTCTTTTTCTTCTCTAGACCCTCTTTAACATTAATCAAACTTGGACAACTTTTCACAGAATGACCAACACATCTATAATTAAAATACAAAAAACAAATTCCTTCATATTGTAAGCTATTCTTATTGTTATGAATAATTCAAGTATGTGTCAATGGTTGCTTCATATTAATTTGCACACATAGCCTAGTGAAATGCTAATCTTAAAATAGGCCTAATACTTTCCTGAGTTTCCCTTATCATTTTTAGAATGCCTATATCATAGTATTCTAGTGCTAATTCATATATCCAAACCCATAACACAACAAAATTAGAATTTGCTTTAAAAGCTTTAAAATTTAGTTCCCAATAGCGAATTGTTAGGAAATCTCCATTTATAGATCATGGCCCCTCTTTAATGATTTTGTTTATATCATCTTCTAATTGAAATAGAATTGTGTAAAAAACCTGCCCTTAAGCTAATCATATTAAATTCACCTCTAGGTCGCTACAACATTTCAATTTATGAAGCAATAATTTGTAACCTAGTGGTATTCCAGATAATTTAATAGTAATTGCTTTTCTCCATATAAGTGATATTCGTTTCAACTCAAAATTTGGAAAAGAAAGTTCCTTAATTCTAGAACTAACCTATTAATACTTGAAGCCATCTTGATTTTTATCTTGATCTATGTTTGTTGAGTCCATGTGTTTTATTTACATTGCATTTTGATCCTCATCCAGTAGCGAGAAATAATTCGCATAAGCATTTGGAATATTATGGATGACCTTATCTTTGTAAGAGCTCTTGGTATTTGGATTTGCCCCTATGTGCTTTGATTCAACTAGTTGTTTTGCTTGTACTATTGCTTGCATTCCTTCTGATGGTTGGTTTAGGTAAGGAGTTAAGAAATCATTTTGGAAGATATGGTCAAGTTCAATTTCATTTTCTAGGGTATTCATGGGTTTCAATCCTTTTTTAGGTCTAAAAGTGGTAAGTAAAGAGTTCAAAGGGTTAGGTTAAGTTGTTGTTGTGTTGAGAGAACTTTTAATTTTCCATAGTCTCTTGTCTTTTGAATTATCAAATGTTACACATGGTGGTTTTTGTTCCTTACATCCATGAAACATGTTATGTCCTTAAAGAGACCTACCAAAAACATGTGGTATTGTCAGCAACCTTTTCAACTTAGTAATGCCTCTATTGGAAATGTCTACCACCTCGTCTATAATTCTATAAATACCACCACCAACATGCCCTGAAAACCATACTAAGCTCTCTACAGCTAACTTTCTCATAAGCTTTAGTAATACAAACGATAGTGAAGTCCTTTTGGGTGTCAACGCTATTATTGATTTCACTCTATAGTGTCACTATAGGAACTAGGGCACTAGATGGTGTTGCTATTAGTTGCATTTTAAACCAAAATCAGTTTGAACAAATGTCAAAGCATTGAAATGATGCTTGTTTTCTTGGCAAAAGTTTCTACACCCATCTTTTTATTAGTATTTATGACACTACTCACATAGTATTGTCATATGCAATTTATTTATAGAGTTTCTTTGTTTTTTGTTAAATATTTCTAGATAAAAATATTGTAAGTATCTATACATTCACTTTTGGCAGTTTAGTGTATTAATTTGGTTGTAATTTAGTATTTATACTTTAATTTAATAGGTAATCCAATGTCTAAATTTTAATTGAATTGTGACCAAATTAAAAAAAAGTTTAAAAACTAAATTATCAAAATTTGAAAGTACTATAGACACTTATGGTGTATTTATCCTAAATTTTTTTGTTCACATTCCCTTAAGCTAGCATCTAATTGATTTATTATCTCAATAAGAGCCTTCTATTTGCATTTTTATACATATAATATCATATATAGATATGTGCACATGTGTTGGGGAAGTGAAAGGATTCACTACTTAGTACATGCAAACAATATATACATGTGATATGTAAATATCAATGGAATATCCAATGGTTCTTGTTTGTTGAGAATGGCAAAAATTAAAACGTAAACACCTAGACAGTATGCTAAACTGACATGAAATTCTATTAGTCAATTGTAAAATGTTAAGTAACTTAATACAGATCAATGCTTTTTTACTTATGTTTTAAATAAGTTATAAACATTTCAAAAGTATCAAATAGAAAGTTAACATTTTCATGTATATTTGTGCTCTACAAATTAAATAAAGTTAAACTAAACCTCATCTCTCTTTAAAATTATAATGAGTAGTATTAGATCTAATAGCTAAATTAGAATTACAACTGCTTATGGTCTTCGATCTGAAATACCAACATCAAAACCTTCATCACCTTCTGTTAATCAAGCTCCTACCAAGCTATGTTATGGACTAAGAACCTTTTTGAAAACTTATGTTCATCACTTCAATAGTAAATTATTTTAAACCCACTCTACTAAATGGTTCAAACTCTTTGTCTTAACTTAAGTCGTTAGTTAACCTTGACTTATGATCTAATTTAGAACTTGATTCCCATCATAAAGGCTTATCTTTCCTTAAAGCTTTAGTGGTAAAAAAATTTGCAGTGGTTGATTGTTCCCAATAATTAGGTCTTTATTAATCTACAATCATGTGTAAATAAAAAGTTTGTCGTCATTTTGCTCTCACTTTCTCTTACTACTTGGTCTCCTTCATCTTAGTTATCATCCTTATCTTCTAAACTAATTTGTATGGAATATCATGGATATTAAAAACTTGTGTTGATTGGCACTTATACCAAATGATTTGAATTGGATTGAGGAAGAGTTGTTTTGATTAGAGTGTACTGTTAAATGTTTTTTGGGTGCAAGGAGCATATTGAAAACATTATCATAATTATTGGATGTTGATTGAATTTTATGGGTTTAGGTTTATAATTGAAAATTTTTGAAGATATTGCAAACTTTGGAGACCTTGAAAGATTGCACCAAATGGAAAATAATACTTGCATCACAAAGGTAAAGTCATTTGAAAACCTTATAAACTTTGTGAAAGCTAAAAAATTTTAAGACTTATTGTCATTCATATTAATCTCAAATTGGAATTAAGAGAAACTTTTAAAAGAATGTAATTTGTAGTGAAAATTCAAAAAAATTTTCATTTTTTTTTTCACTTATTCATGAAAAGAATAATAATACAAATAAATATATATATATAAATGTATATTAAAAGTAATAACTTTAAAATTATGACCATTGTGCTTTTTCTATGGTTGCATTGTAATGGATCAAATGTATATTATTATATTGGACTTAATAAATAAATACATTTATATACATGTATATATAGTACTTATTAGAGAAATTTACATTTTGAAGTGCCTTAGTCTTAATAGTTCAAATCCCATACATTGGGTTTTTTAGACTAGGTTTTTCTAAGAAGCATCTCCAATAAAGATGTTTTTAATTTCTAAGGCACTCAAGACTAATGATGTAATTAATCGTTACAAAAATCTTATACCTTACATCACTGAGTAATAGTACAATAATACAAAAAAAAAAAAAAAGCTATAAGGTATACATCTCCAGTCAATTAAAAACTAAGCAATTATAAATGGTTTTAAAAACAATCAATATATATAGATTGTGATTGCAAATACATATCTTAGATTATTATTTAGGTATGGTCCGTATGGATATATCATTTAAACTTAATTCTACTTAAAAAAATTGCATATATATATATATATATATATTCCACATTGTCGGCAAATTCTCAAAAGTTATGGTGATTTAGCAACATTTCTTAAATTATTATTCAAGGACCAGATTAAACGAACTGAATCGCAAAATGTGGTTTTTCTATATTTCGATTTGGAGGTTCAAATTGTCTTTTATTAAAAAAGTAAAAAATAAGCAACATTTCCTAGTTTTAAACCCTCTTGATATTTCATTCTAACTTTATTCACATTTTCTTTATTGCCCTCTTTCATCTCAATCTCAATCTCAACCTTCATAATTCACTTCTTTTCCTTCACTGCCATCTCCCGTACCTTAATCAAACTTGCTTGCTTTTAATTATGATGTATGATGTCATGTCATCGTGATGCAATATTATATATTTTTAATTCTTGTATAATGTTTCCTAAATTAAATACTAACATTCTCATTAAAGCAACATAACTATTAATATTATCAATTACAACAAGGTGCTTTTAAAGTAATTTGTTGTTGAACTTCAAACCATTTAATGGGGTTTGATTCATTAATTCAAATTAAAATGTTTCAAATGCAGTTTAGTTTTGATAAGAGAAACAAAAAATACAGTTCAGTTTGACCTTAAACTAAACTATACCAAACTGAACCATGAATATTCTTATTGGATACATCCCTTAACTTTTAAATCATTCTTTATGATCTTAAATTATATAGAATATGCCAAAAAATCATCGCTAAATTCCTGAAATTTATGGCGATTTAGTTACGATTTATGATTTTTTACTTAATTTTTCAAAACTTATAAGTATAGTTCTTAAAATTACGAATCAACAATAAAATTTTATAAGTATATGATAGCTTTCTTAATTAAAATTAATGTAACAAATAAGTTCTCTTTATGGGAAAAAAAAAAGAAGATATAAAATTGTTTATATATAAACTTTTGGTAAAATTATAAACTTTTATATACGATTCTACAAACTTACAAATTTAATGGTTTTATATGATTCTATATGATTTTGCTGATTTTATACATTCAAATAAATAATAGAATTACAATATTGATAACTATAATGTTCCAAATTCAGGACGTTACAACTCGCGAGGCGCCATATGTCACTACTAGCTAAGATATGCTAAGGCTCTAATTAAATAACTATAATCTCTAAAAATAATTGCATAACTACAAGTGATCATATATGATAAATTTCCATAATTAAATATAAACCAAATGACATCCTAACAAGTCACTCTAACTACAAATGTAATATTGCTAATTAACAAAGCCAATCATTACCAATTATACTCATAATAATAATAAACACCGTTCACCCCATCCTAGTAAGAATAGTATACGTTTCCATACTCATCATACTCAACAAACTCAACATAAGTACCTCTAACTATAAAAATTAATGAATGAGGTACGTGAATACCATAAGCATAAGTGTATGCCATGCAACATACATAATACATGCATTTAATGCAAACAATAAAATCATAACAATTAGTTTAATTATCATTAATTTAGTTAATACACTTATAATCCCAATCACAAGATCTTAGAATGGAAATTACTATTGCAAGCCTTAACTATCTACCTATGGAATTGCTTTTGGGTGCCCCAACTATCTAACTAGTGTGGGAATTGTCACTTAATGTCCCATCATCCCTAAACTACCAGTAAGTAATTGTCACTGTGGGCCTTGATACCTTCCTAAAATCTATCTCAAATCATTTTCAAGCGCAACTCTACTAAGGACAACATTACTCAAAGATCATAGGGATGCTTTCCAAAGATTTGCCACCTTATCCCCTTATCCCATGAGCTTAGCCACATACAAGAAACATGCAATCATTATCAACCGAGTAATTCTTAAGTTCATTTTTCTACTTCTAGCTTAACAAACACAAACAACAAATACGGTAAGCACGTATTGGCTCCTGAGCAACTGACACAATTAAATTGAAACTAAAGTGTTTTCATATGTTTCTACACCTAGGTTAAATAATGCAAGAATAAAGCTTTTAGTTACTATCTAATTAATCTTTCTCTGATAGCTAATGATAGTATCATAACCTTGTTAGGGCTAAACTTAAGGGTTTAACCTCTTAAACTTGATTTTTTTTAAGTATTTAAGCTGTTAAATTAGCAACTTATACATCAAAGAAGTGATAAAATCATTAACAAAATAGGTAAAATAGAGGAAAAGAGGGTACATGACCAATCCTTAAAAGAACATGGTCAAACAACTAAGAAAAGAAAAGGTTTGAAGGGTATATGCTATATACACCATCCATGCATGAGTATATGCCCAGAGTCTCAACTATACGAGCATTTAACTTTTAACAACCAACTCAAGAGATACATGAGCATGTACATGGTTATATGTCTTGCCTGTGTACTCTATACCTCTTAGTTTTCATGCCCAAACGATTTTTTTTTCTCTTAAAAACTTTAACATATGATTTGTTGATAGTTAGTTTTCGTCTACTCGGTTTGATAAGCGTTGATATAACTTTACTTACTTGTCCATTCGGCTATTGATAGGTTGAGTAATCTATACTTTCGGCATCTTGCTGAGTAATTGACATTTTCAACATTAACATAGATCCGTTTTTTATTTGGATTCAAGTTTATGGTGCGAATAATTATCACAAGTATGATTATATTATATAATTGCCTACTTTTTCTATATTTCAAGGAAGGTATCTAATTAATAAATTTCTATATATCTCGACAGTTATTCCGATAATTATTGTTTTAGACATAACAATCTCTTATAAATATAGGAAAGAAACTCTATAAGAGATATTTGATAATTTTTTACTACTCACTTTACTTTTCTCATTCCTACTTACTGACTTAGGCATTAGATTGGCCGTACCGAATTGGCTCCTAGTACCAAGCAATTTTCTTTTCTTTGCAGTACATTTCCAACTTCCAAATCCACCAACAACATGATCCAACACTCCTAAAACTCATGATTCTTCAACTTTAAATCCTAAAACCAATAAAAAAAAAAAGAGATACTTAAATGTGTTCTCTCAACTACAAAACAAAATTTAAGCAAAGATCAATAAAGACAAAATCTCACGTACTTGTTTTACTTAAAGTTGCAACTCTTGTGATAACCCCTTATCGCGATCCAAACACTCCTTTGATCAAAGCATAAATCACAATCGAAAATCCATTAGAATTCCCCTCCTTTTCTATTTTATGAAATCATCATTTACCTACTTATGGTTCTCAAGATAATACCCAACAACTCACACTTCAAATTTGATTTCTTTCCTTGCCATACTGAAACAACATTTTGATTAGAAAACAAAAAGATTGTCACTTGAGAAATCCTACGAGACACCTAAAAAAGAAGCCAACCTGCTGTTGGTGTGTTTGCTTGATCCTCTAGAGTAGGATCTACTTGTGAAACAAAATCAATGGCAAAGAGGTGAGCATGCCAAGTTAGGAAGGGCTTTTATAGCTAGCGCTAAAGTTTCCATTTTGTGCTCATAGCTTATCACTTAATTTCTTTCATACCATTACTTTTTATTATTTATTCTCTTATTTTTCCTTTGATTTATTTGCTGGTTTTACAGTCTAAGATATCTCTTCGCATTCGATCCAAATTTTAAAGGATGTGTTTCATTTTTTTTTTTTGGGCCAAACTAAAGAGTGTATTTCAATTTGTGTAAGGCTTAGTGGGTTACACGACCAAGCCAACCACCTTTCGGTTGAACCTACGGGCTGAACGATCTAATTTATAGTGGGCTGTGTTGAAACAGTTCGTTTAATTGTCTAACAAGCCCAAAATCCCAGTGGCTCGATCTGTTGCGACTCCCGTTGTCAATCGTAAATTTTCTCTAGTTCTCCTTCTCGACCAAGGTTTTAGGGTTTTAGGTTTTCCTTCTGCAAAACCCTCACTAAACCTAACCGGAAGAAGAAGAAGAAGAGCAAGAACACAGTGATGGGAAAGATCCCACCTTCCTTTAGGTCAGCAATCTCAACAACCCTAACTCAAAACACTTCTGCATCTTCCTCTTCACTTATCCAAACACCCCTAAAACCCCATCATTTCCCCAAGAAAATTCGGAAGAAAAACCACCCAAAACCTCAACCTCTACCTTCCCAAAAACCTATCACCAGTAAAAGCCTAATCACATCCCCAGATATATCAGAAGCCAAAACCGTGTTCAACTCCATAATTTCATCTTCAAAATCCCAACTTGACCTCAATTTCCATAACTCTCTCCTCCAATCTTATGCCTCAATCTCGTCTCTCCATGATTCAATCTCTCTCCTCAACCACATGTTCAAAACCCACCCTGTGTTATCGCCCGAAAGATCAACTTACCATATACTCCTTGTCCAAGCCTGTAAAGCGCCTGATAGCACCCTCTCCCCTGTCCATCAAATTCTAAACTTGATGGTCCAAAATGGGATTATCCCCAATCAAGGGACTGCTGATGTCGCAGTTCGATCATTATGTTTATCGGGTCGTGAAGATCATGCTATTGAATTGGTAAAGGAACTGTCTTTAAAGCATTCAGTACCCGATACTTTTACTTACAATTTCATGGTTAAGCATTTGTGTAAAAACAGGAGCTTGAGCAGCGTATATAGTTTTATTGATGATATACGAAATTCTTTTGGTTTGAAGCCGGATTTGGTTACTTATACTATATTGATTGATAATGTGTGTAATAGTAAGAATTTAAGGGAGGCAATGCGGCTGTTGGATGTTTTGAGTGAGGAAGGGTTTAAACCTGACTGTTTCGTGTATAATACAATTATGAAGGGGTACTGTATGTTGAGTAGAGGGAATGAGGCTGTTGGCGTTTATAAGAAAATGAAAGAGGAAGGTCTTGAACCGGATCCTGTTACTTATAATACTTTGATTTATGGGTTGTCCAAAGCTGGGAGAGTTAAGGATGCTAGGAATTATTTAGATATAATGGCTGAGGCTGGTCATTTTCCAGATGCAGTAACGTACACATCCCTAATGAATGGTATGTGTAGGGAAGGGGATGCATTGGGAGCTGTCCAGTTGTTAGGGGAGATGGAGCGGAAGGGTTGTACTCCTAACGTTTGCACATATAACACTTTAATTCACGGTCTGTGTAAGTCAAGGTTGCTGTACAAGGCGGTTGAATTGTATGAAATGATGAAATCAAATGATATGAAGCTGGAGACAGCTTCATATGCTGTGTTTGTTAGGTGTCTTTGCAGAAATGGTAAGATTGCTGAGGCATATGAAGTTTTTGACTATGCAGTCGAGAGTAAGAGCTTGACTGATGTTGCTGCTTACTCTGCACTTGAAAGCACTCTCAAGTGGTTAAAGAAAGCTAGAGAACAAGGTCTTGCTGTCTAATTGGTATGTTTTCTTGTTCACCGTGTCACAAAAATTGTTATTGTGTTTGGATTTAATTTTCTGTTGGTTTATATTACGCCAATTGCTTGCCATACTGGCATGAGATAGTGCAGAGCTGAACCCCTATGTCGAATCTGTTGGTGTCAAGTTCTGTTTTCTGTCTCCAGACAATATCAAAGTAGTATGATAGGTTCGTTCTTTCTACAAGCTTGGGCTATACCATAAGAAAGTCTTGCTTTAGAAAAATGTTGAGGAGTTTAATTGAAAGAAAGCATTAGATTATTTTAGATAAAGAAAATTATATTGCTTAACTGTGTATTCCCTCTTACTATAGTAATATTCTAGGATGTTTGTAAAGTTTATAATTCCCTGACCATCATTCATCTGTCTGTCAAATTAAACGTCATAGTAGGATGCACAACCTTGACTATTCCGAGAGAAAATTCAGAAGATGCCAACCTTTCTTGTGATTTCAGCTGCTTATTAGATTTTATTAGAACCAAACATAGCTGCATTTTTCTTGGAAAATTGGTTGTATTCCTCTTTGTCGAGATTGTGACCCCTTGTTGCAATCCTGTCCTCTGTCTTCCAAATGTCATGAGCATTTTATTGTGCGGTCTAGTCGGTCCTAAACCACATACGACTTGTAGATCCAGAGAGCTTTCTTTACATCTACTCATTCACTTGTTTTGCATTTTGGTGCTGAAGAACATCCCGTTCACTTCACTGCATGGAATGGACGTGTAATAGAATTCCAATTCTCAAGAATTGAATAAACTCATAATATTTGTCATAGTGTTCACTTGGACCAAAATACACACATGGTGTAGATATGTAATAATACAATTGAAATTACAATATTACCCTTTTCTTCTACTTGCTCTGTCCGTCTGTTTGTCTCTCTCCCATCTATTTTTCTCCCTCTATGGAAATGCAGCAAAATCTCTCTCTCTCTCCTTAACTTTGTAAACTCAGAAACCCTCTTCCCTTCTAACCTTCAAACAGAGAAAAACCAAAAACTTCTTTTTCTTTCAGCTTTGTTTCAGTCCACCCTGTAGATCTCGTTTCTTCTTCAACTTGCAAATCATGTCTTTGTTTCCTTCTTCATCTTCTTTCTTATGTTTCTTCCATTTATTTTTTCAAATTTCGATTTATCATTTTCTTTTGTTTACAATAGGAGTTTTTCAATCAAGGATACCATGGAGTCTTCTTAATTTGTCTCTAAGCATATGATGCCATATCCTTAGACAGGTGGCTTACTTGATTCGGCGGATTCTAATTTTCTTCTTTTTCTTTTGATTTTTCTTGTCAATCAAGGACAGAGAAAAATTATCATAATTTGAACTATTATGGGTTGTCGAAGCATCTGTCAGTCTTACAATAAAGAGCCAGATGTTTGCCTAGACATGATCATTCTCCTGACTGGAAGTACACATCCAACTGGCAATCCATTAACCTTATCCAAAGAGCAACAAGATGATGCTTGGCTATCTAAATGTCGAGCAGTCAGATCAAAGAGAACCTCAGAGACTGCATAATATGCTGCTGCATTCACATTTCAGTCTCGAGTATTTCTGAAGCCGGTCTGCCTGAATTTATAGAGCTGATCACCGGGTCTGGGCTATATTGCCAGAATTCGCCCATTTGATCCTTAAGCTAGCTTTCTTTCAGTTCAAGTTTTAACACAGAATATGAGTTGTTCACCCTTGCCTTTTCGATTTACTATAGTGAAAAGCACCTTTTTGCTGCTGCTATTTGGGTGTACAAGAATTACGAATAAGAAGCGACCGCCGTACTCTGCTTGTATGTGGACAATTTGGAGGGAGTATAAATTAATATCTGTAGGGTAGAAGTTGTCTTTTGACTCATCAATGTCAACCAATTTTGTTCAAGTTGTGGACAATTTTCCTATAAGCATTGTTTTCATGTTTATATTTCATAGTTTGTATATGCTTGGAGAACGAGACAGTTTATGAATGGAATGGAGTAACAATGGGGATACACGTAAGGCAAGGACTTGCCAGTTGGCGGCTCAAGACAAATCTCAAAAGATACGTCTTATAACACTTTCAATAATCACACCGTTATCTAAAAATTATAAAAAGTTGGGAAACAGTAACGTTTTATCGTTTTTTTATAATGTTGCTAAAGTTGGTAGGCAGTGGCAGCACCTCTATTAAGAATGTGCCATATAGGAAACTGGACTGGTACGCGGACGGAGCACCTAGCTGTAGCTCTGGAAACATGGGGTTATTACAAAAAGGACTCAATATTAAGCTGCTACCTGGCAACTTGTGCGAAGAAATTCCCGTGCCAATGCCAATGGCAAAGTTTTATGGTTCCTTTTAGCTCTTTATGTTGTACTTGTATCTCATATTGAAACTCAGATGATTAAGGTCACAACTCTTACAAAGATGATCGTTTGATGATGTACCGTCAATCTTTTTTACAATTTTAGTGATTTGAATTATTATATATAAAGTCCAAATTTAAAAAAAAGAAAAAGAAAAAAGGGAATCTATTTGCTTAAAAATTTAACATATAATGGTTCATTCCAACAATTTCATAGATGATATGATACGTTTGATGCTCTTCTTCGAGAATGGGAAATGGTTGGTCTCTTTCCTCTTTTAAAATGTAGGATACCTGGTCTCTAGACTGAGTTGAAAAACATAGATAACAACAAAGAAAAATAAAGCATAAAGATACCTAATTCTACACCGTTGGATTACGATTTTATCGTCATGAAAATCGTCAATATGAACTGTGCTTAGGATTTAGGATAAACTTTGGGGTTTTGTAGCACTCGTTTTTAATATGAATGCAGCCTAGGAAAGATGTTCTGGGATCTTCGTATAATATGTAGTTAACATGTTCATATATGTGAAAATGTTCATATGTTATGATTTATCTTGCAAATTTTATCTCTACCATAAGGACGAAGATAATTAAAAAAAAAGTAGAGAATCTCTCAGAAGTAATTATTTAAGCCTTGGCCGGACGCAGTGGCTTTAGGAGAATTATTGTACTTTTCATTGTAAATTATTGCCTTTTTTTACTGTAGAAAAGGGTAGATTCCTTTATCTTTTTAAATTATTGTACTATATACAAATATTTACATTTTGATCCTTAAAAAAGAATCCAATAAAGATATATATCCCATTTATTGGTATTCTATATAAATCTTGGATATAAAACTGAAATGAACTAAGAAAAATCACTAGAGAAAAATACTTGCTTAGAAAAACTTTTTAAACACCCTTATCTTTTAGATATTTCCATATTCTATCTACGTTACCCACATTTTGTAAGCATATATTCTGTAAGTAATAATATAATATATTCATCTCTTCTGTAAGCTCTTTGCTCTTGATCTCTACTCTCTATATTGTTTTTTGGGTCCTAGCAAACTTATTATTATTTTACGCTTTCCTTATTTGGTTATCAATCCAGTCATTATCTTTATTACATGCCCTCTTTCTTATTTATCTTTCTTACATATTGAATCGGACGGAAATTCTTGTCTCATGACTTCGGGTGTATCTGTTTCGTGATAAATGTTAATTTGTTTATTTATTTTTGCACTCGCTGTTTCATGTTACCTATGCAAGATCATGCTGCAGTCACTTGGGCACAAGTTTTTCAGAGCCAAAATGTCACTTAATGTTGTCCCATGTGACAGCCTCTGAAATGGAAACACCAGCGTCCAAATGCAACGTCCACACAATATCAACAAGAATTTCATACATAACTCTTCAGCAAAATTAAAAGCCTCTACTTACCGGTGAAAGAGCATGTGCTGGAACTGCAGGCGTCCGACTATTACGTCTCTGGAATTCCGGTATCGATCAGATGCTTCCTTACCACTTAACAAGAAGCGAACCCGTTTAGTGTTTCTTCCGCCTAATGTTTCCTGTTCATTTTTCACCTATATTATAAGAAGATGCATTCAATGGAGATATGAGATAGGGGTTCGGAACACACTAAATAGTTATTTAGGGTTGGTTTTTGGTATATTTATACCAAGGCATGGGGCACCCACTCCATCCCAACCCTTGGTTCTAAGTAAATTCCTTAAACCCATCGGTTTCGGTCCATGGATCTTAGACCAGTGTTCCAATTAATTTTTTATTTTTTTTTTTAAGAGAATGAAATATTTTGAACTTAAAAAAAAAAAAAAAAAATCAAGCCTAAGAATCTTATAGTTTTCAGCCCATTTTTTGAAAACGAATGAAAGCATTTGCCTTTATTTGTATAAAAGTACATCGTACTTTTTTTTTTTCCCCAAAAAATTACATCCTCCTTCTTGAATTGTAGCATTAGTATCATGGGACAAAAGTCTAAAACTATAAGACCTAACTGTACGTTGCAACCTTAAAATCCTTGAACGACCTTCTTTTTGATAAGACTTCGAAGATTAACAATCGAGCGACCACAATTCCCCGATTGGATCACTTCCAGGTTCCATGAATTGCATCAAAGCCCCCTTGAACTCTTAAACTTTTTCATATTATATGGTATTGCTCCTCAACAACTAAAAATAGGCATTGTCTCGAAATAACAAACACATGCATGTTCAAGATAACATTATGAAATGCTTACTTGTCCTTATAAAAACACACAAATCATTTCACCATGAAATCGAAATAGCCGAGAATACATGAAAAATGCCGGCAATGGCAATCACCTCAGAAAGCTATCATCACTACACCATTGTTGTACCAACGGCAAGCCTAGATTCTTGGAGTTGCAGCTCTACTTTCTGCCACATATTGCCTTCTCATTGCTCTTAATATTTTATTATATTGATTTAGAAAATTTTATCGAGTGCTCTTGAGTAAGAAACTTCTCATTTTCTATACACATTTTTTTTTAAGTATATAATTATTATTGAAAAGTGCAAAAAATTTCTTTTATAGATCCTCGATAAGTATCCCTAGAGTAACCATTAACGAAACAACTTTGATTAATTACATGATTTGGTCCTTGAAGGACAGACCACCACTCTTGGCCAGCTTTGTATGTTCATAATGCAACATCTCAATAATGTAACAAGATTCTGGTCAAAAAATACAAACCGATAACGATTAGAAGGCAAAGGAAAATCATACGGCTAACATGACCCGGACTTACCACTAAATTTAGGTTTTAAACTCTTATCCTAGGATTACAGCAAAATAAAACAAATTATAAGCTCTACGTTGCCTATGCCATGACCAAGAATTAAATAAAAGTGTATACGTTGTAGGTTTGTTGGCCAAGAGCGTTACAGTCACCAAAAGGTTAAGGTGACCCACATTGTCCTCACATGGATTCTCATTTAGTGACATTTAATTGGCCTTGTCGTTATATATAAAGATAGGATTGGACATTCTAGTAAAACGTAGCCATTTCCTCTTAATCTATACCTTCAAATTCTAGGGTTACCTCTCTCATTTTGCATTGGTGATAGAAATTATAATGGAATGCTCATGTCCTCCTATTAGATCCATTAGTTTGCCTTCTAGATTACGCTCAAATCCCATTGAAATTGTAAATGAGTTGACAAAATTGAGAAATTTGAGTTTGTCAACTTGTGATAATGCATCATCTCCTTTTATAACAGAAACTATTCAGTCCAATATGACAAGACTTGCAGGATATGTTTGTGTTGAAGAGATCATAAACTTTCCAATGACCCAACAAGCCCTTTATCATGCCCAAAATAGAAAACCAATTGAAGATGCACTAGAAGGATCACTTTCAATGATTGACCTATGTGGTTGGGCAAAAGACATGATCTTCACAATGAAAGAGGAAATCTAAGAAGTCCAATTGGCATTAAGAAGGAAGGGGAGATCTTTGAGTATTGAAAGTCATATTTCAAATTTTATTCCCTATAGGAAGAAGTTAAGAAGGGAAATCTCAAAGCAACTTAGGCACTTGAAGAATGTTGAGTGTAATTTGGGAAGCTTTTACTTATTTTTGGATAGAGAAGATAACTGTCTTAATGCTTTGATTGAGTTGATAAAGGAATTGAGCAACCTTAGTGTCTTAACATTGAACTCTCTCTTGGTGTATTTGTGTGCAACAAGGTCCAATACTAAAATTGGTGGTTAGTCTTTGTTGTCAAGATTAATGTTGACATCTGATAAAGGTAACGAGGTGCTCAATGAAGTGGAGAGTATTGATTATGCTCTTTCTAATCTCCATGGAAAATTAGGCAAAAGTCAAAGTAGAGTCGAAGTCAAAGTTGCTCAAAGGAAATTAGAAACACTACAGAGTTGCATACAAGGATTTGAAGGAGGATTAAATTGCCTTTTCAAATGCTTGATTCAAAATAGGATGTTTCTTCTCAATCTCCTCACATTTCAAGGATGTTCTCTCTCTTGTACATTATAGTTTGAAGTCATAGAGTTAATATTGCAAGGGTTTGTCCCACAAAACATTTTTGTCCTATTGATGTAAAAATTATACATATTAAAATTCTCAAAGAAAAATTTTTCTTACCTTAATTTTTAAGTCTCTTGATGTTATTTTATGTATGTAGTATGTGAAATGTGCGTGATATTATTTGTAATACATAAATAAATAGAAAATTATGCATGAACATCCAAGAAAAACATGCATAAATCTTGAAAACTAGTATTTAAAAAATTAGGCTATATCATTAGACATTCTATTCAATAATCAAAATTGATCAAACCCACTCGAAAACTAGTATTTAAAACATTAGGCTATAATGATCTTGGTGCATAAATCTTTACGGTTGACATACCAACCAACTTCTTGTAGAAGGGAATGGTTTCTTCATCAAAATCCAAAACTCCAATTTCCATTTTTAGGAAGTCTTCTTCAAAGGCAAAGATAATCATATCTCCATTTCCTTAACTTTAACATTATTTCATAGCATATAGTTGATATTATGTAATTCCAATGATAAAAAAACCCAAATCATTTGTAATATAAATATTTATTTAGAAAATTAATTTATTCTACAATTTATATTAGGAAATGAGTTAAAACAAAAATTAAATATCATTATATACTATTTGAGATGGAACAAACCTTAAACCAATCTAAAATTTTGTAAATAGCATCTCGTATCCTTTATCACAAAATTACTATTCACTTTAGGGATTCAATTGAGCAAGTTGTTTATATAAGGTGTTCTAATCATCTTTACTTGATGAAAACTCCATAAAGTAATACCTATATGATTTTAACTAGATTTTAGGATATGGCTCAAAACCTTATAGAATTTAGATATAGTTTTGAGACTAAAAAACTGATGGAAAACAAAAATAAGAAATTAATAATAATATTAGCTCTTAGCCTAAGCATGCCTTAGCTTAGGTGCAGACATATTGAGCATTTTTCATAGTTGACAATGTCATTATCTCATTGATTTTATCATACATACTTTTACTAAGAAGATTGACAAGAATATTGAGAGTTTGTTTATAGAAATCCTTTTGCAGAATATGCTCACAACATCTTAAAAATTGAAAGCAAAATAAAATATACTATGTAATCAAAGTAGGACGGGTTAGGTATCGAGTCCATAATGATCCTATAGGGGTATGATTTGCTAATAGAAGGAAAAACTCTATAGAGTTTTGGAAATGTTAAATCTTATAGGGACTGATTTTAATAATGTGAGGACAAACCCTAGAGGGTGTTTTAGGGTTTTGAGAGATGCTAAACTTTATGGGGATAAGTTAGGATTTTGTAAGACTTGTCCCAAACCCACCCCAATTACATCTCTGATTCACTCTATCAAGAGATCACTTCTTAGGAATAGAGATATGACATCACCTCTAATTTGCCTAAATTCAAATCACAATTTCTTACAAGGGTTATAAGTAGCAACATCTAAGAAGATTTTCATTATAATCTTAAGTCAAACATACATTAGGGATCTTCATAAACCCAACCCCCCTAAAAAAAAGGGGAAAGAAAAAACCAAATCAAACTTTAGGAGATATGCCTATAATTTCATGTCTAATAACATTTTTACAATTAAAATTAACTTATAGAATGGATTTCTCAACAAAGCGACTTTATAGGAGAAGCTATAAATTAGAATGTTAATTGATGTGATTTCATTGAAAAGAAGAGAAATCGTCAATCCATACCTTAAGTTAATGGTCCTAATGTAATTTGAACATTAACAAACAATTTTAGTTGAAATAGGTCCTTAAAATAGAAATTAAGTAGATTTATACCTACTGACCTAAGTTTAAATGACATAAGAAAGACCTGAATTTCAATTTCAATAAATTAGTAAGATGACATTTGTGGAAGACAACTACACAAAAACCTTGATTAGGTCTCATAAAGGAGCACTACTGGCAAAAATAGTGAAAAGTAAGATAAAACTAGCCAAAACTAGAGTTAGTCATTCAACCAGCTTTTTAGCAGTTCCACTACCACTCTATGAAGAATCATGAATGTGTAAAACAAGTTTAGATCTTATTGAATTCTAATGCAATCATAATGAAAAGGATGAACGTTGATGGTTGTATTTCAGAGAGCATTAAGAGTTCTGTAATGGATGTGCATATTCTATATTTTATTCTCAATAGTACAGTAGCACATATTTATATATATAAGGGCTCTGCACGTGAGATAAATAAATTAATCCTAGTTGTCCTAACTACTAATTGTAAACTATACAAAGTATATATTCAACACTCTCCCCTCAAGTGGGACTTAGTAAAAGTCTTAACTTGAAATGAAAAGACTGCAATGGTGCTGTATGAACACCTTTGGTCATGATGTTTGCAAGTTGGGAAGAAGAGGGAATGTAATCAACAGAAAGGAAGTTAGAAGACAAATGATCTCGAATAAAATGAATGTCAACTTCAATATGCTTAGTGTATGTGTGAAAACACGGATTTTCTACAATAGATTTAACTGACTTGTTATCTATAAGCAAATGAGCTGGCAGATTTATAGAAACATGAAGATCATGTAATAAAAAAGAAATCCAACGAAGTTCCTTCACTATTGTTGTAAGATTGCAATATTTAACCTTTGTTGAGGATAACGACACGATTGCTTGTTTTTTGGTCTTCCATGACACCAAAGAAGAGCCAATGAATACAAAAAATTTGGAGATTGATTTCCTATCTACATGAGTGCAACCTAATTGGCATCCAAGTAGGGTAGTAGTGAAAGAGGACTTGTGCAAGAAAAGAATAAACCCTGTTCAATGGTACCCTTAAGATATTTTAAAACATGAAATGCAGCTTTTAAATGTGTTATCCTTGATTGTGAAACAAATTAGCTTAACTATTGAATAACAAAAGATAAATTTAGTTTTTTAATTGTGTGATAAAGCATTCGCCCCACTAAGCGACGATATGAAGAAGGATCCTCTAACAACTGTCCATTACAATTTAACAACCTCAAATGAGAAAGAAAAGGAGTTTAGAGTGGCTTACAACCTGGCAATCCCACATTTGTTAAAATGTCCAAAAGAAACTTTTGTTGATTTAAGACATAACCAGTTGACAACTTGCAAACCTTAATGCCTAAGAAATATTGAACTTCGCCTAAATCTTTTATTGTAAAGGCCTTATCAAGAGCAAGTTTCACTTATTGAATATTGGACAAACACTCCCCCACTATCAACATGTCATCCACATATACTAGTAAAGCAACAAAGTGATTAGGTTCATGCTTAACAAACAGAGAATAATCCGATCTTGATTGAGTAAAACCCAATGGCATGATGAATTTACTAAATTTTGTGTTCAATCGACCGGAAGCTTGTTTGAGTCCATAAATAGACTTAACAAGGTTACAAACTTGGCCCTTTTAATGAGGATACCTTTCTAGAGGTGTCATATAAATCCCATCATCAATGTATCCACGAAGAAACACATTGTTGATGTCTAATTGATGAAGAAAAAAATCTTTAACAATAGCTAATGCAAGTAGAATTCTCACAATGTAGAGTTTTGCAATAGGGGAAAAGGTATGAGTATAATCAATACTCTCAATTTGGCTATAACCCTTAGCTACTAGCCTAGCCTTAAACCTTTCAATAGTTCCTTTGGCATGATAATTTATTTTGTAAACCCATTTAAATCTAATAGGTTGTTTACTTAGAGGTAAAGAGGTTAAAACCCATGTTTAATTAGCATCTAAGGTTAACAACTCTTTATGCATTATATCAACCCATCTAGAATCACTTTTAGCTTCATGATAAGATTGAGGTTCTCAGACTGTAGGGAGATTAGCAATTGAAGCTATATAATCCGGTGGGTAGGAACAAAAGGATGTAGAATTGAATAAAGGGTGAGGTTTAGAGTGATGTAAAGATGTAATCATAGCGACTGTGTTTGTGAAATCAATGGTGGAAGTGGATGTAGGATATGTAGTCACATTATTAGGTGTAATCATGTGAACAATATGTATAAAATCATTCAACCACTTATGAACTTACTTGATATGAATAGAATGTCTAAGAGGAACAACAGAAGATGTAGAAGAAGGAACATGATTATTAGATAAAGGATTGTGAGAATAAACATAATCAATAGGAGTTTCTATATTAGAAGGTTGTAGATCATTGTTTGTATATCAGTAGGATGTGAGTTATCAAGGATTGGAGTAACACTATTAAGTACATGTCAAGAATTATCAACATAAGGCATGGAAGCTAAAACATCTTATGAAGATGAAGGAAACAAATGAGAATGATGTAAAAGTGAATGAGTGTCTAAAGAAGAATCAAGTGTAGAATTGTTGAAGGGAAAACGATTATACAACTTATAGGCCTTTTGACCATATGGGTAGCCTAATAAAATACATCTTCTCCCTCTTGCATCAAATTTGTCTCTTAAGTGTAAGGTTGAATAAGCATAATACAAGCATCCTATTACTCTCAAATGGGAATAGGAAGGAGGTTTCTCATATCACAATTCATAAGGGGATTTCCAAGAAGGAATCTGTGATGGCATTTTGTTAATTAAATGTATAGCAACTAACAAACAATCTCCCCAAAATTGTTTAGGTAAATTGGCATGCAAATGAATTACTCTAGCAATTTCCACCAAATGTCTATGTTTTCTTTTGACAATGCTATTTTATTTAGGAGTATAAATGACATTCCTTTGATGTACGATGCCATATTTATGAAAATTTTTTTGGCATTTCTTAGAAAGAAATTTAACCCCATTGTCTATTCTAATATGTTTAGGTGTAGGATGGAAGTGGTTTTAAACAAGAGTGAAGAAATTGGCTAAAATAGTAATAGCTTTTGACTTAAACTTCATCAAATAAGTTTATGTATACTTGTAGAAGTCATCAACAATTGTTAAAATGAACCTTGCACCACTTAGAGATGTTACTTCATAAGCTTCCCTAGATGTCCACATGTAACAAAGCAAAAGAATTTAAAGTTCAAGAAACACCATTATCAAAAGGTAATCTATGGAACTTAGCAAGATGGCATGTATCACAAAAGAAATTTGATGAAATAAGTGCTTTGCAATCTGGAATGTGTTTGATTTTTCCCAAAGAAGCATGACCTAGAAAATTATGTACAAGTAACAGGCTATCCTTATTCATATTGACATTAGTAGAAAACATACAATGGTTAGTTGTTTGTCTTATTACATAAAGTCTACAATATACACTAGCCTTTGCAATAGTTTAATTAGTAGTAAGGTCCTATAAAAGGTAGTCATTGGTAGTGAAAAGAACATGAAGATTAGAGTCTTTAAGAAGCTTACTGACTGAGATGAAGTTGAATTTAAAGTTTGGTGTGAAGAGAACATCCTTTAACAATATTTGGTTAGTAAATTAGACATTTCCAATTGTATTAACAAGTTTGTGTGAACCATTTGGTAGTTTGACTTTAATAGGACTAGTGATTGTACGAAAATTGGTCATTAGGTGATGAAAAGGTGTAATATGATTAGAGGCTCTAGTATCCATAATCCAATCACCTATATTCCTATCATTGGAGGCTAAAAATGAACTAGATTGAGGAAAAGCAATACATGTTGCTTCAACAAAAATAATAGTAACACCCATATGATTTGCATCCCCTTGTTGCTATGAACTAGCCTTCAAAGCCTTCAAGACTTCAACACAAACCTTGTTAATCAAATCAAATCCATAGGAAGAGGAACTTACAGACTCTTGTTCATCTAATGGTGAAATTCCTTCCTTTGGTCACACATGCTGCTATAGCATTCTTTCCATTCTTACTGCTGTTACTGTACTAATGTGGAAAACCTATTTTTTAAAAACATTTGTTGATGGTGTGTCTAGATTTCTTAGAGTGAGAACACACTATACGAATACCAGTTTTATTGCTTTTCTCCCTTCCATCATTAAACGCTCTTTTCTATTGTAGTTTAGAAATGATGCAAGCAACATTGTCATCCACATTACTCATCCATCCACTTACTTGCTTTTGTTTTTCTATTTGAAAAACCAAGTAGTAAGCCTTACTAATGATCAGAAGAGGATCCATTGAGAGGATTTGACTTCGAACATGTTCATAGCAGTCACTCAAACCCATAAAAAATTGCAATAGCTTTATCCTATTATCAATATTAGCCATTCATTCATTTAGATTGCAACTACATGCATCAATTGCACTACAAGTACACTCTAATGTTGGACACAAACTATTCAGCTCATCCCTTAGCTTCTTAAGTTTATTGAAATACATCCTTACCCAATCATTCCTTTTCTTAGTATTCATAAAATTATATTGTAATTGATATATCAAAGGTCTATTTGTTAATTCAAACCTATTGCATATATCATCTCACAATTCTTTAGAAGATCTAGCATACATGAATGCTTTCGCAAGATCCTTTTTCATAGCATTCAACAACCAGTAATGAATCATGTAGTTGCATTTAATTCATCGATGTAATTCAGTTTGATTATTTTCTAGCCTAGATATTGAGCCAATGATAAAACCTAATTTTTCTTTAGCTCATAGAGTTAACTTAAGGGATCTACGCCAATTGAGGAAATTTAATCCATTGAAGATAATTGTTGTGATCAAAGTTTTAAGGTTATCAAAAGCACTCAATTGCAAAGGATCTTTTACTGCAATTTCTCCATTCATATTTTGCAACGTAAACACTAGAAACCTTCGACATTTAATCTTGAATTGAAAAGAATAAACAATTATCAATCAATTCCTTTAGATCGATACTCTAATACCATGTGAAGAATTGTAAATGTATAAAACAAGTTTAGATCTTATTGAATTTTGATGCAATCATGATGAAAAGGATGAATGATGATGATTGTATTCCAGAGAGCACCAAGAGTTCTATAATGGATGTATATATTCTATATTATATTCTCAGTAGTGTAGTAGCACATATTTATATATATAAGAACTCTATAGTGAGATAAATAAACTAGTCCTAGCTATCATAACTACTTTCTGTAACTAACTACTAATTGGAAACTATATGAAGTATATTTTCAATACCTCCTTATTAGAGTAGACTCTCATTTTGTTTGATTCATGCTTCTTTGAAACCATAGATAATCACCCTCAAACTTGAAAATCACATAAAATTTAGTTTAAAAAATTATTTATATTATGAAATAAATTACTTCTTGTTCATTAAATTTATCAATTTTTAGAAATTTTATGGAAGGAGGATATTAAGAGATTATTTTTTGTTAATGCATGTGGCAAGTATGTACTAATTCTACCTTATTTGGTTGGCTAAGCTTATAGGAATATATAATGGACTTAATCATTATTCAGCCCTTGACTTATTATTGTGTATCGTTTTGAAACAAATGTCATAACTAATTGGATAAGTAGGTCATAGAGTAATTTTTTCTACATATTGTGTTAGAATATTTAGAATGAAGTGGGTTATGCTTAGGTATTGAATGCCACCCTAATCGTGGACAAATGGGCCATCAGTTATTAGCTAATTTAAAAATATCAACATTTGAACATTTTTCCTTCAATATAATAGCAAGTCAATCTTTCGTGTTTGTATGTGGTTGTTTAAAGTGGATATATTACCTAATTTCATCCATAAACAATGTAAGGGCAGTATTTAAGAAATTCAAAGTCCTTCTATAATTCCAATAGTATTTTGGAGAATACTATTGTAATTTACCTAAATTTTATTATAACATTAAAAAGTATGATTTCCACTTTAGTATTTCTTAGATTTTTCATAGGACTCAAGTTTAAGTATGTAAGCGAGGATGTAGATATAAGTGAAGTTAGACTATATCCTAACCAATGGACTAAAGGATGCCTTAGTCTATTATTAGGGTAGGTCAATTGATTGAAACAGTCAAGTGTTGGCTAGGGAAGGGTAGTGACTTAGCCAAAGTTATTTGATCTAAATTTTTATTTTTTTTCTTAATTATGTTTTATTATAGTCTACGTTGCTTCTCATATCGAGTCATTAAGTTTTAGTTTGTAACACTATAGATTTTTCTTAATTATGTTTTCTTATAGTCCATGTTACTTCTCATATTGAGTCATTAAGTTTTAGTTTGTAACACTATAAATCTATAGTGCATAATGGGAGTAGAAGGAAACCTAAGACTTTGTTATTGTAGTGTTTATGTAATTATAAGAGAGAACTTGTATCTAGACTTGTGCATGGGTAAGTTTTGAGTCGTAAACTGGCCCATTGAGCTATTGAACTAGCTCAGGCCTACCTTAGGTGAGCTTGAATTGATTAATGAATCATTAGGCCTTAAGGATCTAAGCAGTTCAATCTTATCAAACTAGCGAGTTGGTAGGCCATTGAACCGTCGGGTTGAACTGCAAGTTGAACAGGTGGTTCGGCTCGACGGTTTGGGGCTAAGGTAACTCCAAAAATTAAAAATATATATAATATATAATATACTATATATATATATTGTATATATATGTAATGCAAACATACTATGTATATACACTATATAATATATATACTATATATTATTCTATATAATATGTGTATTGTATAATATACTATAATACATCATGTAGTCTAAACAAATTATTTTGGGATAAAAAAAAATTGAATCGAAAATAAAGTTTTGGATTTATAAGCAACAATATAAAGTTTTACATTTAAATGGAAAAAAAAAAAATACATGAATAATCCGTAAATTCTTTACAATTATTAATGAAAATTTGAAAAAAGTAAAAGAAAAAAAAAGCAAACCAATGGTTCAAGGGTAAATAGGTCCGAACCCATCTTCTTAAGGCCCGAGCCTAGTTCACTCCCTTTTTGGCACATGTCCACTTGGATCTATGTCATTACACAAGTGGATTTATTTATTGTCTTGTTCGTGGTTTTCTAACCTAGTCATGTGGTTTTCTAGTTTAAAATCTATGGTTGGAATTCTCTCTTTCTTTTACTTGTTATTATCTTGTTAATTCATAAATTGGTATTCAAGTGCTTTTGACATGATAAACCATTATCAAAGTGAAGTTGATAGAGAGATTTGAGATTTAGGTTTTGTGATCTACATATTGAAGAGATGACGATAAAGTACGATGTTAAGAAATTCGATGAATGGATGAATTTTAGTTTGCAACATGACAATGCTAACCCTTACATAGGTAGGCTTCTTGAAGGTAATGAGGCCGCAACTGAAATCCATGAAGCATCAAACCATAAATCATTGCCACCCCCATCAAACTTCCATGTTTAGCAATTGAAGGTAAATAAAATAGTCTCCATAAAATGCACATTTTGTGAGTGAATACATGCAGTGTATATCAGTTCCCCCATAAAATAATAAGACCAAAATATCCCAGAAATCCTATCATATGAAGCTGGAGATGGCTTCATATGCTGCGTTCGTGAGGTGCCTTCGTGGAAATGGTAAGGTTGCCGAGGCATATGAAATTTTCGTCTGTGCGGTCGAGAGTAAGAGCTTGACTGATGTTGCTGCTTACTCTGCTTGAAAGCACTCTCAAGTGGTTAAAGAAAGCCAGGGGAGAATGGGGCTGTCTAATTGGTTTATTTTGTTGTTCACTGTTGGTTATTGTGTTTGGATTTAGTATTCTACTGGTTTATATTATGCCAAATGCTTGCCATAAGTGCATGAAATGGTGCAGAGCTGAACCGCTATGTTGAATCTGTTGTGGTCAAGTTTTGTTTTCTGTCTCCAGACAATATCAAAGTAGTCCGATAGATTTGTTTTTCTTACAAGCTTGGGCTTTACCCTAAGGAATGTCTTGCTTTGTGAAAAATGTCGAGGAGTTTAATTGAAAGAGAGCAATAGAATTTGTTTTTTTCTTCAAAACCCCCATAGCCTTAGGAACTCCTCATCACCCTTCTCCATTGCTAAAGCTACTCCTTCCCGTTGCTTTTTCCTTGAATACAGCACCTAGTTACTGAGCGTTATTGATGCTTTAAGAAGCAACTCAGAACGGCAGCACCTTCTAATGTTCCATCAATGCAAATCATAGAACTTCATGAGACTTTCCGTAGTACCTGTTTACCTGCAAAGGAGAAAAAAAAAAAAAAAAACAGAAGGTAGGAAGTAATCGAGATTTTGGGATACCAAAATCTGCAGATCATGAACCCCACGAATCTACTTCGAGATAAAACTTTAGAAACGGAAAATGGACGATTTTGGGATTATAATTTCATTAATTTCCAGAGTAAAAAATCATAAAATTGATCTCACCTTACAATTAGAAATGTCTGGACTATCAGGAAAGTACTGGATAGAACTTGAAGAACTTCATATCTTGGAAGGCCAATTTAATCTCCTTGCTCATTTCCTTAAGGGCTTTATTCCAAGCTTCTCTTGCCTAAAAGAAAGCATCATAGGGAATGTAATTACTCAATAAACAATAGCTTGTAAATAGACTCGATCTGTAATAGTATTTTTATTCATTAGGAATTGAATAAAGCTAATATAAGCTAAATTCCGTGAAATCATGAATGATAAAAGAGTATCTTTTTTTTTTTAGCTTTCTTCCTTTTACGAATCTCCTCGGTTTACAAACTCCTGAACAAAAAAGGAGTGTCAAACAAAATATAGTATTAAACACTTTACAAAAATTGACTCAATATCTTCGATTGCCCCTTATCTTCAAGTGAATGTATGATTTTAAATGGTTTTTCTTCAATTACACCTTATCTTCAGCTTTTATTAATTGGTTAGAAAAATCTTATAGGGCTGCTCATTTTGCCTTGCCTCATAAATATCTTTTTCCAATAATAAAAAGAAAATGGAAAGAATGATTGCTTGTGAAATCTTTCCAAAAGACAATCAAATGGAGACACCTTTATTAAACGCTTCACATCTTTAATTAATTTATCAAATGCTATTCAGCACAGAAGAAATATATAAATAAAATCCTGTAATATAGTAGGACAAAACCATCCCCACTAAGAGAGGTCCCGGCCACAATTTTCACGCGCAGCAAGACAGACAATAATAGGAGTTTCACCTTTAGAAGGTCTAGAGATGATGCCCAGTTACATTGGTGCCTATAAATATATAAACATAATTATATAATTAAAGGTTTTATTCTCACTTTCTAGAAAAATTTTGAGTTATTATTATGCATAAGAACATAAATAATTAATTAATTTTTTCAAAGAAGTAATTGCATAACTAACTCATGCATGGGAGAAGAGATTAATTTAGTAGTTTCATGTATTAAACTGAAACTCTCTCCTCCCACTTAAATAATTACTTGCAGTATTTATCCCAAATGAAAAAAAAAAAAAGAAAAGAAAAGGAAAAAAAAAAAATTGCAATGACTTCCTCTCTTTTAGGGAAAAGGGTTTAATAAATTCATGTATTAGGTTCTATTACGAGCATAATTTGAACCACGGTGCTCTTTTCATGCTCATGTTCCTCGAATGGCTGATATGGCAGGATGAATAATTGGGGAAGGAAAACTCTACACATTAAGCACTGGGTCTTACTTTACAAAATTACTAAATCAAGGGTTATTCCACCAATACACAGGACATTTAACAAAAGGTAAAACTCATTCTTTTCCCTGAAAATTGAGGTAAACGATCTTTTCATACTCGTGGTTTTATCAGTGATATTTCAACCTTTTCATTAAAGACAAATTGAACCACAGTGATTACAAGTAATAAAACTGACCTGCAGAATATATAAGAACTTATAAGGCAGGCAGTAATCATATTTGTTCACATGCTCAATTTTTAAATGTTTCAAAGATGACCTTTAAAGCGTGAGATTCAAACCATCAGATGTCAAGATTTGGTTCGATGAACATAAGTAACACCAATAAACATACCACCTTTGCTTGCATCCCAAAGTGATTTTCATTCTTTCTACATGACTGTCCCTGTATACAAGATGATAGATCGTCAGTAAAGCAGTCTTACTGATGCATATCACACATCGAAAAATGAGCCTATATCACCTTTTCTCCAAAGGAAATATGGGAACCAGTCCATTTTCATATGTTTCATAGAAACTATCTGTTCATTCCCTCTTTGGACTGTTTTATTCCAATTTTGTCTGTCGGTGGGAATGGAGATACCATCTGCAGAAGGTAGATATCGCATATGAGGATGTTACAAGAAATATCAAATCATAAACCTCAAAGACGGGATGTATGAAAATATATATATACATATTGATAAGATTTGAAATTCCAAATGAAAATCAACTGTTGGAAAGCAAAAGCTTTTGATTTTATCCCCTTTCTAAGACAACTATCAAGGATGGTCTTCTTTCATTCTGCATTACATCATTGGCTCTGTAAATTTCACGGACAATTTTTTCCTTTTTCTCTTATTCATGCAAATTAAAACTTGTGAATATGAATCTTGATTAAAGGATGAAACTGACTAATTTGATGCTTGATTCAGTTCACAACAAATAAAAGTTGAATGAGAGAAACCAGCCATTTAACAAGAGCTGGATATACTTGGAAAACTTCCTACTATCCAACTTCTAGTAGCACCTAGAGATTAACTTACCTGCCTCTCATCCATGATACATATATCTAAGAAGTCAAGAATGAACTTGATGAAATGCAAGTGTATCAATTGAAAGAGCTTGAAACCTATCTGTGCATGAGAAGCACAAGAAGAACAAGTTACCTAGGTCATTGTTTGAGGAGGAGGATTCAGAGGATGAATCAGGGAAAGAATCAGATGACGCTGATCAGGAAGTGGGAAGTTGAATTTGCTGCTCCTGATGTGCAACGTGAGGATCTTACACCTCAGGTTCATCATTCCACTGATATTCTCCTGCTACCTTGGAAAGAATCAGCTTCAACTTCCATACCTCCATCAAGTTCACCTGGCAGATTCAGGAAATCATGCCCAAAGAGAGAAGAAATGATGATGACTTTATGTCTATCTTGTCATGTTCATATTCACGTTTTCAGTCTGTTAGTTTCTAGGTATCTAGTTTTAGCTAAATCAAGTTTGAGTCTGTTAGTTTCTATCTTTATGTTTAGTTTCTCAAGTTAGTTGTTCTGTCCAACAAAGTTTTAAGTCCTGTTTAGTTTTTGTTCAAAGCCAGAAACTTGTACACAATTTCTGTGAATATATATATATATATTTTCTATTCATGTAATTAGTTTCTCCCTCGTGTAAGTAGTCTATCATGTACTCAGTTTATCCATTTCATGACTGTCCATGTTCTGTTTATCTAAGTCTTTATCATATACTCAATTTCTGAATTATTCTCAAGTTCTGTTCTTTTATATATATCTTTACATAATTCGGGGAGAGCTAATATTATACGATGATAACAAAAATGGGAGAAGTATAAGAAAAATATTGAGTACATAATCTGATAAAACATTCTTTCATGGAAAAAATGAATCTAAACAAATAATTTGACAATTTATTGATATGTTAACCATGGTATATTGAGCTTTCCTATTGTTTGTTGGATTATTAAAAGTATGACAAATTTTTGCAAAATACATGTGCTTTTAGAACTTGGATTTGATTCAATATTTTTTTTTTTTACTTTGAGAAAGGTTTCGTTATCATTAAAATGGAGAAGATTGTTTAGTTCTATCTGTAATTGTTTTGATGATAATAAAAATGGGTTAAAGATTTCTAACCAATGCAATAAGTATACAAGATATTGTAAGTAGCCAAGTCTTTGATTTATGTGATATTGAGAAAATCAAAGGATAACTCAAAGAATTTAGACAGATTCACATTTTGATAGAATATTACAAAATAGAAGTTAAGTTGGAATTTTGATGAATTGAATAGCTCTATTTATTAGATATATTTAGGTAATATATCTAATGTATTGCATTAATTATGATAAATATTTATCGTGCCTTGAATAAGAGGAGCCATAACAGTCTCCTCATGTAAACTAACCTAAAATAGAAGCTAACTTCATAGCAACTATTGTAGATGTAGCCTACACAAAGCGTATTGACTCAACTAGCTTGAAACATCCAGCCCGACACTTGTTATTAATAAAACTTGTGGTGTAGCTCTTCAAAATAGTTGTTTAAAACAACATATAGTACAATTTCTCATAATACAGTAGTATTTATATAGTATTTACATATCAAAAGTTTCTAGTTCATATATAAAATTTACAAAAGCCATAGGTTTTAGAGTTTATATACATTAACTTGCAAACTAGTAGGTATCCTAAAGAATTCCTAATTAATTTCTACAAAACTAAAGGATAACAAAAAAATTTACATCCAATAAGTTTTCCGGTTCGTCACTTTCCTAACCCGATGAGCACTAACTTGTAGGTGGTTATAGCGTTGTATCCTTAAACTTTACTTAGTACCTGCAAAAGAGTTTACAAGGATGCGAGCATAACTAGCTTGGTAAGCGGGACAGAGATAAAAAAGTGCACCAAACATAGGCATGGTTCTCAAATGCTTTATTTAATGAAATGTAATGTATTCAAACAAGTGCAACATTGTACGATGTTAACTAGTTTATTGTGAGGTTAAAGAAATTTCACCCGCTTTAACTAGAATTGATGAGTTTCAACATGACTCAAAATCACACCAAACCTAGGCTTGTGCAATAGAAAGTGTAACGACCCGGCTAGAACTCCTTCCTCCGAGGTATTGTTTGCTTTGGTATGAAACGCCGTACGGTTTTGTCCCTTAGTGCAGCTACTTTCCAGGAGGTCACCCATCTTGGGATTGCTCCAACATGAGCACGCTTAACTTCGGAGTTTCGACGTACTCCGAGCCGTTACACCAAAAGGCGCCTCGATGATTAGAGTTTCTCTCTCCAAATATGTAAGGGGTATTACAATCCACCCCCCTTACAGAACTGATACCCTCGTCAGTTTCGTTACATAAGTCCAAGACAACCATCAGGCAAGGCTACGCCCTTCCGGCTGGTGGAATGCTCTGATACCATTCTATAACGACCCCGCTAGAACTCCTTCCACCGAGGTATTGTCCGCTTTGGCATGAAACGCCGTACGATTTTGTCCCTTGGTGCAGCTGCTTCCCAGGAGGTTACCCATCCTGGGATTGCTCCAGCATGAGCACGCTTAACTCTGGAGTTTCGACGTACTCCAAGCCGCTACACTAAAAGGCGCCTCGATGATTAGAGTTCCTCTCTCCAAGCATGTAAGGGGTATTACAGAAAGCACTCTCCTCCTTAGACAACCTTTGAACAACAGTGATATGCTACACCAAAGGTAGACATGGGTGATAGTATTAGGGTGGGTCCAAGTTTATAGAAAGTTTGAGAATAAAGATGGAAAATTGTGCAAATGACAATGAAAGTAAATAAGTAAAACCACGAATGATTTTGAGGATGTAATGCACCAAGGAAACTCTACGGACTCATGGCTCAACTTAATATGATGCACAAGCAGATCCAACGAAGGTGTTCGCCATCTAGCCTTGCTTAAGAGTTAGAATAAGGGTAAGAAGAAGGAAGTAAGCACACTTAGCTTACAAATATTTGATGTATGATGATGCGGTTATCTTTACAAAGGGTATTTATACCTGAAATATTAGGGCAATAACTATAAATAGAAATGACTAACAAGGATAAAGTCCTAAAGAAGTAATGTACAAAGAATGAAAAAAGGCATAAAGAGAAAATCAAGAAAAACATTTGTCTTATACGTAGGATTCTATCATATGATTGCTCAAACACGTGTCTCCCTATGAATGGGTGACTTTCTAGCAACAGTAGACAAACTATACTGTACGATTACGTTGGTAACTGTTAAGCTAAAGTGCTAAGTAGACTTGGAGGTCCTTTCGGGAAACCGTAGGTATGGATGTACGTTAAGGTCTTCAGTACCAATACTGCCGAACTAGAGGTTGGCACGGTCATAACCTAGCAGATGTGTGAGGGAATGGACCATTAGTGGAGCATATTTTAGGTTGATGCTCAACTACTAAGAGATGAGGAGTTACTTGGCTTGGCATATGGAGTTGGTCGGCAGTGAGGTTTAGCTTGACTTCTCAACTTCTATACGAGTTAATTAGAATAGTAGAATCTACTTCATCAGTCCCTTTAGTCTTCGTCCTTGTACTTGGGCTTCGGTCAAAGGTTGATTTCTATCATATAACCTCCAACCTTACCGCGACCTTCTCTCTTATCACTTAAGTTAACTAAGGGTAGGGAAAGAACGATTTTAGTTATTCTCATCGAAGGGGTCGGTATTTAGTCTAACACACCTAATCATTCTTCTAGTGGGTTGTTATGTATATCCAGTTAGCTTAAGAGTCAGTCTTTAGTTTAGTTCAACTAGAGGTGAGCAACCAGATCGCAAGGCAAAGCAAATCAAACATAACATACAAAGCAACGCTCTAAATCCACAATTCATGTAACAATCACACACGAGTAATGCACACATCTAACTAAGTTATAAGTACAATCAAATATACTACTAGGTCTCTAAGTACTTCGATACAGTACCTAACATATTGTAATGTATGGATCTCAACTTACCTATACTTCATGGGTTTACTAAACTTGATTGTCGCCTTGATGGCCTTCAACTGTTCCTATACATATACAATAAATCACATTTAATCCATATTGAATTGTTGGATTAGTAGTAATTAATGTTTTATATGTTTTTAGTTGTTTTGATCTAGTTTTATAGATTATATTGACTTACATGTTAAGGTTACTTAAGTAGTTTACTTAACTTATAAGTCATATTGAGCCTCAAAATCCTCTGATTTTAGCTAACCTTATAGTTTTTAGAAAACTATACTTTGATTTCGCTTTTATAATCCCCTATATTCATACTTCACTTCTAAGGTTGCTTTTGTTTTTACTTCTATGTATATCTTTAGTGTAGTGTTGACTTAACCATCCTTTGAATTTGTCTCTATTTATGCATTATTCATTATAATTAAAAAATCTAGTCATTTTTCCACTAACTTCAACTAAGATCAGCATCAAACAGCATTCCATTCATCAAGTTAGAGCTTCATTACATCCCAAATTCCTTATATAACATTTCCCATTACATCATTTTACAAAATCTAACAAGTAAACAAATCCTCAAACTTCACACATAAGGATCAAATCATCATTTCTCATGACTCCTTAATTTATAACCTCATTTAACAGATTTTACATGATATAAATATCCCAATAATTGATTGAGCTTAGATTCCAAGTAAGTTTCTTCGAGAAAATATACTAATTTTGGCTAAAAATCACTATTTTAAGTATATTTTTAGGATAAAAAATTATATAAAAATATAGAAAATAGTTCTATAAAAACTCTTTTCATAGTAACTCAATATAGGTAAAGGGAAGTTTATAGAAAAATTTTGAGATCAAAACCAGATTGTACATGGTTGCGAATAAAATAAATGTGTATGTTTATATGCTTAGTGCAACCATGTAAATAAGGATTGGAAGCAATTAAGATTGCGGACTTGTTATCCTATTGTAAAGAATAGGAAAAGAAAGGGGGCATGCCAAGATCACTAAGTAGATAAGAAAACCATAGGACTTCCTTGGTTGTGGTAGGTTGGCAACTAAACTATGTTATTCCACTTCAGTTGTTGACATAGATACTATATATTGTATCTTGGTCTTCTAGGAAACTAAAGCCTTACTAAGAAGAACACAAAAACTTGTTAAGGACTTGTTGTTAGAGGAAGAAGATCCTTAATCTAAGTAAGAGAATGCAGTAAGAGACGGATCATTGGAATCTAGTTAAAAAAGGCCCAAATGAAAGGATCCTTTAGGATATTGCAAGAGATGCAACAAAGCTTAATAATGAGGAACCCATGGCAAAGGAATAAATTGGTCGAGACAATGAACTAAATAAGAAACGTTTGTTCTTGTTAAAGTAACATAAAGAAGTTGGCCTACAAGTCTACGAAATGGAGCAAGATCTTCTATCAATTCACTTATATCTCTATCTAATTTAATTCCAACTAGCAATGAACAATAAGATGGCTTACACCCTAACATCATTGCATCACTTAGCATGTCTAGAATAAATTTTATTTGGTTAATGAACAAGCCATCAATAGTAGGATAAAGCTTAAGGTGAAGAAAAAATCCGGCGTTGCCTAAGTCCTTGATGGTGAAAATCTGATCAAGTTCACTTTTAATCTTAGAAATAAAAGTTGTATTATAACTTATGATTAACATATCATTGACATATAAAAGAATGACCATAAATCCATGAGTACCATGATGAGTAAAAAGGGAATATTCATGCATTAATTGTGCAAAACCATGAGAAACAAGACGTTTAGATATTTCTAAGTTCCATTGTCTAAAGACTTGCTTGATGCTATTCAAGGACCTCTTGAATTTACATACTTGACCAAGTAATGCTTTAGTATATCCTTTCGGAGGAACCATATAAATTTCCTCATTAAGATATCCATAAAGGAAAACATTGTTGATATCTATCTAATGTAAAGGCCATCATTTAACTATATCTATTGCCGAAACAAGTTGAACACTACCTAAATTGGCCATAGGAGAAAAGATCTCATAATAATTTGCACCTTTTTTTTTAGTATAACCTTTTGCAACCAAACTGGCATTATACCTTTCAATTGTACCATTAAGCCTATATTTCGTCTTGTATACTCATTTACAACCTATAGCCCTCTTCCCTTTAGGGAACGTAGTTAATTCACAAATTTCATTGCATTTTAAATCAAGGCTCTTTCCTCATTACTTTAACTCATTATTTTCCTCAAGCAGCTTGTAAATAAGAATGTGGTTCTTTGGTAGCTAAGGTATGAGCCAATGATACAAGTAGTCATTGGGTAAATGTATGAAGTGTTCAAGTTTAAGCAAGGAATAAGGTAAAGTATTTGACAAAGAAGAACAAGTAATAGCAGTAGGTTGTACAACAACAGTTATAAAACTTTGATTAGAAGCCAAATTAACAGTATCAATAGTAATAACAGTACTAGCATGTCTATTCAAATTATGAACAAAATCATCCAACCATTTTGGTAGTTTCCTTTCATATGTAGAGCACCTTAAAGACTATTCTTCTCTATTAGCTAAAGAATCATGGACAATGGAAAGATTAGAACACTTAGAAGAAGAAGAAATAGTATCATGTCATGACTAGTAAAAGACTAATCATCAAATGCAAAATGTTGACCAATTAAAGACTAATAAGAGGATTCATCAAACTTAAGAAATACATGTTCTTTAGGAAAAGACATAGCAGATAGTGAAACAAATTTTGATTGTTACTTATTAGGAAAAATGTGTTCAAAGAAAACTTTGTCTCTTGAAATAATAACACATTTGGTCATCAAACTATATACTTTGTGCCCTTTTTGTCCAAACACATATCCTAAGAAAATACATCACTCACCCCTTTGTTCAAACTTATCCTTAGGACATGGTTGAGAGCCAATATAACACAAATAATCCATAACTCTTAAGTAATCATAATCTTGTGGTGATCTACATAGGACTTCATGAGGGTTTTCTAACCCAAACTCTTTATGGGCATTTTGTTTATTAGGTGTGTAGTTGTGAGAACACATTCTCCAAAAAGAAATTTAGGCAAATTTGCATTTATTCTCAAGGCTTTTGAAGTGTCAAGAGATGCCTACGTTTCCTTTCTACAATCCTACTTTGTTGAGGATTGCAAGTAGAGTTCTATGATGAATAATCCTTAAAATTTGAAATAAAGATTTATACTCATTAGACAAAAATTTCCCTCTATTGTCAATATGAACTACTTTAAGTACAATAGCCAACTACTTCCTAACATAGGAAAGGAACTAATGCAGTTAAAAGCAAGCCTAAAACTTATGTTTCATCAAATAGATCTAAGTAAACATTGTGAAATCATCAACAATAGTTAGGAAAAATCTAGCTCCAGAAATAGATTCAATACTATAAAGACCCTAAACATCAATATATAACGATTAGAAAGTAAAGATAGACCTACAGACACTTTTAGGAAAAGACAACTTGTGAAACTTAGCTAGATGATACATATAAATTAAAATATTTACAATAGGATAAATGTTGCAATTTTGAAATTGAAGGATGCCCAATGTGAGCATGTTAGAAGTGAAGTAAAGAGTTGTTTACATGAGTATGAAAGTTACATGAAGAGGAAAATCCTCTACTTATAGTAGTCGCATATGAATTTGGATCAATTTGCAAGACATGTAATCCATTAAGAACCTCAACTGTTGCTACATCAATCCTACTATTGTAGTCTTGAAGTTGACAAATGGTTTTATCAAAGACAACAAATAAGTGGTGATCTTTAAGAATTTTTTGGCAATGAGAGAAGATTATAAGACAATTGAGGTATTAAGAAAACATTTCTTGTTTCATAGTGAGAATCAAATGGAGATTCACAAACAATACCATTAGAGGTACAATAGGAAGCAGAAAGCTTGTCTTCCCATAATATTTCTATTTCCTTTAAGAATTCTTCTTCCCTTGTACCAATTAGGATAACTACTAAGTTGAAAACACGAATCCATCAAATGTCCTTCTCTTGTCTACAAAAGCCTTACTTCCCTATCATTTAAACTTCTTTTTATCATGTTGTCCTTTCAAAAAATCAAATCTTTTAGCATATAAGCGGAAACATCTAGATCATTAGAAAAAATAGAACTAATTTCCTTTTACTTTAGTGGATGTAATAACAAGTAAAATGCCTTACTCATAGTTGGAATAGGATCCATAAAAATTATTTGATTTTGCACATTCTCTTAAGACTAATTTACTCCCACCAGAAACTATATCAATTTAGTATTCAATTCATACCTTAGAAACTGATCCTTGAGTTTACAAGTAAAATTCTACAAATAACCACATTCACAACTAAGATATGAATGTACTGCTTGTAAGTTATAGCTTATTCGAAAATCACTTCAAACGATTATAATATACATTAATCGGTGTGTTACCTTGCTTCAAATTAGAAATTTCATGCTAAATTTTAAATCTAAGAGGTCCATTTGTAATTCCATAGTGCTTTTTAACTTCATTCTAGAGTTCAAGAGCTAATTGAGTATATAAGAATCCTTTCATAATTTCACTATTTATGGAATTTAATATTTAACATCTTACCATGAAATCACACCTCACTATCTTAAAAGATCAGAAGAATTTTTGTCAAGTTTCTTCAAACTATTATTGATGACTCCTAAATTAAGCTTCACTCCTTATGCTATTTTGCCTACTCTACTCTAAGTTATATAATTCATTCCATTAAATATTATGTTTCCTACAGTCATTAGAGGACTATCTGATCCACTAAGATACAACGGATCACTAATTGATTGATCAGTCATCTTGTTCACAATGAATTATGTGAGAATACGGATGGTTAAGAAAACGAATCTCAAAATTGCAATCGGATTGAAGCAAATGATTAGGAGTACTTGATTACAACTTTGATACCTTGTGGAAACTCATGAAGCTAAAAAAATTATGTGGAATTCATCTATTAAGCATTTTGCATTAACAAAGCTACATATGAGAGAGAGAGAGAGTTGAGTATGATGAAAGTAACAAAGTTAATCTTCATTAGCTTGTTACTGAATATATATTGTAAGAACTGAAACAACCAACTAACTACATCATCCAATAGCAAGCATACAAGTGTCACTCTGGAAAGTTGACCTGTGTATGTATATATAAATAGGACTATACATCTAAGAACATATCCTCACAACAATAAGAGTCGAGCTCCATGAATTGCCTCCAAACATTACTTACTCTTATCTTATTAATATTATATGGTACTGCTCCTCAACGACTGGAAATAGGCATCGTCCCGGAATAATAAACACATTCATATTCAAGATAACATTATGTAATGCTTACATGTCCTTATAAAAACACCAAAATTATTTCACCATAAAATCGACATTCCCGAGAATACATGAAAGATGCCAGCTATAGCAATCACCTCATAAAGCTATCACCACTGCACCATTGTTATGTACCAACGGCAAGGCCTAGACTTTTGGAGTTGCCGGTCTACTTTCTGCCACATATTGCCTTCTCATTGCTGTTAATATATAAATATTTTGATGAGGAAAATTTTATCGGGTGTTTCTAGGACATTGATATAAAATCATATAAAAAACTTTATTTATTTTTTTATAAATTTATCTTCTCATAGAGTATATCAATGTTGAAAACCGTAAATAATTTTTTTATGAATCCCCTCTCAATAAGTGTGTAACAACAGCCATTAAATAGACACCTTTAGTTAATTCACATGATTCAATCCCAAGCTACAGTCCTTGCAAGACAGACCTCCAATCTTTGCCAGCTTTGTATGTTCATAATCCTACATTTTATAACGTAACAAGATCCTTGGCCAAAAAATACGAACCGATAATAATTAGAAGGCAACGAAAAGCATACGGCTACATGAACCCTACCTAATATTAAATTTAGGTTTTACACTCTTATCCTAGGATTATAACAAAATAAAACAAATTATAAGCCCTACGTAGCCATTTCCTCTCAATCTCTATTTTCAAATTCTAGGTTTTCTCTCTCATTTTGCATTAGTAATAGAAATTAAAATGAAAGGCTCATGGCCTCCTATTAGATCCATTAATTTGCCTTCTAGATTACATTCAAATCCCTTTGAAATTGCAAATGAGTTGACAAAATTGAGAATTTTGAGTTTGTCAACTATTGATGTTGCATCATCTCCTTTTTGGGCTGAAACTATTCAGTCCAGTATAGCGAGTCTTACATAATTATATGTTTGTGTTGAAGAAATCATGAAGTCTCCAATGACCCAACAAGGCCGTTGTCATGCCCAAAATAGAAAACCAATTGATGATGCACTAGAAGGGTTAATTTTAGTGATTGACCTATGTGGTTGTGCAAAAGACAAGATCTTCGCAATGAAAGAGCAAATCCAAGAATTCCAATCGGCACTAAGAAGGAAGGGAAGGTCCTCAAGCATTGAAAGCCATATTTTGAGTTTTATCGCCTATAGGAAGAAGGCCAAAGGGAAATTTCAAAGCAATTTAGCCACTTGAAGAGTGTTGAGTGCAATTTGGGAAGCTTTTACTCATTATTGGACGGAGAAGATAACCATCTTGGTGCTTTGATTGGGTTGCTAAGGGATTTGGCAACCTTAGTGTCTTAAGATCACTCTTGGTACTTTTGAGTGCAACAAAGTCCAACACTAAAATTGGTGGCTGGTCCTTGGTGTCAAGATTAATGTTGGCATCTGATAAAGGTCACGAGGTATTTAATGAAGTGGGAAGTGTTGATAATGCTCTTTCCAGTTTTCATGAGAAATCAAGCAAAAGTCAAAGTGGCTCAGAGGAGATTACAAATACTAGAGAGTCGCATACAAGGGCTTGAAGGAGGATTAGAATGCCTTTTCAAATATTTGATTCAAAATAGGGTTTTTCTTCTCAATCTCCTCACGCCTAGGGGATGTTCTTTGTCTTATACATCTAAGTTTGAAGTCATGGGGTTTTCATATTGTAAGGGTTTGTCTCACAAAACATTTTTGTACTATGGATGTAAAGATTATACATTATATGTTCAAAGAAAGATTTTTCTCGATCTCCTTTCTTTGAGTCTCTTGATGTTATTTGATGTGTACAGTCTACGAATTGCAAGTGACATTATTCAAATCACTTTTTTGCTACTGTCATTTGGGTCTGTTCTATGCTCTTATGTGTATTGATCTTGTGAATATAATTCCTTCATTTGGAGGGAGAATAAATTAATGATTGTAGGGTAGAAGTTCTCTTTTATAACTCATCAATGTCAACCAAATTTGTTCAAGTTGTGGACAAACTTCCTATAAGCATTTTTTCCATGTCTATGCTTCGCAGTTTGTATATGCTTAGAGAATGAGACGGTTTTTGAACGGAATAACTTATCAATTCCAATGGCAAAAATTTATGGTTTGTTTGATGTTAAGATGGAAGCTTTTTATGTTGTTTAGTCTCTCATATTGAAACTGAGATCATTAGAGTCATAATCTTAATTTTGTTAGATCTGGTCTAGTGATTTTATTTGGATATGTGAGAGGATCGAAAGTTAAAAGGTAGAATTGCGTTTCACTGAGGGTTAAACTAAAATCAATAAAAAAATAAAAATAAAAATTACATTTTAATTATACAAAAAAATAAATATAAAATTACATAATCATATCCAAAATTATATTAAATCCATCCGGTAACTATTAAATCAACACAATGTTATGTAGTTCCACACAATCCAAAGTTTGGTCAAATCCAAACTGATTCAAACAACAATTTTAGATCTCAATTCTATATGGTGTAGCCCATGACAGTATTAATTAAAGAGCAAGTAAAAGGCTCCCACATAAATCCAAAACCGTGTCAAACCAGGTGGCTAAATTACACACCAAAATTGAGTTTTCTTTCCATTTTTTCTTCATATGAACATAATCAACCTGTAATTAAATAATAAAAGACCTCCTCATATTATTATAAATGTCTTCGGAAGTAATAGGCTGACTTCTATATTTATTTAACTAAAATTTCTTAATTGAATAAGCTCTAATCATCTCATACTAATTACTAATTAGTAGAAAAGTAAACCAAACTAAAAAAAAAAAAATCTGCATAAAAGCATTTAAAAATTGATATTAATATAGAAAACCTACCAACAAGCTATTATTAAAGAGCTCGTGAAAAGTATTAGAGATACGAAAAAAACTTGTTTGAACCTCAGTGATTGAAAGATTGACAAAAAGAATAGAGTTAGGGCTTTGATGATAAGTTTGGTAAGTAGAATGTAAAATTTAGAAAATAAAGGTCAAAACTTAAAAGTAAAAGATAAGAAGTACAAAATAAAAATAAAAGTTTAAACTCAAAACTTAAAAGACAAAGTAAAAATAAAAAATAAAGGATAAAACCAAAATCTAAAAGTCTTAAATTTAGGAATCTATTTTACTATTACATCTTTCTTTTTATTTTTTCATATACTTTGGACTCTTATCACCCGACTAGATCGATTAAGTTACGATTGGACAAACCAGGTCTAACGGGTCTGGTTGAGTTGACAAAAAAAGGGGTTTTCCTTCTGGACTAAACCGACCTCAAGGCTGTTTCCTGCTGAGTCGGGTCAAACTTGCATATTTTAACAATGTTTTTATCATTTTAATGATTGGAATTATTATATAATTCAAACAAAAAATAGCTGGATCTTTTTCTCTTTTCTTAATTTAACATGGTACTTACCAATAATTTCATTTTAGAAAAATTGCACAAAAGGGTATTAATAGTTGAGGTAAGCTCAAATAGGAGTTATATATTTTAAAAAGCTCAAACATTTTATTAAGTGATTAAAATAGAGATTGCTATTGTAACACTACTAACTCTAGCTGATATGGTAGTTACCTATTATATAGCGTCATGTAGTATTGACGTGGTAGTTATGTGGTGCTTACATGGATAATTAAATATTAAAATAATAATATATAAAATTATAAAAATATAAAGAAAAAAATTTTCAAAAAATAAAATAAGAAAAATAAAAATATAACTACATAAGAATAATAATGATTAATTATTTAATTATTCATGTAGGTGACATATGTTTGCCTATGTTTGCCACTTAAATGCCACATGATATCAAGTGATAGATAAATGCTATATTAGTGCTAATTATAACGATAATCTTTTATTTCAACTACTAATTAAAATATTGATTATTTTTTGAATCTTTTATAATATTAATTCCCTATTTAGATTTATTTCCATTGTTAATACCTCCAATATAATTTTTCTCATTTCGTAAAGCATATGATTATTGCTCTTCTTCGAGAATGGGAAAAATGATTGGTCCCTTCCTCTTATAAAACGTAGGATGCATTGCCTCTAGACTGATTTGAAAAAGATAAAGCTTAAAGATAGCTACTTCTATACCATAGGATGACAATATATCATCACAAAAATCGTTATGGGATGCAGGGACCATGGTTAGGATAAACTTTACTCAATTTAAATATGAATGCAACTTAGGAAAGCTGTGCGAGATGTTCGTATAATATGTAATCAAGATACTCATATTCATCTCTATGATGTGGAAGGTTTATTTATTTCATGAAGATAACGTATAAAGAAGTTCTGTATACTGGATTGGCAATTGTATGTGCATCTTCCATTTATCTTTTTAAATATAGGAGATTGGAGTCTTCACAAGAAAAGCGGAACTCGCATATAAATTATTTTTTGCTATATCTTGTAAACACCATTAAAGATGTACATTAATTTTTCTTATATCTTAAAAATACAATTGAAGTACTGTATAACCAATCTTGTCTACATTTTGTCCGGATAAGGAGAGTCCATATTGATGTATTCGTGATAAACGCTAATTTGTTTACTTATTTTTCCTCTCGTTCTTTTATGTTGCTCTTGTGCATGATCATGCTGCAGCTACTTATCACAGAGTTTTCCAGGGACAAAATGTGAAGCAACGATGCTTATGCCGTCCCATGTGACAGCCTTTGAGAAGGAGCACCAGCATACAAATGCAATGTCCACACACTGTCAAACTTCAGCAAAATTAAATGTTTCTGCATGTTGCTGGTGAAAGAGCATGTGATAGAATAGTGGGCGTCTCTGAGTAGTAAGCCTCCGAAACTCTTCAGTGTCAGTCGGATGCTTCCTCACCACCCAACATGAACCGAACCGGTTCAGTGTTTCTTCTGCCTAATGTTTCCTCTTCATTCTTTTATAAGAAGATGCGTTGAATGAAGATATGGGAGACTGGGGCGAGCTGCTTCAGAGCATATATGGTAGTGATATACCTAATCAATTTTAGGACAAAGATTATGTAATTGTTGGTGCACGGAGTGTATGTACACCAGATATAGCTCGTATAGCTCTTGAACCATTTATGAGGTCTATTGCTAAGCGAGATCAGAGGCATACCTAGGATTATGCCTAAGGAGGCGGATCATCACGAGATTAGAAAACATAATCATGGAGGATTTAAATAACTTGCGTAAAAGATATAATACTGTATACGTCACATCAATATAAGTTAATTAAATGATTCCTTTAAAATAGAGGATTTAATTAATATTCGATAAAAAAAAAAACATAAATTAGATGATTTCTAATGCGCCCTCTTCTCAAAGCATTTTACATATGATCTTTCGAAATTTTTGAAGTTTGGGGAGCAGGCTCCAATGTCATGACCATCCCCAATTAGCAAGTTGCTGACGTGTATTAGGGTCCCCTTATGTTTACAATCATCACATATCTTAGGGCAATAAACACTAAACATGAAACTAGGTAGAAGAAACACTGCACCATTAGAATTCGCATGCAAGTAGCTGCCTATCTTGTCGACAAATTTGTCCGGTATCTCGTTATCATTTCTAACCTACAAGAACGCTTGAGTTTATTGTAATCAAATTTTTATGTTTCTCCCCTCTAGAAAGATGGCCTAGCCACATCTTGTCTAGGTTGATTGCTCATTGAGTTTAGCTACCAATACATTCATTTGGTTTTCGGACCATAGGATTCCATAACTTTAGTGATGCTTTGTAACATCTCCATTTGGTACGGCCAAAAACAAAAGACTCCATTTGGTACTATTTTGGCACATCGTACAAGGGATTTTTTAAAGATATGTCTTTGAAGAATTACTTACTTGTGTCATCACATAAAATTTTAAATAATTTCATAAAAAAGGTCCTAGTAATATTTCAAAGTTCCGAGTTAAATTATGTGATCATGTATACTTTTACGAACTAATTAATGTGAGTAATTGTAAACTCCAAAGAAAATTCATGAACTATGAAATACAAGCAGGGAATACAAAATGTTATAAACTTTTGTATAATCTTACGAAAACTTATAGTTTAAATATAGAATTCAAATAAAATAAAATTCAACCTAACGAGCTGTGCTTAAGCAACTGGTAAGCTAAATTTAAGCAGTTTAAAATAAGTTTGGCTTTGATGATTCTAAACTCTTCCAATCTTAACGGCCATTGGACCTTGTTTATAATAAAATTCGAATATTAACAATGGAGCGACCGCAAATTCCAATCGGATCGCTTCTAGGCTCCATGAATTGACTCAGAGCACCACTTTATACTATTTTCTTATTAATATTACATGATATTGCTCCCCAACGACTGGAAATAGGCAACGTCTCGAAATAATAAACAAATGCATATTCAAGATATAACATTATGAAATGCCTAGTTGTCCTTATAAAAACACCAAAAAATTTCACCATTAAATCGAAATTGCCGAGAATACATGAAAAATGCCGGCAATGGCAATCACCTCATAAAGCTATCATCACTACACCATTGTCGTACCAACGGCAAGCCTAGATTCTTGGAGTTGCAGGTCTACTTTCTGCCACATATTGCCTTATCATTGCTCTCATTATATTTATATTTTGATTAGGAAAAATTTATTGGGTACCTTTGAGACAACGATGTGAAGTCATCCAGAGAAACTTCTCATTTTTTACATACTTATTTTTTTTTCCCTAAATAATAAAATTAATATTGAAAAGTGTGTAAATTTTAGTGTCCTAGCAACAGGCTTTTTTGAAGCACCTTTGAAAATTCACATGATTGGATTCCATGCTATGGTCCTTGGACGACAGACCACTACACATTGCCAGCTTTGTATGTTCACAATGCGACATTTTAATAGTGGAACAAGATTCTGGTCAAAAAATTACAAACGGATAATGATTAGAAGGCAAAAAAAAAAAAAAAGCATACGGCTAACAGGACCCGTATCTAATCTAATATTATATTAGGTGTTACACTCTAATCCCAGGATTATAACAAACATAAAACAAATTATAAGCTTTACGTTGCCAATCCCATGACCAAGAATTAAATAGAAGTGTATACGTTGTAGGTTTATTGTTGGCCAAATCCATTACAAGTCATCAAAATGTTGAGGTGACCCACATTGTCATCACATGGATTCTCATATAGTAATATTTAATTGACCATGTCGTTATATATGAAGATTGAATTGCACATTCTGGTAAACCGTAGCCATTTCCTCGCAATCTATACTTTCAAATTCTAGGGGTTTCCTCTCTCATTTTGCATTGGTGGCAGAAATTATAATGGAAGGCTCATGTCCTCCTATTAGATCCATTAGTTTGCCTTCAAGATTACATTCAAATCCCATTGAAATTGTAAATGAGTTGACAAAATTGAAAATTTTGAGTTTTCCAACCAGCGATGATGCGTCATCTCCTTTTAGGGCTGAAACTATTCAGTCCAGTATGGTAAGACTTGCTGAATTTTATGTTTGTGTTGAAGAAATCATGAAGTCTCCAATGACCCAACAAGCCCGTCATCATGCCCAAAATAGAAAACTAATCGAAGATGCACTAGGTGGGTCAATTTCAATGATTGACCTATGTGGTTATGCAAAAGACATGGTCTTCACAACGAAAGAGAAAATCCAAGAACTCCAATCGGCACTAAGAAGGAAGGGAAGATCTTCAAGCATTGAAAGCCACATTTCAAGTTTTATCGCCTACAGGAAGAAGGCCAAAGGGGATATTTCAAAGCAACTTAGGCACTTGAAGAGTGTTGAGTGCAATTTGGGAGGATCTCACTCGTTATTGGACAAAGAAGACAACCACATGGGTGCTTTTATTGAGTTGATAAAGGGATTGAGCAACCTTAGTGTCTCAATACTAAAGTCACTCTTGGTATTCTTGTGTGCAACAAAGTCCAATAACAAAACAGGTGGCTGGTTCTTGGTGTCAAGATTAATGTTGACATCTAATAAAGGTCACAAGGTGTTTAACGAAGTGGAAAGTGTTGATTATGCTCTTTCTAATCTCCATGGAATATTAGGCAAAAGTCAAAGTGGAGTTGAAGTGAAAGTGGTTCAAAGGAGATTAGAAACACTAGAGCATTGCATAGGTGGGTTTGAAGGAGAATTGGATTGTCTTTTCAAATGCTTGATTCAAAATAGGGTGTTTCTTCTCAATCTCCTCACACTTTGAGGATGTTCTCTCTCTTGTGCATTGTAGTTTGAAGTCATAGAGTTCATATATTGTAAGGGTTTGTAGCACAAAAACATTTTTTAACCATCAATGTTAAAATTATATATTAAATGTTGAAAGAAAGATTTTTCTTAGCTCACATTTATTAAGTCTTTTGATGTTATTTGATGTGTGCAATCTAGGCAGTGTAAATGATATTATTCTATTACATAAAAGAAAAGACAATTATGTACGAATTCTTAAAAAATGTGAATTATTACATTCTATTTATTTCTTTCTTACATGTTGATTAGAATTTTTGCATGGATAACCATTTCAATATCAAATTATCCAAAATAAGCCCATCATCATACACACAATTTGGACTAATTGGTCAGGGCAATATCTTTACGTTTATACATTTTTGCTAAAGTAAATACACATAAAAACTTAATTATGCAAACTAAATCAAAATGTGTTTCTTTACCCATAGATTATAACTACAATCCACATTATGTTACTATTTGCCCTTTTCATTGTTGAATAGAATTAATTCTTTTCCTTAAACTACATTCGCATTACAATTTTGGGAATAGGAGAATTGAACTTAGTTTATGTTGTTAGAAAACTAGGATTCAAGCTACTAAATTACAATACTCTCAGTAAATAGATATTTGATTTCATGGTAGATACACCACATGTTCTAGAAGGGGAATGGTCTCTTTTTACTAAGTTCAAAATGCTAAAGGAAGTTTTTTTCAAAAGTAGGGGTAAAGCCAATAGAAGTACCTAAACTTTTATATTCATATATATATTTTTTAATTTTAGTATCTAAACTTTAAACCTATTTATTTTAGTATCCTTTTTAGATGAGATAAATTATTATTTCTGTTACAATAGTCGTTATCATAAAATGATAAGATGATAATATAGTACATCAACTTTTATTTTATTTTTATTTTAGAGCTTAAACATTATTTTTTCTTTATTTTGGTACTTCAAAATTTTAAAACGAAAAAAATAAGTATTCTTTATATTAACCTTTGTCAAAACATTGTAAAAGATCTAAAAAAATAACAATTAACAATAATCTATTGTAAAAATAAATAAATTGTAACAAATGAAAGAAATGATACCATTCTTGAAATTTTATATATTTGTAGATATGATTTTTGTAGACAATATGTAACCTCTACAAGTTTTTATCTCTAAATAAATTGGGTCATTTATTATTATTATTATTATAACGACAACAACACTTGTGAAAATAATAAATTAAAAAATGAAAATAAATTAAAAATGGGTACATGCCCATGAAATTGATCTTATATTAAAAATTTCTAGCTTTGCAATGATCCATTTGACTTTATATCTCAATTCTTACTTGGTTTATATTAATTAAATCAACCTTTTCTATCCATTTTAATCCATTTATTATTATTATTATTATTATTATGATAAATATTGATAATAATGGTATAATATAGTCATATTTTACTTAGTGATATAAAAACTTATAAAAGTTGAATATCATCTATAAAAACTACATCGAAAAAACTTTCAAGATCTGGGTATATTCTTTATTATTCATTTTAATGAATTTATTGTAATTAGTCATTATTATTTGTTGATTTTTTTTAATAATGTTTTTATATTAGTTATTATAAAGAATAATTATTTGTTTCATTTTAAAAAGGTAAAGTACCAAAATAAAAAAATATAAAATAAAGTTTGAATACTAAAATAGAAATAAAACAAAAGTTGATGTACTTATATTATTATTCGACAATTTTATAATAATGGCTATTATAACATAGATATCAATTTGTCTTAATTAAAAAGTTTATATACTAATAAAAAAAAAAAGAAAATTTGAATACTCCTAGTTTTTTCCCTTCAAAAGTATGGATTGTCATATAGCCATTTCCTTAACTTTAACATTATTTCTAATATCTAATTGACATTATATAGTTCTAATGATGGAAAAAACCAAATTTTTAGTAATATAAATACTTATCTAGAAAATTAACTTATTTTCATAATTGGATATTCAAATTACTATGCCATATACTAAGAAATGAGTTAAAAAGAAAGTACCTAAATACCAGCCACAAGATGGAATAAACCCTAAAACTATCTTAATTCCTACACATAACATCTTACACCCTTTATTACAAAGTTTCAATTCATTCTATCAAAAGATCACTTTCTAGAAATAGAGAGACAAACACCATCTCCAAGTCACATTAAATTTTAAGTTAGAATTGTAAACCACATCAAAATTTCTTATGATGATTATGAGCAATAACATCAAAAGAATAATTTCACCATAATCTTAAATCAAACATCAACTAGAGACCCTTATTTAAAAAGGGGGAAAAAAAAATCAAACAAAACCCTAAAACTAATGCCTGCAATGTCAAATGCAGTAACATTTTCACAATTAAGATCAACTTCTAGAACTGATTTCTCAACTAAGCAACTTTTCAAGAGAAGCTGTGATGTAGAATGTTAATTTGTGCAATTTCATTTAAAGGAAGAGAAATCTTAACCTAAATTCTAAAGTAGATGTCCTAATTTAATGCGAAGATTTATAAATAATTTAATTGAAATAAGTCCTTGAGATAGAAATTTGTAACACCTACATTTAGCCTTACCAATCTATGTCTAAGCTAGATAAGTAAAACCCAATATTCATTTTATTGGCACCTTAAGATTCATGGAAGAAGACTTCTAGGCCCAATTAAGCCACAAAAAGGGGCAACATAGGCAAAAAAGTGAAAAGAAAGAGAAACCAACCAAAACCAAAGTTTGTCATTTAACTAGTGTTTTAATAGTTTGACCACCACCCCTTCCAATTAGTATAGACCTTCACTTTCTTTCACTTGATTTATGCTTCTTTGAAACCATAATTAATCAATCTTAAACTTGAGAATTGCCTAAAATTTGGTTTATTTATAATATGAAAAGAAATTACATTTTGTTCATTAAATTTATCAATTTTTAGGAGCTATTGGAGGCATATGGCAAGTTACTAGTTTCACCTTATTTGGTTGGTTGAGCTTATAGGGTTAGATAATGAACCTAATTACCATTTGATCTTGACTTATTATTGTATGTTGTTTGTTATTGACACAATTTTTTGTAACTAATTGGAAAAGCATGTCATGGATTAACGTTTTGCCCTATGTTACGGTAAAGTATTTGGAATGAAGTAGGTTGCACTTAGATTGGATGCCACTTTATTACTTATGGACAAATAGTTTGTCTAAATATTAATTGATTAAAAAATCTTAGCATTGAATTTTTTTTCCTAACATGGTACCAAGTTAATCTCTTGTATTTACAGATTTTTATAATTGTTTTTGAAGTCAGTTTATTACTTGATTTCACTCATATTCATGATGAAATATTAACTATAAGTCAAGAAAACTATTATTTAAAATGATGAATAGGCTTAAACAATAATTAAAAGGCATTGCATTTGAGGGATAAAATTTTCCAACACTAGTAAAAACGATGTAAGTATAATATTCTGGAAATTCAATCTCCTTCTATAGTTCCAATAGTTTATAGGGGACTCTATTTTAATTTACCTAAATTTCATTACAATATTACTAGATACTATTTCTTCTTTATTATGTCTTAGATTTTTCACAGGACTTAGGTTTAAGCATGTAAGCGAGGACAAAGATATAGGTGAAGTTAAATTACGAAGTTAACAACAACAAATGGACTAAAGGATAGGTTAGTTTGCTAATAAGGCAAAGCATTTGAGAGTTGACAAATGATGGGTGGTGACTTAGCTACAATTATTACATCTAGTGTTACACTTCTTAGAGTGCAATAACAGTCTTGTTGCATATTCTAACTACTTATGATAGCTTAAGGCTTATCACTGTCATAATCAATTAAGATACACAAGACTTTTATAAGAGAATACTCAAAGTATAACATTTCATTTTAATATTTCAAGTGTTTATTACAATAAAATTGGAGCTCGAGTTAATGTGACATTTAGATTACAAAAGAGATTAAAACAAAACTTTATTTCCAATTTCTTCACTCGGCTTCCTCTAATATTAGCTCAAAACTTACTAATGGAACCCTACGCATTGTGGTTAGAAGTCCTGGTAACGTGCAATAAGTTTAGAAGGGTGTGAGCAAAACTACAGCTTAATAAGTGGTAAGGAACTTGCATTATATTTGACCAAGCAAAGAAAAGAAATCTTTTTGAGTTCAATGTAGCAAAAAATATGCCATCTACATGATGTTATCCGGATAGTCACAAGATTATAGAAATTATACATACTGTAATATGGATTTCGAAGAGTTTCCATAATTAATGTTCTCTTACCAAATCTAGACTTTTGTAATGGATCTTTGATCTTCCTTAATTCACTTTGGACTATCCTTAAATAGCTTCTACTCGTACTACAACTTCCTCTCTAGTCATGATTGTTTGGTATGGTCAAAAGAATATATTCTTTATATCTTACCTATTGATTGTTATCTGATGGAACTATATGTAAATATGCGAAGGTTACAATAAATGTCCATTTTTTTAAGCTACATAGATTATTAGATTCAAAATTTAAGTAAGTAATCAACCAAGCATTACAAACTGTAGCAATTGTAATTAAATAGGTAGTTCAGCTACTGTAACCAAATTTTCAATCACATACATCCCATTTGGACAAATTAAACAAGTTACAAGCACAATTAGTATAAAGACTTATGTTTCCTTCTAAAAGAATAATTTACCTATAGTGAAGTGTGGTACTTACTTGAGACAAGGATGCCCCGTGAATCCTGAAAGTCAAAAGGAAGGAACTATTTAAGTTAGTATGTTATCATTTTAATCGTAGAGTTAAAAAGAGTTAAAAATTTTGATTTCTCAATTCAAGATTAACTATTTAAGGAGTTCATTAGCATTTTAAGTTGAAAAATTATATACAACTTGATGAAATGTATTTAGGAATGAGGGATTATAGAATTTAAATTAGTAATATTTTAGAGTCTAATCTCAATTTGTCGATAATGAGATATAATTAGAGATGTAATAAGAGATAGAGATATATTAATTAAAAGAGGTTTCATCATTATACCCTTATATTAGGTGTTTTAAGTCATAAGGATCATTTATTTAATATTTTGAAAATTTTTAAAACGTCATATTTTTGGGATATTTACTTGAAAAGTGAACTATAAAATTGTAATAAAAATGAAGTACTAAGTACAATGTTATATTTGGCATAAAATAATCATAAATAATATATTAAAGTATAGGAAAATTTGTGGTGGCATTATAATGCCGATAACTATTTATTATAGATTTTTTTAGAAATTAAGTTTTTAAGCAATACTTAGTAGAATATAAGATAATTTATTAAATATATCAAACAAGGAAGATTAGTTTTGGAATAATAGCACATGTTACTATAAATATAAGAAACTTACAATAAAATTTTTGAAGTGAAAGAAGTGGTATTTTTTTTTTCTCTAAAATTCTCACACCAAACTACTTTCTAATGACCAAAACACCACACAACGGCTGCCACCACCACTTCAAGGCTATCCAACCACCAAGAGATTGCCAAAAAATGCTTTAATTTAATTTTTGTGACTTTTGGAGACTTGACTGAGTGTGAAGAAATTTCACAAGTTCTTGGTGCTATTTATAGTGATTTCACCCCACTTGAAAAATGATTTTTTTAATTGCATTGGAAACAAGCTTTGGAAAAATTATTGTATCTTCCTAATATTTTTACATGTCTCTAGTAAATTTTTCATAATTTTATGCCATTTGTCCATTCTTCTATGAATTTTTGACACTTAAAAGTGGTTTTATTTAATTTCTTAACACAAAATCCGAATTTATTAAAAATATTTCTTTTGTCTTCGTGATTTTTCTGATTTCTTAAATAAGTTTCCTAGCTATGATGTAATGTTTCATAGCCATTTTAATTAATTCTGTTTAATTTTCTTACTAATTAGGGGTATTTTAGTCATTTCATGGTTAAATTAATAAATATTATGCTTATTCTATTAAAGTTTGGTAAAATTCTGTTGTTACTAACCTTTATATTTAAAATGTGAAATGATTATGTTATGCACCAAAAGGACATAATTTATGATGCTATAAATACAATTTAAGGGGAAATGCAAAAAAACTCCTCTAAACTTTGGCTTAGATACGGATTAACCTTCTAAACTTTCAAAGTGACTTTCTAAACTTTGATAAATTAGTAAAAATAAAAATTAAAGTTTAAAGAGTATTTACATACCAAAATCAAAGTTTAAGTGTTATGGGCATTATTTTACCAATTTATCAAAGTTTAAAGGGTGAAAAATCTTACTTTAAAAGTTTAGAAGGTTAATCTATACCTAAGTTAAAGTTTAAGGGAGAGCTTTTGCAATTTTCTCTACAACTTACCCTCATTTATTATTTTACTATTTGCCATTTTACTCACTTTACTTGTTACTTTTTATCTTTATAATGTAGGGTATTTTGGACATTTTTACTTATTTTATCACATTTACCTTATAATAAATGCCCTATGATTAAATGAAACTTCTTACTATAGTGACTTTAATCTTTTAGTATTTCCTTAAATTCTTTAAATTTTACTCTTTATCCTTATAGTTTTTAGTTTTTTATTTTTATTTAGTGGATAATTAAGTGAAGATTATGACTCATAAATTACCACCTTCTAATTAGGATTTTAAGGAATTTTGCATATTTTATTTAATTTACTTATCTAATTATCAATAATTCCAATTAAACAACTTTTTTTTTCTTGGGTTTCTTGATCAATTAAGACCTATTTCCTAGTTTGTCATCTGTCAATCCCTATTTTGTAATTAGTAGAGAACTGTAGATTTTGCTAGTCTTTATTTAGAGTTTCATATTAACACTGACCCATACATCCAATCTTTTTTTTTTTCCCTCCTTATTTATGTTTTCTTATAGTCGATGTTACTTTCTTATATTGAGTAATTAAGTTCTATTTTATTACACCATAAATTTACCATGTCTTGGCAAATGGAAAATTGAGGGCTTTTTTCTTCTTTTTTTTCTTTTCTTTTTTTTTTTTCTTGTGGCTACTTTATGAAATCGTGAGAGAGAAGTTCTTTTCATGTTGCTACATAAGTGCATTTATTATTAGTCTTTCTTGAGCTTTTTCTAACTTAGTTTTGTGGTTTTCTAATTGAAAATCTATGGTTGGAACTCTCTCTTTCGTTTGCTTGTTGTTATCTTGTTAATTTATAAGCAAAACTTGAATTTGACCCAAGCAATTTTGGATTGTAGCAATTGGTATTTAAGTACTTTTCGCATAATAAGTTGGTATTGGAGTGAGGTAAGGAGAGATTTGAGATTTAGGGTCTGTAGTCTACATATTGAAGAGATGATGATAAAGTATAATATTGAGAAATCTAATGAATGTACAAATTTTAGTTTGCAACATGATGATGCAAATCCTTGTCTTGGTAGTCTTTATGAAGGCAATAAGTGGGCAACTGAAATCCAAGATGCATAACACCATAAATTATTGCCAACCTTATCAAAGTTGATGTTAGCATTTGGAGGTAAATCAGTCTCATAAAATGCACATCTCTCTCTTTATGAGTGAATACATGCAATGTACATCAATTCCCTCATATAATGATGAGGCCTCAATATCTCACCCCAAAATCTTATCACAATTGTAGAATAATTCATGATACAAAGAATTTTGACCATCTAAGACATAGTATTGTCCCCAAAAGTGCAACCTATGAGTACTGAGAGAATGGACTGATGATGACTAGAAATCATATGGTCACATGGTGTCTAAGAAGGGATAGTAGGCAAAGCAAATAAAGAAATTGTCCCTATAGTTTCCTTTGTCCTTTTTTGTATGTTCTCTCTAGAGAATGATACATTAATTAATTATCTAAGGCTTCGATTAACTTCTCGTTGTTTAATTTCTTAATGTTTTCTTATTTTCTATACAATTTTTAGCCTAAAACATTTCCATGACGAGCATCCTTACGTTGATCAAATAGGGTTCTTATTTTTAATCTTTGAGTTATTCTAATCTTCTCTCTTTTCCAAGATTCAAAGTTGATAATATATTAATCTTTCATAAATATATATGTAATCATATTGTAGTTATATGGGATAAATAAATATTTGTTGCTTTCAAAAGTAATTAAAAGATCCTACTTTAAGATATGAAGGGGTTGCATAGAATAAATAAGATAACCAACAATCATTAGAAAATATTTTGTTATGTAAAAGGAAAAAATGGATGGGATTAGTTATATTATAACTTTTAAATAGACCTAATAACGGCTTAATATTGCTTATACGTTTAGGTAGTAGTGCAATGGTGGCTACAATGAAAATTATGAGATGGTAATAGTAAGAAGAAATATGGTTACATAAATATAGGAAAACACAAGTGGTATAATTATCAAGATCATTGTAAAAATAATTATTTGCTACTCCTTAGAGGACTTAAGGAAGATCAAATTTTCATTCATTTTTAATACGTCAAACTTTAACTCATCTACCCTTTAGACATTTAAGTAAGTGCAAATTGATTACCATCGAAAATAGTGGGTTCACATGTACTTAATGGGTAAGATTGTCTAAATTCATCTAAATTAAGAGGATATACTACCTTTGTGTTAAGATTATCAAAATTTTAGGTCAATTTCTTGTATTTCAATTCATTTTCATCCCAACAAAAGTAATAGAAACAGAATAGTGAATTCTTCCATATGCTATTCTCATGTAGTTAGTCTATTTCCATCTTATTCTATTTCATGAATCAAGCATAATATAGCTACCATAAATGGAATAATGGTGCATTTGTTGAATAAGGGATAAAGGACATTAATGTAATTAAAAGGAATATAAGTGGTGAATTGATGGATAAAATGTTCTTCACCTAACTTAATGCTACTACTTGAACTAACATAAGTCACAAGTTATTGTATATAGGATAAATGAAGTAAACTAGCATGCAATTTGAGTAACTTATCAAACTAAATTTAGAATTCTAAATGTTTGGCACTTTTGCTTATCAAATTCATGAAGACTATTGAGCTTAAAATTTGATTAATCTTAAGCCACTTTTAGGCTTTAGTTATGAAAAAAAAAAAATTTCTTCATTAAATAAATTAAATTAGCGGAATTGAGCTTAAAATTATTTCGTAAATTTAGAATTGAAAATACTAGATCAACCAAGTTTGAATCAAGATTGGGTTTTAAGACTTGGGTCAACTTGATTCTGTCATGCTCTTTGACTATATTTAATCTATATATTTTAGAAAGTGTTGATACTCGGTTTCCATTTGGACTAAGGCTCAATAAGCAAGGCCTATTACGAAGGCCTATTGTGTGTACTGATAACTTTTATTTTAAACATATTTCATATGGTGATTTTATAGTATTTCCCTTACATCTTTGGTTTTCTTTAAAGAAATTGATATTTAATTGAGTAAAATTTTGATTTCAAGGTTTGAATGCATTCTTGGATTGAAAACGAAAAAAATGAATCAAGTTTCACTCAATTTTGAGTTCAAATGAATAAGTTATGAAGTTTTAAAGTTACATAGTCTGGGACACAACTGTGTCCTTAGGCCATGTCCATCTAGGAAAATTTGCCAAGGTTAGAAAGTTACACAACTTGAGGACACGACTGTGTCCCAGGTCGTGTCTGGTGACAAAAAAAGGAAACTTTACAATACATTATAAAAGGATATACTAGGATTTTACACACAAGATTGGACATTCAAAAGAGAAGAGACTTAAGAAGAAGGAGAAAAAAAAAGGCGAAAGCAACACCCACTTCAAGATTGAAGAGATTTATCATCAACAAAAAGGGGTTTTTCATGTTTTATTTATTGATTTTGTTGGAATTCGTTTTTAGTTTCATTATGATAGTTTAAGACTTTTGTATTTAGGATTATGGAACCTAGGGTTTCATGTGACTATTAGATTGATTTATAATTTTCAATGAAGTTTCTTTCTTTTCTTGTTTCAATTATGTTATTGTTAATTGATATTTCTAGGATAACAATCTATGATATTATGCATGATGATAGAGAAATCACATGTGTAATGAGATCTTGACATAATTGGAGAGAATTACATGTATACTTAGAGATAAGATACATGTTTCTTTCGGAAAGTTGTTCTTTTGTGTGGGAATTCATTATACATTAATGTAATTCTAAATTATATTACTAAGTGAAGAGATTCCGGTAAATAATTTAGTATTAGGGTTAATATGCTTGAGAAAGGTGTTAACTTTAATTATGAGTCCTTCCGATCAAGAATAATAGAGATTGAATTGGATACATTTTAATTCGTCACATGTTAAATACTAGGGGAAATAATTCCTAAATACGTTATTTGCTTTCTTGAAGTTGTTCTCAATTTTATCGCTTTCTAAATTGCTTAATCAAGTATCATAATTAGGTTAGTTTGTTAATTTTAGTATTTTTAATTCATTCAACTCATCACAATTTTTTGATTAGATAATAGAGTTAAGGTTAATATTAGTATTCGAAGTCTCTGAGGGATCGACTTGGACTCATATCCGCTTTATTAAAATTGATAGGTGCACTTGCCTGATATCATGTACCAACTGCGAGCTTGTCACTCTCCTGGTGACCTCCCCACAAGGCCATATGCTCGCATGACGAACACGTGATAACTCTTATTTTAAATATATTTCATATGGTGATTTTATAGTATTTCCCTTACATCTTTGGTTTTCTTTAAAGAAATTGATACTTAATTAAGTAAAATTTTGATTTCAATGTTTGAACACGTTCTTAGATTAAAAACGAAGAAAAGGAATCAAGTTTCACTCAATTTGGAGTTCAAATGAATGAGTTATGAAGTTTTGAAGTTACACAATTTGGGACACAATCGTGTTCCCAGGCTGTGTCCATCCAGAAAAATTTACCAAGGTCAGAAAGTTACATGACCTGGGGACACGACCGTGTCCCAGGCCATGTTTGGTGATGAAAACAGAAATCTTACAATACATTATAAAAGGACATACTAGGGTTTAAGAAAAGAGGAGGATTGGACAGTCGAGAAGAGAAGAGACTTAAAGAGAAGGAGAAGAAAAAGGCGAAAGCAACACCAACTTCAAGATTGGAGAGATTTTTCATCAACCAAAGGGGTTCTTCGTGTTTTATTTCATGCTTTTGTTGGAACTCGTTTTTAGTTTCATTATGATAGTTTAGAATTCGTATATTTAGGATTATGGAACCTAGGGTTTTATGTGACTCTTGGGTTGATTTATAATTTTCAATTAAGTTTCTATCTTTTCTTGATTCAATTATGTTATTTAATTGTTAATTGATATTTCTAAAGTATCAATCTATGATATTATGCATGATGATTGAGAAATTACATGTGTAATTAGATCTTAACATAATTGGAGAGAATTACATGTGTACTTAGAGATAAGATACATGTTTTTTCCGGAAAGTTGCTTGTTTGTGTGGGAATTCATTATACATTAATGCGATTCTGAATTATATTACTAAGAGAAGAGATTCCGGTAAATAATTTAGGATTAGGGTTAATATGCTTGAAAAAGGTATTAACTTTAATTGTGAATTCCTCCGGTCAAGAATAATAGAAATTGAATTGAATATATTTTAAGTAGTCACATGTTAAACACTAGGGGAAATAATTCCTAAATACGTTATTACCTTCTTGAAGTCGTTTTTAGTTTTATTACTTTCTAAATTGCTTAATCAAGTCTCATAATTAGGTTAGTTTGTTAATTTTAGCATTTTTAATTAATTCAACTCATCACAATTTTCTGATTAGATAATAGAGCTAAGGTTCATATTAGTACTCGAAGTCTCTAAGGGATCGACTCGGACTCACATCCGCTATATTAAAATTGATAGGTGCACTTGCTTAATATCAAGTTTTTGGCACCGTTTTTGGGGATTTTCGATATTAAGAACGCTAGTTGCTTTATTACTTTGACCATTTTTTCTTTCTTTTCTTTTGTTTTCATTGTTTATTTTTATACCTAGAGCTGCAATTGATTCTATATTTCTTGCCCTTGTAGTGCATGACCCAAAGCAACCCGGAAGATTTGGTGGAACTTAATCTTGAAATTGAGAGAACTGTCCTTCAAAATTTGAGATTGCGACCTAGACAAATTGTGGCTACCATAGAAGACGAGTCAATCGTTGAGATCAAGGAAGAGGGTGAAGAGGCCAACACTAAATTCATCAATCAAGAAGATCCACTACATATGGCTAACAATGGTAATGAAGCAAATCGGACCATGTCCGACTATTCAAGACTTACACTTATTGGAGCTGACTCTAGTATCACAAGGCTAACTGTTGCGGCTAATAACTTCCAAATTGCACCTAACATCATACAAATGGTGCAACAATATGTTCAGTTTGACGGTCTCCAAGATGAAGATCCTAATGCCCACATCTTTAGCTTTCTAGAGATTTGTGATACATTTAAAATCAACGGAGCCACGGATGATGCCATCCGACTGCAGCTATTTCCTTTTTCCTTGAGGGGTAGAGCAAAATAGTGGTTGAACTCTTTACCACAAAATTCAATCACAACTTGGAATGAATTGGTAGAGAAATTTTTAGAGAAATATTTCCTACCTGCTAAGACCGCTAAACTTCGAAACAATATTTCTTGTTTTGCCCAATTGGAAGCGGAGACTCTATATGACACTTGAGAGCGATTCAAGGACTTACTCAGGAGGTGCCCACATCATGGCCTCCTACTATGGATGCAGATTCAGACCTTTTATAATGGTCTCAATTTATCTATGAGACAGATGATTGATGCATCTACAGGAGGTACTTTGAACACAAAGACACTTAAGTAAGCACAAAACCTAATTGAAGGAATAGCGATGAACAATTATCAATAGGAAAGCACTAGAGCTAAGCAAAAGGTTATGGGAATCTATGATGTGGACTTGACCACTACTTTGGTGGCCAAGGTGGACCTATTGAGTAAGAAGATTGATGCACTCTCTGTTGGCCCTCAACAAGTACAACTGGATGTAAGTGACTTTGGCATACAGGGTTATGGAGCATAAGAACAACTAGAACAGGTAGATTATCTAGGAAATCCACCCAAACAACAAAATAACCCCTACAGCAACACTTATAATCTCGGATGGAGGAATCACCCCAATTTCTCATGGGGAAATCAAAACCAAGGCCAGTAGAAGACCAACTTTGGCCCACCTGGATTTCAAAGACCATTCCCACCTCCTCTTCCTCAAGAAAAGAAGTCTAGTGTGGAAGAACTTCTCACAAAATATATTCGAGGCAATGACGCTCGCTTATCTAACATTGAATCATTGTTGAGGAATCAAGAGGCTTCTAATCGCAACCTTGAGAACCAAATTGGTTAACTTGCAAAAGTGATCTCCGAGAGGCCACAGGGAACACTCTCAGGGAATACCGAGGTTAATCCCAGGGAACATGTAAATGCTGTGACCTTGAAAAGTGGTAGAAAACTGCAAGTGGAGAAGAAGGATGGTGGGGAAGTAGTTGAGAAAGAAGTGGAAGTCAACCGTACGGAAGAGGCCAAGCCACTAAAATCAAAAGAAAGTATGGAACTACCGAAAGTGGAGGAGTACAAGCCTCCCATCCCTTACCCGCAGCGCTTTAAGCAAAGTTACACTGATCCGAATAAGGAATTTGGTAAATTGCTTGATATTTTCAAACAATTACACATTAACTTACCTCTTGTTGATGTCATCTTACAGATGCCAAAATATGCGAAATTTCTAAAGGATCTTCTATTGAATAAGAGGAAGTTAGAGGAACTTACAACCGTCACATTGAATGAGGAATGCTCAACACTTCTCCAGAACAAGCTGCCACAAAAATTAAACGATTCAGGGAGTTTTACTATTTCTTGTATGCTTGGCAATTTGTTAATAAATAATGCTTTAGCAAACTTAGGAGTCAGTATAAATTTGATGCCGTATAAATTGTTCAAAAAGTTAGGGTTAGGAGAGCCTAAACTAACGTGCATGAGTCTTCAATTAGCTGATAGGTCTATCACATACCCTAGAGGCATCATAGAGGATGTTTTAGTGCAAGTAGACAAATTCATCTTTCCCATGGATTTCATTATACTTGATATAGATGAAGATATTAAGGTGCCAGTCATTTTAGGTCGACCCTTCCTAGCCACTGCTAGGGCTGTTTTTGATGTTAGTGAGCATAAGTTGATATTACGGGATGGGGATGATGAAATAGTTTTTAAAACTCTAGAGGCAACGAACAAATTTCTTGACCTAGAGGACATATGTCACAATGTTAATACCACTAATGTCATTATATCTACATGTGTGCAGGAAACGCTTACCAAAGATTCCTTAAGCTATTGCTTGCAAAAGGGAGATGAAAATTTGGTGACCAATCCCAATTGTGCAGAAATGGTAGCTCAAATAAAAGTTCATGAATTTATTGTGAACGAGAAGGGGTTTGATCAACTCTATAAGCTAAAGGATCTTAGTTTAAGATCCTTCAAAGAAAAGTCACCAATTTTGGAACTAAAACTGTCAAGAAATCATTTGGAACATGCTTTTGTGGTGAAAAGTTCAAAACTTCCAATGACAACCGCATCTAAGCTAAAAGCGGACAAAATGAAAAAGTTTAGGCTACATGAATTTGATAAGTGGCATGATAAGGAGAGAAACTATGGAAGTTATGCACCAATGAAATGAAATTGGCAAGGTCGATGGCCTAAGGGTAAATTTACACTCGTATGGAGGGTTCGAAAGCGAGATATAGGAGGAGTCCTATCTCCACCTGGATGAAGAATCATGAATGACAAAACATATCCTGTTGAGCTATCAACGTTAACTATAGCGCTCCTTGGGAGGCAACCCATGTCTAACTTTGCTTACACTTTAGTTCTTTAAGTTTATTCCATTTTATTTTTCTTTTATCTAACATTGCTTTGCTTCTTTTATTTGTTTCAATTTTAGTCATAGGCTTTTCCCTTTTAGTTTCCTTTTTTTTAGTTTTCTTTGTCTTATTTTTCTAGTTTAAGTACTTTTATTTTTTTAAGTTTCTTGTATTTTTAAATTCATGAATTTAGGTAAAAAAAAAAAAAACATAACAGAAAGTTACACGGGCATGGGACACGGTTGTGTCCTAGCTCGTGTCCATCCAGTCCCCTTTAATCCAACACCCACAGAAAGTTATACAGCTATGTCCCAGCCTTGTGCGCCCAGCCATATGCTGCGTAAACAGGAAGTTACATGGGCGTGGGATACAGTTGTATCCCAGCCCGTGTGTGCCCAGTATTCCCGACCACCAACAGAAAGTTACACGGGCGTAGGACACGGTTGTATCCCAGCCCATGTGCGTCTAAAATTTATGATCGAACACAAGAAGTTACACGGGCATGGGACATGGTTGTATCCCAGCCTGTGTCCCAACCTGTGTTCGCCCAATTAAGATACTGCCAACACAGGAAGTTATACGGGCGTGGGACACAGTTGTATCCCAGCCCGTGTCCGCCCAGTACCCATACGACTCACCACACGACCTGTAATTTATTAAAATACGCACACACTCTCTCAAACACTCACATACCAACACATATCCATTTCATATTCTCTCTTCTCTCCATCTTCTTTTCATGATTCCTGATATCACGATTCCTGATCCAAGTAAGTTCTCCTCATTGTTTATGCTTTATCTTCCTTATGGTGTAGGCAGGTTTAGCTACTAGACATTTCGGTCTTGTGTAAATTGGTACTTGCATTTGGTCTGCGAATTTATTTTGTTCTTTAATAAACGACATACACCATTGCCTTGTGTTGCTTGATTTTAATGCCTTTATGATGCCTCTTCTGGTTAGATATTCATGTATGATCTCTCAATTCCGAATTTTGTTTGCTAATTTGCTAATCATTATTCAATTACGCCAGTTAGGGTTAGTATTGTGAGAGTAATTTTGGGTCATTTAGCATCTTTGATGTGTTGGGACGCCTACTTTTCAAGATGATTGTAATGTAGTGGGTCTATTTTATAATTAGTTAGATGCATTTGCTAGTTATTTTTGTTACCCCAACTAGTTTTATGGATGCACTGTACATGTTTGTTTAAATGTCCCAATGAGAAATCTGTCAATATTCTTCACTGTTAATCCTTTCTCCCTCTGTCTTCGTTTGAACTACGTGTGGCAAGGATGCACGTTTTTGATTTGGTTTGATGTTTCTTTTCAGGTATTCAATGGCAAATCACGCAAAGCTTACCATTCGACGGAAATCTAACTATGCAGCTTCTTCTTCATCGCAAGAAGGTGCAATTTTTGAACCATTAGTCACTCTCCCTCCGATAGAGCACCCAATGCTTCAATTCAAGGAAGACTACCGGTCGCAACACTATAGTTTACTTAAGAATAAGCTTTTCAACGACACCTTTCGTCTGGATTGGGATGTTTTCGCTCAATTGGAGCTCACAACAGAAATGAAGGAGCTCTTAGACGGAACCATTTGGGAGCGATTTTTATCTCTTGACGCTCCAGTTTATAAAGAGCTGACCTTGGAGTTTTTATGTACTTACAAACTTGATAAAGAGAGTGCTACTGGCATGGGCCCCAAACGCAAACTCCATTTTACTTTGAGTGGCCACCCTTTCCACATGACCATAGCTCAATTAGGCAGATATCTCGGTCTTTATGAAGATAGATATACACGGATAGAAGAGTTCCAACGTCTTTCATGTCGTTTTCCCTGTGGAGTAACACCAGGGACGTTTTGGAACGAAATTACTGTTGGTGATGCGTATGATCCAGCAAAGAGTAAGGCTTCTCAATTGGTTAAGCCTGAATATCGGGTTCTTCATTGGCTCTTTGCACATACATTGACTGGCAGAGGCCTTAGGACCAGTGTGGTTTCCAACAAGGATTGCCTCTATCTGTACAGTGTTATTCATAAACATCCCATCAATCTCGCCATCGAGCTCGCTGAACTTTTTAGCCACCAAGCCACCACTACACAGAAGAAAGGGCATATTTGTTGTGGCCCCTACATCACCTTACTTGTGCAGGCCATGCGGACTAAGGTTGTCGTTTGGCCCTCACTTACCTTAGTCAATCAAGTCACTCCTATGCGACTTAATTTATTCCGACTCATGAACCTTGTACCAACGAGACGTCAAGGTTGACACTCACGCAGCACATCTCGAGGCCAGACGTCTTTAGTAAGCTTTGAAGACAAATTTGATATGTTGATGTCTGAGGTTCGTTATATCAGAGAAAGTGTGGATAAACTTCATGTCCGCCAAGACAAAATGGAAAAATTTCTCAAGATAAAAGAGTTGGATACACGTGATGAGGATAGTGAGAGTGAAGAAGAGGATGATGAGGGTGGTGAGGAAGAGACGGTTGGAGGTAGTGAAGAGGATGTTGAGGGCAGTGATGACGACGATGATGCTACCATGGCGGAGGCACCATCTGATGAGGATAATGAAGAGACGGATTCCGATTCTTCTTCTTAGTTCCTATTGTTTTTTTTTTGTGTTGTTTTTCATTGGCCAAGGCATGTGAAATCAGACATGTAATGATAATGCTTCCTCATTTTGAACTTCTTCATCTTATTTTCGACTGGCAGAGAAGTATTAGTTTCTTTTTCAGTACATATATTTCCTTTTTCCCTATGCTGATTTTTCTTGTTTCATTTCTTGCTGCTATGCTTTCTTAGTCGTACATTGAGGACACTGTACGTTATTAAGTGTGAGGAAGGGATATATATGAATTTGTTACTATTTAGGAGACCAATTATTCACATTTAACTCAATTAATTTTTAAATTAACTTGCAATAAGTTGATTAACAAGTGTTGAGCCAAATTAACTGTGTCATCTTGATCATCATTGACCTTATTATACTTTACTAGAATTGATTAGTCAAATTTGTGGAGGGCAAAGTTACGAGTTATTTAGCTTAGGACTTTAAGACTTGAGATTGGAGCAACATCACTAGTTGAGAGTTAGTCATGGTTATTTTTAAAATTTACTTTTATGTATACCTTTCTCTTAGAAATTTTTAAGAGCCCTATAATTTTTAGCAAACAAACAAATGAAATTCTTCTTTTGAGAAACCCTTGAAAAATCATAATGATTGGAGGTCAAATGTAATAATAAGTGTACGAATAGAAAAAATTGGTAAGGATTCGTCTTGATTCGTCAGAAGAGCGAGATTGAGTCCCAATGCCAATTCTAATGAAAAAATTAGTATGGATCGACCTTGGTCCGTCAGAAGAGCAAGGTTCTTTCCCGCTATCAATATAAGGAATAAATTGGTATGGATCGGTCTTGGTTCATCAAAAGAGCGAGATTCTTTCCCTCTATCAACACAATTGTGCTTAAATAAGGTAAATTTAAAAGACCTCTCAATAAAAGCATGAACTAAGGGGGATAATCAGAGGATGAGTGGATGTAAAATGTGTTTGTTTTAGATTATGGTGCTTGGTGAGATGAAAGAGAGAATTGTATACACTTTAGTCAAATGGACAAAATTTTTATGACTTTTTCTCGGTTGGCGAGATGTTAAATTCAATTTTTAGTTTAAGAATTCTTAGTTAAATGACTCGGGTAAACTTCGACTTCCATAGATTAACTAGTGAACTCTAGTATTAAGTATTATTGGAGCATTCGAATATGGTTAGGTGAAATTATGACATTGTTAAGGGTGAAATTGATTGACTTTATTATTTTAAGTTAATTGAAAATGATTTTCTTACCTTTTTTCGGGTCAAGTGTATTTGTTCACCGATTTCCTAAATGGTGAGAAATTTTGTTTAGCGTTTCTTGTCCTGAAAGTTTTGTTTTGATTTATTTGCTTGAGGACAAGCAAATGCTTAAGTGTAGGGAAGTTTGATAACTCTTATTTTAAACATTTTTCACATGGTGATTTTATAGTATTTCCCTTACATCTTTGGTTTTCTTTAAAGAAATTGATACTTAATTGAGTAAAATTTTGATTTTAAGGTTTGAACACATTCTTGGATTGAAAACGAAGAAAAGGAATCAAGTTTCACTCAATTTGGAGTTTAAATGAATGAGTTATGAAGTTTTGAAGTTACACAGTCTGGGATATAGTCTAGGATACAGTCATGTCCCCAGGCTGTGTCCATTTAGAAAAATTTGCCAAGGTCAGAAAGTTATACGACCTGGGGACACGACTGTGTCCCAAGCCATGTCTGGTAACGAAAATATAAACCTTACAATACATTATGAAAGGACATACTAGGGTTTCGAAAAAAGGGAGGATTGGACAATCAAGAAGTAAAGAGACTTGAAGAGAAGGAGAAGAAAAAGGCGAAAGCAACACCAACTTCAAGATTGGAGAGATTTTTCATCAACCAAAGGGGTTCTTCGTGTTTTATTTCATGCTTTTGTTGGAACTCGTCTTTAGTTTCATTATGATAGTTTAGAATTCGTATATTTAGGATTATGAAACCTAGGGTTTTATGTGACTCTTGGGTTGATTTATAATTTTTAATTAAGTTTCTATCTTTTCTTGATTCAATTATGTTATTTAATTGTTAATTGATATTTCTAAAGTATCAATCTATGATATTATGCATGATGATTGAGAAATTACATGTGTAATTAGATCTTGACATAATTGGAGAGAATTACATGTGTACTTAGAGATAAGATACATGTTTCTTTCGAAAAGTTGTTTGTTTGTTTGTGTGGGAATTCATTATACATTAATACGATTCTGAATTATATTACTAAGAGAAGAGATTCCGATAAATAATTTAGGATTAGGGTTAATATGTTTGAGAAAGGTATTAACTTTAATTGTGAATCCCTCTAGTCAAGAATAATAGAAATTGAATTGAATATATTTTAAGCGGTCACATGTTAAACACTAGGGGAAATAATTCCTAAATACGTTATTATCTTCTTGAAGTCATTTTTAGTTTTATTGCTTTCTAAATTGCTTAATCAAGTCTCATAATTAGGTTAGTTTGTTAATTTTAGCATTTTTAATTAATTCAACTCATTACAATTTTCTGATTAGATAATAGAGCTAAGGTTCATATTAGTACTCAAAGTCTTTGAGGGATTGACTCGGACTCATATCCATTATATTAAAATTGATAGGTGCACTTGCCTGATATCAACACACAAGCTATCAGCTAGCCTGTCCTTTATGCCACAACCTGCTTAATGAGCCGAATAACACCAATCCGAGCAAGTTACCCCTTGATTGAGCATCAATTGACCCTTTTCGTAGCATTTCAGGTTGGCTTTTGTCTTTAATGCCTACTCTCCACTGTAGCTCATTAATGAGCATCTAACCTCTATAGTATGGCCAACATACTCGACAACCCTTGCTCTTATTAGATCACTGACCTATAGATTTGGTGGTTTAGTTTACTACAACATGCCACCCGCAATGAAGCTCAGTCTTTACTGTAGAGCGCACTACCTATTGACAACCAGTACGACCAAACCCCTGATTGCCATGTGCCCTGGTAACCTGCATAAAAGGCATTAGGTGTCAGGCGTTAGGAAGTAAAGTTACTCTTTTTTTACTCTTTAAGAAATTTTCTATCTTCCCTTATCTCTAAAATTGAAGTCCAATACATTACACATACATTATACAAGTACGGTCCCTCAAGTTCTTAGTACTTGTCCCCCATTCCTTGGTCCTCTTAGCTAACTTGAGTGTCGTAAGGGCCTTGTAGCCACACTTACATGAGGCTTTTTGCAAGTATTGAAGTATAGGAGTAGAAGCCCAAGCCTACTATAGCTAGACTTTGGGTGAGCCTATACATCCTAGTTGGTCCAACATACAAGATCAACATTTTGGCACCTATTGTTTTAAGTTACCATGACAATAATGGCTAAAAGAAAAAATAATAACCCTCAAGCTTCCTACATGGAAGATATAACCACCTTCCAACAATGCAGAGGTGATCAAACACTTCTGCTACCTTAAAACAAAAGTACTAAAGTTCAAGAGCTCAAGACACTAGTCTAGCAAATGCTTGAAGAAAATCGAAATATCACGAATCTACTGTAGCCTTGTACAAAGATGTTACATTACAAAAAAATGCATCTAAAAAACGTCTAAACGAGGAGGCAACCGTTGACTTCTCCTCATAGCTAAATAGAAATAATGACCTACGCACCATACATCTCATGTGATCGAGCGAGCAAATTTAATGATCACTAACTGCACAAAGACTTATGTGAAAGGCTTAACCACAATCGCAGCAAAACATACGCTAAAGGCAAACACATAGCTACCAGCAAGCCGGTTAATAGCCTATCACCATAGCCATTGCCCAAAGATTATGAAGACATGCACATGTATGAACTCAAGGAATACATCCGTCACACCTCTAGCGTATACGATTAGAAAAAGTTGAATCATTTGTACGGGCGTCATGCTCCACGCTAACAAAAAGCCCATTCATCTCTTCAATACTTGAGAAAATACTCACCCACTGTTCTTTTATATACTATGTCTCATCCTTGGTAGCCTGACGAGAAAGAATCCTTTTGACGAGAGACTAGAGGCTTTGGAGGCACGTACGAGTATGAAGGCTAAAGGTCGACGGTCCATCAATTTCCCAAGGTTGTTGAAGATTTGCCCTCAAATCTTGGTGGTCTTCTTCTTCTTTGTCTAATACATAGGGTGTTCGATTAACGACATTGAAAGTAGGGGACACACTGTATCCTTTAGGCAGCTCAAGCTCATACGTATTGTTCTTGATATGACTAAGGATCCTATATGGTTCATCTAACTTGGGGGATAGCTTATTCGTCCTCTTGCTAAGGAAACGCTCCTTACTGAGGTAGATCCAAACAAGGTCTTTGAGATTGTAAACGACTCACCTCCTTCCTCGACTTCCTTGTTCTTTCTATCGGGCTACAATTTTAACTAGTTGTTCAATAACCTTTTGATGCAATTCCTAGAACTCCTCAACGTACTGCAAGCTAGATTGACTTTCTCTTTAAGTAGTTGAGCTGATAACCATATCTAAGGGTAAGTTTGGGTTAAGTCTATAAATGACCTCAAATGGTAACCTTCCAATCGAGCTGTAAGTTGAGCGGTTGTAAGTGAACTCAATAACGTGTAGGCATAGATCCCAATCATGTAGATTCTTCCCAACAGTAGCTTGCAAGAGATTGTCGGCTGTCCTGTTTACAACTTTGATCTAGTCGTTTGTCTGATGGTAGTAAGAAGTATTAAACATAAGCTTAGTGCTGAGTTTCTTTCATAGGGTTCTTTAGAAGAAGCTCGTGAACTTTAAGTCATGATCAGCACAATATTTCTTGGTAGTTCATCCAGCTACACGATCTCTTGCAAAAAGAGATTAGTAAAAAATAAAGCATCATTGGTTTTGTGGTAGGTGTCAAGCTCTATTTCGGTTTTCTTTAATTAATTTTATAATAAGCCTAGCCCATTTAATACAAAATACTCGACAATAAATTAAGGAAAAACATTTTTCTTAAAAAAAATATTTAATAAAAATATGCAAAAAAGAAAAAAACTTAAAGTTGCCAACCAATCAAATTGCTAAAAATAAAATTAGGGTTTTTGGATGGGAAAACCCTAATTTGGTAACTAATTTATGGATTTTCTAAAAAATTAATTTTTTTAGAAAACTAAACCAAAAAATCTAAATTCATGAATTAATCTATTAAGACTAAATCACTATATAATAATAATAATAATAATGGGCTTTTGATTTTCTTTTTTTATAATTTTTCTAAAAATGCTAAAATATGTACAGATATGCAAAAATGTAGTTAAGATGAATTTTTAATATTTTTTATTACGAATTTTCAAGAAAAGGAAAAAAAAAAGTTTTTATTTTTTATTTTTTATGATTGCCATGAAGTTACCTACGTAATTGCTACTCGGGATCAAACCAACGTAATTCCTTTTTAGAAAAAATTTAGTGGGTTGATTCTTTTTAATTTGAAAATTAAGCCAAGTTTATGTTTTTAACCATTTTATTTTTATTAAGAAAATCCTAAAGAAAACCTAATTTTTATTCCTAATTAAAAAAAAAAACTAAAGACTTAATTTTTAAAGAGATACTAAGTTAGTATTTTTTTTTCTATTTTGGGAAAAACTGCTATATGATAAAACTTAAAAAAAAAATCCTAAAGCACCTAAATGAGAATAAATAAATAAATAAATAAATGAAACTTTTATGAAATTATGCTAATATTGATAATTGTTATGGAAAATGTGCCGTTTTATGAAAAAAAATGCAATTACTATTGACAATATACTTAATTATAGAGAAGAAGCCTAAACTATAGAAAATATGTCGATAAGATGTTTAATGATAGAAAAGATGTTTAAATCATAAAAAAGATATTTGAATTATAGAAAAAATGCTTAAACTATGGATAAAATGCCTAATTATAGAAAAGATGCCTAAACATGGAAGAGAAGCTTAAACCATGGAAAATATCTTTAACTATAAAACAGACACCAATTAAAAATTTTTAATTTTATGAAAAACTAACAAGTGACAAAATGAATTTTCTAAAAATCCCTAAAATACCGAATTTATTTAAAAAGGAAGATTTATGAAAAACATGCAAATTTAAACAAAAGATGCAAATTTCCTATAGAAGTGTAATTTCCAACAAAAATATTGAATTTTATTAAATTATGCAATTTTGACTAAAAGTATGCAACATTGTGCTAAAACATGTAATTTATGTAAGAGATGTGAAAGGCATGAATCAATGGGAATCGGCATAAAAGACCTGCAAAGACTCAGATTAGTATTGCTTTTACATGAAATCTTAATCGTGTAAAAAGTAATATAACACTTTAATGTACTCATATAATAAAACTAACAAAACAATAATAAATAAATAAATCATATAATTAAAAAAAAAATAAAACTAAAACTATCACTAAGATAACACCTACATAAAAATAAACTAAAGTTAGTGTAGGTTATTAATGAATTATCTAAACCAAAACAAGAAAAACAAATAAAACAAGAGGGGGGAAAAGACAAATAAAATATAACTATACTAAAAAAAGGAAAACCCAACTATACTCTACAATACGGGTCGAATTAAAGAGAAAACTTACATGGATTGCGTTGTTGTTTTGTTTTGTGTAGAATTGTTACTCGACGGGCTGTTGATTACATGGAGTTGCTACTACGCATATATGTGTTGTTGTGGAGTTATACGTGATCAAAAGTGTGTGTGATGGACCTGGATCGAATTGTGTGGAGTATGCGTAATCGAGAGTGTGTGTTGTGCGGGTGGAATTGTGCATGGGAGTGATCGTATGTAGGTTGTGCATGTGTTGGATTGGAGTGTGTACGTGGAATGTGATTTTTTTAATGCCGAAGTCCACTATTTATAAACCACGAACTTGAATCTTTCAAATCTTTTGTTGTGTAGACCCAATCTTAATAAATCCAATTTTCATAAGATATGACAATATTCACTTTAGATTTATTAATTTCTTGAATTATCTAATCATGATTCGATCTAATCCATTCTCAAATTCTAGAAGTTTCACAATCTTTTTGGGCTTTCTACCTTAAGCCTAACCCAGTCCAACTTATTTTAAATTAACTATGGCCTTTTAATATAGCCCAAAATATACGTGTTAGTCCATTTAATAAATCCTAAGTCTATTTTAATTAACTAAATATAAATTGAATAAAAAAAAACCCTCTTTATATTGGATTGGATTAAAAATATTTTTAATAAAACTCAATTATTTAAAGACTCAGAATTTATTAAATTAAATGTACATCTTTAACCATTATATAATCCGACCTTAAATGACTCGACTCGGCTTAATATTTTATATTTTCTTTTTCTTTGTTTTTCTTTTTATTTTTATTTTTATTTTTTTTTAACATGGTCCAATAAAAAGAAAATCTTAAAAATAGCCAAAATGAGGTGTCTATAGCTGCTCCTCTTTGTAGTGAAGTTTAATTAAAACTTCGCTATAAAGACCAAACAGATACTCATTTTTGCTGAATTCTATCTTAAATTGACAGAGTGAAGATTACTAACTTGAATGTTCAATTGAGTAGTATCTTGTCTTAGAAGGATGAGGTAAAAGGATATTAACTTGAAAGGTCGATGTAAAAAATAAACTGCCTATCTTGAAAAGACGGGGTGAAGGAATAGGAGACTCATTTTGAAAAGACAGGGCAAAGAAATAGGAGCTTATCTTGAAAGGACAGGACAAAGGAATAGGAGCTTGTCTCGAAAAGATAGGGTAAAGGAATAGGAGAGTCGATATTAAAAGGATAGGGTAAATGATTAGGGGGCCTATCTTGAAAAGATAAGATAAATGGCTAGGGTGCCTATCTTGAAATGATAGGGCAAGTGATTAAGGTGCCTATCTTGAAGGGATAGGGCAAGTGATTAAGGTGCCTATCTTGAAAGGACAGATCAAACGATTAAGGTGCATATCTTGAAAGGATAGGGCAAAAGATTAAGGGTGCTTATCTTAAAAGGATAGGGCAGAAGATTAAGGGTGCTTATCTTGAAAGGATAGGGCAAATGTTTAGGGTGCCTATCTTGAAAGGATAGGAGAAAATATTAAGGTGTCTATCTTGAAAGATTATGGCAAAAGATTAGGCTGCTTGTCTTAAAAGGACAGGGCAAAATATTAAAGAGGCTTGTCTTAAAAGGACAGGGCAAAAAAATAAAGGGGGTCATCTTGAAAGGATAGGGCAAAGAAATTGTAGGCCGGTCTTGAAAGGATGAGGCAAAAAGGTTAAGGTAGGCATTATGCCAAAAAATTGATGTTCTTAAAAGAAAAATTGGCTTCTCAAAATAATAGATCTTTCAAAGAAGGAAACTTAACAAAAGGGATGGAAGGCATGGATAATTGTTAATTATCTCTAAATAATCGATGTTCCTTGATGTAGGATGACAAAGGTTCCAATAGGGAAACTTTATGAATTGTGAACACGGAATAACTAAAGTTCCCAAAATTCTTAGGATAGCCTAAGCACATAGCATAATGACAAAGGTTCCTAAATATTCTTTTCATAGGATGGTTGAAGCTCTTGAATATTCTCATACTATAGGATAATTAAAGTTTCGGAACTAAGGATGACTAAGACTACTGAATTAGATAACCAAAGTTCCTAAGATAAGGATAACTAAGGCACCAATTAAGATGACCAAAGTTTTGAAAAGATCACTAAGGTTCTTGAAATTCACTCAAGGGATTATTGAAGTTTCTAACTTAAGGGTAACTCAAGTTCACATTACAAATCCTCAAATTTTTCACTTTTGAAACTCAAAGGAAAAAAGTGTGCTTTTATTGAAAAAAACTGTTCATCTTTTTCTTGTTAACATGTAACGAAATTACACCAACTTTAAATGGTATAGATAAGTAGTATACTCATTCTTTTATCCCATTGGCCATTCATTCTTGATCTTTGATTTCTCGTCTACTATGATGAGTAGATAGTAAAAAACTTCAACTAAACACCTTATTTTTCATGCCATAAAGAATTCCCATTCGATTCTAGGGTGAAATGCTTCTCTTACCCCCAGGGCATGCTTCACTTTTGCATTCATAAGTTTCACATCAAGGAAAGTATCCCAATTATCTAAATTGTTTAGTCTAAGAGAACTTCCTTATACTCTCAAATGGCTTGTTTTCAAATAAGAATAAACCCCCTGGACCGATCACGTGTAACCGAGCTAGAGGACTCCAAGGACTTGCTCGGAGAATACTAACCTGAAACTAAAGCTAAGACAGGGATTCTTATGACGAATTGATCTTTTGTCAACCTATTTGCCCGATCCTCACATGTGTCAGACATGCTCCTACCCAACAGTAATACTCTATCCCAAAAGGCAACCTAAGAATAGTTGAGGCGAGCTCCAGATTCGACCACAGTCATTCGACCTCAAATCAAGCTGACTTCTTTTCAAAACTAATTAGTCCCTAACTTAGTCCAAATTAGGTTGGCCCTTGACTACTAGCACTTTTTGTTTTCGCTTACCTTGTATCATATTTCTAATGTCCAGCCACCAAGCAATACATGTCTTCTGACATAACATTGTAGAGTGATTCTTTCCTTTTTGTACTGAATATTCTTTGTCTCTTTTACTCCTCTTTTTAGTATGTTTCATGTAACCTAATTGTAGAATACCCTTTTATCTTTTCATGCATGTAAAGTAACCTTAGTGGACAGGTATATAAACCCTTACTTGTTTATACGTAGACAGATTAATTTACATTTGATTATCCAAGTATCCTTTGAGCAACCTTAGTATTCTCATTACTCTTTAACTCTTATATATTCCCTTTAGCAAGGAGTAGTGTTGAGTGACTCTTTAGTTTGAACCAGTGTGTCATATCTAGCGAATTATTGGTCAAGTAGGATCGAGTGGTGCGTCATATCCATTTGGTAGCTACCTAGATTTTGTTAGCTTTTCTTTTGTTTCTTCTCGATTCATTTCGTTGTGATGCCTCTCTCTATGTCCGACCCTAGAGATGCATCATTTTCACTCTTGACTACGATTCTAAAAATTATGGTCAATCTTGTAAGTGATATACTTTGATTAATTTGATAGGTTTTTTCCTCAAGGTTGTAATGTAGGCTTTTGGTCATTGGCTTAAACAAAAGGGGATATTGATGCGATGGCTAATTTTGAAAAAAATTAATATCTCTACCCAAGTTTACAAGTCAAGAACCTTAATAGGAAAATGCTATAATGGGCTTGTCCTAGTTTCACAAGCAATAATTACTTAAGATAAGTCAATTTCTTCAATCAAAAGAGTTTCATTAAAGGTGGTATAATAGGTAGAATCATAGAATTAATGCTTCATTCTTGTGGGCTAGGAATCTCTTATTAAGGTTTGTGCTTTGAAGGATATTGGGGGAACTCAAATATTTTATCTTGAGATTTGTAAGCTATACTTTTTAAAGATACTCAGGTCTTAGGCCCTTTTTGGTTGCGTTTTGGGATGCAATCACCTTACTGTTGTTTTCTTCTTCTTTTTTTATTTTTCTTTTCTTCTTCTTTTTTCTTTTTTCCTTTTTCTTTATTTTTCTCTTTCTCTTTTTCCTTTTTTTCCTTTTTTTTTTCTTTTTTTTTTGTCTCTTTTTCTTTTCTTCAAGGTGATCGCTCTCCATATGCTTAAGTTTCTATTTAAGGAGATTCAAAGCCCTAAAACCAAAAGTTAGAAGAATATAAGCCGAGTGAAGTAGTTATGGCTTTGGGGGAGTGTTTAAGAGAAATTCATGGCCTTATGGTGTTTGAATGTGTGTATGGATTTAAGTGAAGTATATGTGGTTTGAAGCTCTTCTTCTATCTAAAGAAACGATTTATTTGTGATAATTATTGCTCATGAATTAACACAACTGAAGCAAGCATAAGTTAGCCTATTCCTTTTCTCCAAAATCAATACCCTTAACCTCCTAATTGCCCTAGTGTGAGGTGGTTCTCAACAAAGTTTATTTTTTTGAAAAAACTTCCCTCAAAAGGTGCAAATGGACTTGTAAGAGATAAAAATGTTTAAGGAGTGGAATGAATGCCTATTATCCTTTCAATTCATTTATCACATGCAATATATACTTCCTTTAAGGAACTAGTCTTATCATATCAACCTATTAATGTAGGGTGGTTCTTTATAAGGTTTATTTTTTTTTTTGAAAAATCTTCCCTCAAAAGGCTCAAATGGGCTCACAAAGGATAAAAATGTTTAGGGAGTGAAATGAATGCTTGTCATCCTTTCAATTTGTGTATCACATATAAGATAGACTTCCTTTAAGGAACGAGTCTTATCCTTACTTTCATGTCTCTTAACTCTTAGAGTGTTTTAGGGTCAGTGTATAGGATTAGAGATTGCCTCTTATCATTTTAAACCCTTCAAATAATGAGATACTTTCATTAGTTCGAGGATGAGACATTTTATGCCTTTATGTTAGCCTTTATCTACCCTAGTCTCATTAGATAAGACTAAATATTATGTGATGCTCCAATGGGTCACATGCCCCTCAACCTTTAAAAAAAATTGCCTTTTTAGACTCCATGAAATGGATCCTTTTATTGCCCCCCTAGCTAAAGCTCATTTATAGTGGAGACAAACTTTGTATTTGGTTTTAAGGTTCGAGCGAATGGGATAGTTTTTGTAGAGTGAGTATTTAAGACCTTCTAGGCTTGGAGAGGATCAGTGTAGATGAGTAAGTTACGTGTTTGGGTCTTTTCTAGCTTGGAGTGAGTTGAAACATGTGAGGAGGTTTATTGTTCATGTCAGGCTTTTGTGTCAGGGTTTGTGAAAAAGTTTGATAATGGGCTTCTCTTCAATAACTTTGTTTGGCTTGGGCTTTTCTTGGGGATGAGCTATATCTCCACCATTCTCAATTATTAATTTCCAATGTGTTTTCCCTTTTTGCCCTTTAGTATCAAATTTAACTCATAGATCATACAACGCTTTGGGCTTAGAATGAGTGACTATTAAAATTAAGCTTGGGTCGAAGTCGTTGTTGTCAGTTTTCTTAACTTTAAAAAATGAATGGCTATGGGCTTAACTACTTAAAAGTAATAATGTAAAGTCTATAAAACCCTTACTTGTTAGCAAATTTTTTTTCCTTTGAAAACATTTATTTTGTAAAACTATGTTACATTGAAAAGGTTACAGAGTTGATGGGAATGAACTATTATTTTACAAAGTTAACAACCAATGATAATGACTTATTTACATGTTACGGTTTTTTTTTCTTTTTATGAAAAACTTTTCAAAAACCTTCTTCTTAATGGAAACTGAAGAGAAGCTATGTTATAGATGATTGAATTGTTAACATCGCCCAAAGAATAGAAAAAATCAATTACTAAGACGAGATAATGAAGACAACAAAGTTATAAAAGGACTTGAAAACCCTACTTATTAATGAAAGTTAAAGAGGATCGATGCTATACATGATTGGATTGCCTATATTGCATGAAGAATATAAAACGCCAAATCATGAAGACAACATGATGAGGATAACAAAGCTTCAAAGGGAACAACTGGTAATTGGAGAGTGGTAATTTTACAAGAAGGGAGCCGAATATTACAAAAACATGAGTAAGGGACAATTTAAGGATAACAATTATTTACAGATCATGGGTAATGAATATTTACAAGTTGAAGGATTTTTTTACCTTTTTTTTTTTTGTACAGATGGGTTATTGAAAAAATCTCTAATATAAGTAAAAAATAAATAAATGAATGAATCAACACATAAATAGTATAAAAGTAAAGCACACCCATATAGATACAGGATTAGCAACTGGATAATAGTGCAATAATCTATAAAAAAATTCTCAGAGTTACAGCTTTATTAAAACCCTGTAGTAAAATCAATTGAGTACAAATTACTTAGACCCTTGTTGGGTTTATAATTTTTTTATATGTACAAATGTGAACAAAGCATAGAGAAAATTTTAATAGTTAATAGGGGAAAGTTCTTTTTTTTTTTTTTTAACATGAAAAGAAAATACATGGAAAAAATTATACGACCAATATGTCATATGAGAAAATAATAAAATTGCAACTCCTTACTTATGATATATTTTTTTGAAAACATTGAACTAATATTCATATGCTTGCCCACAAAAAAAAAAAATAATAATAATTAATACAATTTAGTGGGTTTGATCTTAAATCTTGTTGTACTACCTTTTATTTGTAAAATAATCAAAGAAAGAAAAGCAGTACATAATGCCTATATTACAGGATAATACATGGGTAATCATATAATATAAAAGAAAAACATATCTAAGATAACAATATATATACAACAAAGTATAGTGCAAACTTGATGTGATATGCTACACATGTATACAATACAATAGTATTGGTAATTAATAAATTATAGGGATTATTATGAGCCTACGGTCAAGAGTACACTTATATATAAGTGGATCAAAATAAAATTTAAAAAAAAAAAAACTTGTGAACATTTATTTATAAGAGTACTGATTTTTTAATTCTTTTTTTTTTTTTTGAGAAACAAAGCTCAATCTACTGCAGTTCAAATTCTTCCCATAATTTAAAAAATGTTTACCCCCTTTTTTTTTTAAGAAAATGATGTAAGAGGATAAGGTATACAGGTCTTAGGCTCTATAACCTAAAAATTTTTTGAAGAAAAACCTAATAAGTTATATCGAAACTTGAATGGCCTCACTTATCATCGCTAGGCGGGGCTAAAGACCTTAATGAGTCGAGAGTTACACAATGGTGGCTTGTTTTAAGTTCTTAAGGTGGTTCAGGTTTGACGACTTCTAAACATACAAATGATAAAAAAAATTCCTCCTAAATCCTTAATAACAGACCAATCGAGCTAAGTTTTCTCTTAAAGTCCTACATCACTAAAACTTAGTTAGTACAACTGTATTACAATATAAACATAAAAAGAAATTAAAAAAATGAAAGCCCATTAACTATTTTTTATGTTTTACATGGCTAGCGTACTAGCATCCCTAATAAAGTCACCAATTTTGTCGAGTCTTATTTGGGTTTTCTTTAATTTATTTTATAATAAGCCTAACTCACTTAATAAAAAATACTTAACATTAAATTAAGGAAAAATATTTTTCTTGGAAAATTGTTTAAAAAATATTTTAAAAATAACATGTTAAAATGTTTTTAAAAAATAACTTAGAGTTGCTAACTAATTAAACTAGTAAAAATGAAATTAGGGTTTCTGGATAGGAAAACCCTAATTTGGCTACTAATCTACGGATTTTCTAAAAAATTATTTAAAAAAAAACTAAATTTAGTGGTTAACCTATTAAAACTAAATCACCATGTAAAGATTAAAAAAAAAAAACTAACGGGGTTTTTATTTTTCTTTATAATTTTTCTAAAAATGCTAAAATATGTATAGATATGTGAAAATGTTATTAAGATAAATTTCTAATATTTTTTATTACGAATTTTCAAGGAATTTTTTTTTTTATGGTTGCCACAAAGATGCCTACCTACCCATTAGTCGAGATCAAACCAATATAGTTTTTCTTAGAAAAGATTCAGTGAATTGATTCTTTTTAATTTGAAAATTGAGCCAAGTTTACGTTTTTTAACCATTTTATTTTTATTAAGAAAATCTTTAAAAAACCTAATTTTTATTCCTAATTAAAAAAAAAAAAACTAAAGACTTAATTTTTAAAAGACACCAAGTTAGTATTTTTTTTTTTTTTTTGGAAAAACTGTTATGTTAGAAAACCTTAAAAAAAGAAAGCTAAAGCACCTAAATGAGAAAAAAATAAATAAATTAAAGATGCAACTTTTATGAAATTCTGCTAATATGCAATCAACATGGAAAAAATACCGTTTTACGAAAAAAAATGTAATTACTATTGATAATATGCCTAACTACAGAAAAGATACCTAAATTATAAATCATAGATAAGATACTTAATTATAGAATAAATGTCTAAATCATATAAAAAATATCTGAATCATAAAAAAGATGCTTAATTATAAAAAAAATGCCTAAATCATGAAAAAGATGTTTAGACCATGGAAAAGATGAAACTTAAACAATGGAAAAGAAGTTTAAATTATGAAAAAGATCTTTAACCATAGAAAAGATGCTAATTAAATTTTTTTTTATTTTATGAAAAACTAAGAAGTGACAAAATGAATTTTTTAAAAATCCCTAAAATACCGACTTTATTTAAAAATGTAGATTTAATGAAAAACATGCAAATTTAGACAAAAGATGCAAATTTCCTATAGAAGTGAAATTTCCAACAAAAATATTGAATTTTATTAAACTATGCAATTTTAACTAAAAGTATGTAACTTTGTGCTAAAACACGTAATTTATGCAAGAGATACAAAAGGCACGAATTAATGGGAATTGACATAAAATACCTACTATAAACACCTAATTTTTGCCCCTTTTATTTGTTTTTTTATTTTATTTTATTTATTTCATTTTTTCTTTCTTTTCTCAATAGGCCCTAAATTAAAAAAATTCAAAAAATAGGGAATTAAAAGAAAACCCAAAAAATTAAGAAATTTAGAAAAAATAAGGATCATAGAAAAATACAAAAATTTCAAAAATAAGGAAAAGCACAAAAGATAAGAAATTTTAGAAAGAAACCCTAAAAAAGATAAAAAAAAAAATTCGAAAATGAAGTTTAAAAATTTAGAAATTTGAAAAATTATAAAAAAGTAGAAAAATTAAATTTAATTAAAAGATTTTAGAAAATAACATGTTTTTATGATTGATTTTAATTTTAGTTTAGAAGTTGGGCCATTGAACTTAGATTTTGATTTAAATCTAGCTCAAGCTAACTGAGTCTATATGTGCAATTGACTGTACACAGGGACAAGGTACAGGCCAACGGTCTGATGGTTAAGCATATGGACATAACATTAGTACTAAGCATGAGGTCTTAGGTTTGAAACTTAGCAAAGGCAAGGAGGCCTTTTTCTTATTTTTTGTTTTCAATCACATTAGGAACTGCTACGTATCAGGATTTGATTGCACCATGTGTCTTGACATGTGGCATCCTCGAATTTAACGAACCTACTGACGTGGTGCTACGTGGTGTACTACGTCAATTGCCACTTGTCACGAATGACATGTGGCACGTCAGGGTTGGACTGCATGGCTGGCGTGGCGCCACATCAGCCTCTTTTTCTCTCCCCTTCCTTCCTTTTCCCTTTGTTTTCCTCTCTTTCGCTCCTCTTTCCCTCACTTTACCCAGATTTTCTCCCCCCTTTTTGGCTCAAGAACACCTAACCCCTTTACTTCAACTCTAATTTCCATACAAATTCTGTACACACTCACGTAGTTTCTTGCTTTAATCCTATTGAGCACATAGCTTACTATGAATCGAACCCACTAACTCGTCCAAATTTGGTAAAAAACAAATTCAAGTTGAGCTCCTAAGTTTAGAAAAAAACTAAAATCTTGACATTTACATTTAAAATCCGATCCGAGCTTTCTATGTTTTCTAGGAACAATTCGAGTATAAAATGGTATTAAGGGAGCTTACACGAACACATACAACCACTCACAAGCAGTTGAATCACTCGACATAGCCCCTCTTTCCCCGTAATCACTTTCTCTCTCTAACCCACTCTCTTTCCCTTCGATTTTCTCTCTTTTCTCCAACTTGAGTTGAACCACCACTCTAGGAAGATTACCCGCGGCTTAGGCTCCCTAACCTAGCTGCTCTCGACCCTCGCCATGACCTCTGGCAGCTCCACTAAGTTAGCCATTGCCAAACCCTGATCACCGCCCTTTTCTCTCCTTGAACACCACCCTTAGCGTCCTTCGACTCAAACTAACATCACGGTTACTCTCCTCGTGCCCTTCAATCCCTAAGCCAACACTCCATTCACACCCAACTACCACCATGCCAAAGGAGCAAATGCCACCACCGACCACCACTTCCAAAACCCACCAACTACCACTAGCGACTCGAATCCATTGGAGCCCGACCCAAATCTAGCTGATCGACCCGCAATTCGACTCAATGCCCCAATTTGACCTGCGCATCCTCTTTTTGGTTTGGACCCTTTCTTTTTATTTCGATTTCTTTTTTTTTTTATTTATTGTTGATTTTATTTCTCTTTATTTATTTATTTTTTATTTACCTCTAAATGTAAATGTAAAAGAGCAAAAAAAAAAAAAAAAAAAGAAAAAGAAGAAAAGGAAAGAAAAAAAAAAGAAGGAAAGAAAAAAAAAAGTTTGTTTTATTTTATTTTAATAAAAAAGATAAAATATAATAAATAAACTAAGTGATAAAAATAAATAAAAATAAGTTTAATCACTTAGAAAAATTAGGACCATTTTAGAGTTTCCAAAAAACCGATTAGGATGTTTTAGGAATTTTCTTAAACAAATTAAAACTGAGTAAAACGGAAACTCGATTGTTTTTAAATTAAGGCAGAAACAATCCACTAAAGTTTTCATAACAGAACTACGTACGTCTAATCCCGAATAGCGAGTATGTAGACACTTACGAGATGAAGATAAAAATAAAAAAACCTAGTTTTCCTTTTTCTTTAGTTTAGATTATTTGTCTAATTAGAATAGTTAAATTGAGTTCCATCTCACAAAATAAAAAGGTGATTTTTAAAGATTAAAGTTAATTTTCAAAAGTCAATGGTATTTATGAGAGTTTAAAAGTCCTAATCTCTAGATCCAGATTCTCTAGTTTTCAGTAAGTCATATTTATATATTGGTTTCTTAATCGATAGACCGGTAGCTAAGATATAACCAATCTACCCAATTGGTTATAACTTAACCCCTTTTCTTAACTCTAGTCCGGTGGCGACTCTAACCGCTTTTTTAATTGAAAAAACGGTTTTCTTTAAACCCTAGTCGAAGGTCAATACTAGATGGGTACGAGTTTAGTACTGATTGGTATAGAGAAAACCCAATTTTATAAAAGAACCAGGAGGGTGAAAAACCTAACTTGACACCTACAAAGACTTAGATTAGTAATGATTCTACATAAAATCCTTATCATGTAAAAACTAATATAACACTTTAATATACTCATATAATAAAACTAACAAAATAAAAATAAATAAATAAATCATATAATTAAAAAAAAAACTAAAACTATCACTAAATTAAAACCTAAATAAAAATAAATTAAAGTTAGTGTAGGTTATTAATAAATTATCTAAACTAAAATAAGAAAAACAAATAAAACAAGAGGGGAGAAAAAACAAATAAAATATAACTATACTAGAAAAGGAAAACCCAACTATACTTTACAATACAGGTTGGATCTGAGAGAAAACTTACATAGATTGCATTGTTGTTTTGCTTTATGTGGAATTGTTAATCTATGGGCCATTGATCATGTAGCTATTGATCACGTAGAGTTGCCGCTCTACATACATGTATTGTTATGGAGCTATACGTGATCAAAAGTGTATGCATGGGAAGGGATTGGATTGCATAGAGTGTGTGTGATTGAGAGTGTGTGTTGTGCAGGTGGAATTGTGCATGGGAGTGATCGTATGTGGGCTGTGCAATTTGGGACTGGAGTGTGTACATGGAATGTAATTTTTTTACGGTCGAAGTCCACTATTTATAAACCATGAACTTGAATCTTTCAAATCTTTTGTCGTGAAGATTCGATCTTAAAAAAACCAATTTTAATAAGATATGACAATATCCACTTTAGATTTGTTAATTGCTTGAATTATCTAATCACAATTTGATCTAATCCATTCTCAAATTCTAGATGTTTCACAATCTTTTTAGGCTTTCTACCTTGGGCCTAACTTAGTCTAACTTATTTTAATTTAACTACGACTTTTTAATATAGCCCAAAATACACACGTTAACCCATTTAATAAATCTTGAATCTATTTTAATTAGCCCAATATAAATTTGATAAAAAATCCTCTTTATATTGGACTGGACTAAAAATATTTTTAATGAAGTCTAACATTTTAAAGACTCAAAATTTATTAAATTGAATATACATCTTCAACTATTATGTGGTTAGACTCTAAACAACTCAACTCGACTTGATACTTTATATTTTTTATTTTATTTTATTTATTTTTTATTTTTTTGAACTTAGCCTAATTAAAAAAAAAAAAAAATCCTAAGAGTGGCAAAAATGAGGTTCTTACAGTAGGGGATGAACTAACTCATCTTGTTAAACTGATTGGCCATTACCATAATAGAGTTATGCCTTCTCAGAGTTTGGGGTAGGTCAAATATGAAATTTATGCTTAGATTGATTTATAGCCTTTCAAGTATAAGAAAAGGTACCCTACTCTCCATACGGATCCTTTCTCCCCTTTGCATGTTTACACACCTCGTACCTCTCAAGAATTCAACACACATCCTTCATCATCTTAGGCTGACAGAAATGTTCTCTTAGCATTTCAATCGATCTCTTCTCTCTAAATTGGCTAGCTAAACCTCTAACATGAGCTTATCGAATGAGTAATTCTCTAGTCGAATCACTCGGCACATAAACTTGCTTACCCTTCATTAGAAACCCATAGCTCAAATAGAACCCATTCACAACTCCTTCAACATTGCATTTTGCCACTAAGGGCCACGAAAATACAGATCATGCTTATATTGATCAAGCAAGGTACTAAATCTAAGTATCTTGGCTTGCAATGTTGTAATGAGGACATGTCGACAAGAGAGAGTGTCATCCACAGTATTGGTGCTTCCCTTCATATTTCGAATGACATAACGAAAAGATTCTAGGAATTTAACCAATTTGGCATAACGCCGAAAAAGGTTTTGTTGCCCTTAAAGATATTTGAGAGATTCATGATCGATGTAGATGATGAATTCTCTTAGCAATAAGTAATGTTGCCAGTTTTGTAGTGTTTGGACTAGGGCATAGAACTCTTTATCATATGTTAAGTAATTTAGGGCAGCTCCTTTGAGTTTTTCGTAGAAATAGGTGATTAGTCGATGCTCTTGCATAAGAACAATACCAATGTCGACTCTAGATACATCACATTCTACTTCAAAAACCTTCTTGAAATCTGTGAGGGCAAGTATTGGGGTTGAGGTCAATGTAGACTTAATCTCATCAAAGCTTTTCTAAGCTTTCTTGGACCACTTGAACTCAGAGTTTTTCTTAGTTAGCTTGGTTAGTAGAGCACTTACAGAATTGAAGTTCCGAATGAATCTTCAATAAAATGAAGCTAGACCATGAAAACTCCTCACTTCGGCAACACTAGTCGATGTTGGCCACTCAATAATAGCTTGGACTTTCAAGTCATCAACTTAGACTCCTCCTTTTGAAACAACATATTCGAGGAATACAACCCCGCTCTAACAGAATATACATTTCTTTAACTTGCCGAATAACTTCTTGGTACGGAGGATATCAAACACTGATCTTAAATATCCAACATAAGAAATAAGGTCAGCACTATAGACTAAAATATCATTGAAGTACACCACAACGTATTTACCAATCAATGTTCTCAAGACATGATTCATGAGTTACATAAAAGTGCTCAGTGTGTTTGTTAGACCAAATGGCATCACCTCCCACTCGAACAGACCATCCCTTGTTTTGAAGGTCATTTTCCATTTATCTTTAAGTCTCATCCTTATTTGATAATAATTACTCTTCAGATCAATCTTTGAAAAGATGCTAGCACCATGCAATCGTCAAGCATATCACCCACTCGCGGGATTGAATATTAGTATTTAATAGTAATTTTGTTGATGGCTCAACTATTAATGCGCATTCTCCACGAGCTATCTTTCTTCGGCACTAAGACAATTGGCACAACATAAGGGCTCATGCTTTCTCAAACATATTCACGATCCACCAATTCATCTACTTATTTCTTTAGCTTGGTTGCTTATTTAGGGTTAAGCCTGTAGGCTTGTCGGTTTGGAAGAATAGCTCCAAGTTGAAGGTTAATACAATGTTCTATACCCTTGATAGGTAGCAAACCTCTTAGTAGGAAAAAGGTTGGCATATTCCTATAATAGTATTTGTACCTTTGCAGGTAAGCTTCCAGCTTCTCTTAACTCTAGGAGTTTCTTGACTAACAGGAGCACACACTCTTTTGCCTTGACTTCTTAGGGAAATTAGATACGGGAAATCGCTAAGGATTTTGGTTGCAGAGATCGGGTAATTTTCTCTTGTGACTCTTATACTTCCTTGGGGCTCATTAAGGTTAGTATAACCTTTTTCCTATCCTTTTGGAACATATAGGTATTCCTATATCCATCATGCAATACCCTCAAATTGAATAGCTAAGGTTAGCCAAGAAAGATGTGTGAAGCGTACATGGGAAGGACATCGCATAGCACCTTGTCTTTATACTTGTTACCAACAGTAATAGGTACTTAACCTGTTTGGTAATAGGTAAACCTCCTTTCTCATTCAACCAATGAATCTTGTATGACTTAAGGTACGGGTAGGTTGGCAACTTTAAGGCCTTGACTACTCCTTGAGCTATGACATTGGTGTAGCTTCCCCCATTAATGATTAATGTGCATAATTTGCCATTCACTTAGCAATTCGTGTGGAAGAGGTTCTCCCTTTACTCATTCTCATTGGTCACAAAGGTACTAAGAGATCTTTAAACGACGAAACAGTACTTGGCTCCCACTTTAGGTAGTGTTACGACATTGAGGTCTTCCTAAAATTCTTCCATCATCTAATCGACTCCCCCTTCTTCCTCTCCTTCACTAGCACTCTTCACTTCGAATTAGGTCTTGTCTCCCTTGATAGTTATGATACGTCGGTTTAGACATTAACTAACCACATGTCCATAGCTAAGACATTTGAAACATTTCATTTCTCGAGTCTTTTTCTTGGAGCTTTGACCTTGGTCTCTTTGAACCTTCGGCTTATCGACCTTACCTTTATCTTGGTCATCTTTTGGTCAGCTCAACACCTGTCCTTAGCGGTCCACCTCAAAATTGTTTTGCACTCGGTTGTTTTCAAGTTAGCTTGGCATACCACTTCAGCTTAGCAATTGATACGGTCTGACATAAATGAACACATGACATTCGGTATTATACGAACCAAAGGGGGTAGGTTTGGGCCTTGAGACCATACAAAAGGTAAATGAAAGTTAAAGGTTGAGCAAGGATCCTCATGCACTAATAATAGATATAACACACCAACGCCTTACATGAGTTCAAGTCGCATTTGATATGACGCACAAGTGTGGCTAGAGGTCATTCACCACTAGTCCATGCTTAATGACCTAGATAAGAGTAGTCGAGAGTAAATAAGTTACACTTAGCTCACATAAGAAGAAATGTCTGAATATTAGGTTATATTGATTGTTGTGGCTATTACAATAGACAAGTATTTATAGGACCTAATTAGGGTAAATCCTAGGTTAGTGTAAATTACAAAAAAGATTCCTACTAGTAATGGAAAAGGAATAATTTACAAGGGTAGTGTTGTAAATAAGCAAAAAGAATATCCAGTGATGGAAAAGGATAGTATGAATGTCAAAAAAGGCAGTACATGCATCATTTACTCGTTATGTGGTCCCAATGATACTGTTGGCCGAGCATAGTAGATTCTAAATAGATTAGGTTGGCATCAATAGCTCTAATAGTTGGGCCTAGAAAAAGGTTGGTTTAGGGGCAACTTATTGTCTAGTTAGCTTTGGGAGGTTGGCTCTAGGTAGTTGTTAGCTTGGCCTTGGCATGGATTAAGTTGGTGGTATTCTAATTCGATGCTTGGACAGGTGTATTGTAGAGAGGTCAGCTCGACACATCGGTTGGTCACCTCGGCAACTTCTTAGATGATGTGGAGAGTGAAATAACTCGACAAGTCAGATTGGGGAATGCATTACTCCTCGATGTTTAACTTACCTTGGATGGCGCGACGAACCATTTGATAAGTCCTTGAGCTCAAGAGTGCGTAATTGGTCCATGACCCTATCATCCCCTCTGTGTTGTTTGAGATTTGGGATCAAATTTGGCTCAACTCTATGTTGCTTACATATAAATCTTTTATCATTGAAAAGCCAAGTAGCCTGGACTGCAGCTTAGTTAGGAGAGAATGCTGTATCGATAAGGCGTCAGCCACTACATTATTATTTCCATTCTTATACTTCATGACATAAGAAAATCTCTCCATGAACTTGACCTATTTGGCTTGTCTCTGAGATAATTTGGGTTAACTCTTCAGATATTTCAAGGATTCATGATCAATGTAGATCATAAATTCCTTGGGCAATAGATAGTACTACCATACAGTTAGAGCTTGGATTAAGGAGTAAAAATCCTTATCATAAATAGAATAGTTGAGTGTAGCTCCTCTAAGTTTTTCACTAAAGAAGCAATAGGTCAACCTTCTTGCATCAGCACGATACCTATGCCTAGTCCGAACGCATCATACTCCACTTCAAACGCTTTGTTAAAGCTTAGCAGAGCTAAGATAAGGGCTATAGTTAGCTTCTCCTTTACCTCCTCAAAACTCCTTTACTCCTTCTCTCCCCATCTGAACTAAACATTCTTCTTCTATAGTTCAGTAAGTGGGGCCACAATCGTGTTGAAATTCCTTACAAATTTGCAATAGAATGATACCAAACTGTAAAAACTTCTCACGTTAGCTAAGGTGGTTGGTACAGGCCATTTGGTGATTGCTCTTATCTTCTCATCATCAACTTATATTCCTCCACCACTTACAACATACCCTAGGAAGATTACTTTTGGTTAGCAAAAGTCACACTTCTTTAGATTAGTGTAGAACCTTTTAGATTAGAGTTTTGCAAAGACTACTTGGAGATGCTTTTTTGGTTCTCCAAATTAAGGCTATACACTAAGATGTCGTTGAAGTAAACTACCACAAATTTCCTTATTAGTTCTCGAAGCACATGATTCATCAGTTACATAAATGTGCTTGGAATATTTGATAGTCCATTTAGCATTACAAGCCATTCATGCAATCCATGGCATGTTTTGAATGTGGTTTTCCCCTCATCACCCCCGCACGTTCGGATTTGATGGTATCTAGATTTGAGATCAATCTTAGAGAATACTCTTGGTCTATTGAGCTCATCTAGCACATCATCAAGTTTTGGTATAAGATACCTGTACTTTATAGCAATGTAATCGATTACTTGGCTATCTACATACATTCTCTAAGACCCATCTTTCTTAGGTACCAACAAGGTTGGCATGACATAAGGGCTAAGGGATTCTCGTACATACCTTTTCTTCATCAGCTCATCTACCTATCTCTATAGCCTGTTCAAGGTTCAACCTATAGGCAGGCTTATTTGGTTGTGTGACTCCTAACTGTAAGTTAATTGCATGTTCGACTCCTCGAATGGGAAGCAGGCCTTCTGGCAACTCACTTGGGAACAGGTCAGCAAACTCATCCAAGATGGTTTTCACCTCAATACGTACCATTCCCTCTTCAAATCTCATCTCCAGTTTGACCAGTAAATAGGTTAGCTCTTTGAGTTCCATCTCTCTTTTCAGCTTAGCTTAAGTCATCATCAAAGACTCTTTCTTCAAGACTCGGCTCAATTGGGTTTACATGACTTTTACTTTCTCGGTTGTCATAGGGCTCAACTTCACCTTTTTACCTCGTGCTCTAGGGAACATGTATTCTACTGTCCATCATACATTACGATTCGATCGAACATCTACAGTCGTCCAAGTAGAATTTAGGATGCACTCATGAGTAACACATCACAAATCACTTCATCTCAATAGTTGCCAATACAGATAGGTATAAATACCTGTTTGTTTAGTTATAGGGCTCCCTTGTCATTGAGCTAATGTAGCTTATAAGGTTTTAGGTAGGGCTTAGTTGGTAACTTCAATTGTTAAACCATGAAAGTAGAGGTTGCATTGGTATAACTCCCACAGTCAATAATCAGGGTACACAGTGACCCATTCACCTTGTATCCAATGTGGAAAAGATTCTCTCTTTATTCATCCTTAGGTACAAGACTCACATTCATTGTCCTCTTCGATACTAGAGTGGTCGACATAAAATTACCTTCCTCACTATAAATATCATCCTCCTCCTTGAAAAGTTTGGTCTGCCCAATCCCTTTTAGGTCTTCTACTTCCTCATCAATACTATTGTCACGAACTGAAGACGGTCTAGTCGTAGTAGATGCTGTATATTGTATGAAGAACCCTTGATTGGTTACTCTTCCTATTATGAACTATTCACACAATATACAAGGCTTTACAACCACTAGCTTTCCAAGAACATACAGATCTATAGGATATCATCACACAAACATATTTATATAAAATTTGAACTACAAAGTTTACAGTATATAGTAATTTTGTACATCTAGGGCTATATTACTGATAAAACAAAAGTACACAAATAAAAGTCTACATAATCAGTTCTCTTAACATACTGGATGGCTTGCTCTTGCCTAGGTCCTCAAGCTAACCTGTGGTATCCCTCGGCCAGCCTCAACGAATAAGCCATCCTGAAGTAAAAGTCTAAGGGGGTATAAGCATAAGTTTAGTGAGCAAAACCCTCAGCTACACCACAAGTAAGTTATAAACACATTATATTCACGAATATGAATGAATAGACAAATAGAATGCTACACAATAAGTATAGTTAACTAGTTAATATACGTAACTCAGATTTAACGCTCTCTGAAGTTAGGGTTGGAGTACATGGCACCAATCAAATTCGGTATTATACTAGAACTTACTTTACTACGAAACTCTATGTTCCATATTAAAATCGAACAAGTCCTTTATTTTTGTAAAAACTAAGTTCTAATATAATCATGAGTGGGCCCTTACAGTCCACACTTACTTCTAAACAGAGGCCTCTAGACTTGACCTTTAGCCAGGTGGTTGGTGCCCCCAACACCTAGTATTCCTGCGGACTAGGGTAAGGTTATTTTGTACAAATGCACCATATAGAACCAATAAATTTATCATATCAACCCTTGAATGCCCTCTCTCTACCTCTGTATGATGTGACGGCCGGAATTATGTCTATGCAATGCATGTACCAATTTCTTCTTATGAGCCAACTATTGTTGAGTCCATTTATGATGTAACCATCTAATAGTACACATAATCATTATCTATACTACCATGCAACAACAAAGCATTATTTGTACATAAGGTAAATTTACAACTCAATACATAATAACATACATGAGTGTTTCCCGACTCTACATAACAATCAATTAACAATATCATTTAAGTCCACTATTTGCAATCATATACAAGCATAGAATCATAGGATAAGTACTCACTCGGCCATGACAACTCGCTTTAGTCGTAGTAATCAATCAGGAGATCTTCGCTCGCATTGAGATCACCTGATCATTACAATATAATAACGACAGTAAGCAATTGAATTAACTAGTAATTCTAGATATCTATTTACCTAATTCTACTTAGATTAGTATCAATTTTTATTTGATTAGACATTATCACTAATTGTATATAACTTTTTCATTCTATTTCTGATATTTAAAAATTTATAGTCGTTTTCCATCGTTTTCGGACATACATTCATACGGTGATGTCCGTTTTGGACATTAAAACCTGTATTTCACGATATAGACTAAATTTATTGAAATTCTAACTATTGAAGCTTAATTGTTCTTATTGGTTAGTTTTATGTTCTATTTTAGTAGTTAATGGTTTCATTAGCCGTAAATTCTTACACTTAAATGATCTTATAGTTTATTATCTTAGAGGCTTATGCCATCGCTTATGTCATTAATTGCTTATATCATGGCTTATGTCACCACTTGCTTATGTCATGGCTTATGTTATTGCTAACATCATCATCCATTACATATATACTCTTATTCTTATGTATTCATACACTTTATATATTTTTTATATGTATACTTATACTTCTAACACACTAGTATGTATACTTATGTACTTATACATATACTAGTACATATACCCATATACACATACGGTGACATACATATTTTTTTACCTATTTTCGTATGCCTAAAGTTCCCTCTTAAGAAAGCTTCACAAATTTCATATTTTTGTACTTTAAGGGTATATTTAGCATGGTATATGTATGTATAGATAGTATATACCTCTTTTTTGGTTATGTACAGGTTATGTACATAATCGGTACTTATGTATAAGAGTCCTCATACATGTATTTATCAAGTATACTCTTATATACACATACTTAAGCATATGTACGTGTGTTTTTCTTCCATTTACTAAGGCTATCCTACACTTCTAAGCATAAAAATTGGAATTTATTCCTTCAACAACATATATGTACATAACACATAAAGTTCCTACACTAACCTAACCTATACATCTAACTATTAAATAAGATGGAGCAATACATAATAATATACCTTTTTCTTCCTGAAATATGGATGTAAAGTTTGAAGAGAAAGGGTGAAAGGGAAAGGGAATGGGAATCACAGTTTTGGTGAGGGAGAAAAGGAATTGTTTTGTGTTGTTTTTGTGTTTTGAAAATGAAAATAAGTAGGGTCCTAAGTGGGGGAAGGGAGTGGACTGCAACAAGGAAAAGAAAAGGGGAAAAAAATCTAAAAGAAAAGAAAAGAAATCAATAGAAAGGAAGAAAAGATTCTAATATGATAATGACACGTATGTTGACTTTTTAATGTGTTGACTTAGTTAACTTTTGAATTGGTCAACATTTCAAAATTATATGTAATCTAAGGGTACATAATGAAGTGATTAAGAAGAATTAGGAAGAAAATTAAGGAAATGAAAGGAAATGAGAAGTTTAGTGAATTGATTAGTAAAAATAGGTAATGAAATCTTCTTTTAGGTATTTATATCCTATATACATTATTTGGTAAGCCACTTAATGTAATTATTATGAAAAGTGTCATTTAGGATATTAATACTTACTACATGTAACATAAGCATAAACTAAACTCTTAACGCTATGTAATACTAATCTAGTTATATATTTAGAAGATAAATGTGATTTATGATGTAATATCTTAGTTTCTAAAGGATTACTTCAGTATTATACATATTTATGAATGATTGAAAGTTATCTTTAATCTTTTACCAATGATTTAATATAATACTAAGGTTATATTATCAATTAGGGTTTGAGGGTAAATTATGGTGAGTTAGTGCTTTTATACCTTTAAAGTTATAGTTTTAGATGAAATCTTTAGTGTTTACATATGTTTAGGGTAGAAAATTTTTTTACACAATTGATTAGTTATTTTAAGGTTTTCACTTTCACTAGCCTTGTCAATTCCTAAAAATATCTAACATACTTAAGTCTATTTCAGATGCTAAGTCGAAAAATTTAGGGGTTTACAACTATCTACCTCAATAGTCAACGCTTCACCTCAAATTACTGTGGTTCTTCTATTTGGATACTAAGCAACCATATGTCCAAATATTTGGCATTTGAAACACTTGATCTCACTCGTCTTTCGTCTTGAGCTTTGACCTTTCTCGAACTTCCTCAAGATCTCCTTTTCCTTTGCTCGGATAGTTTGAGTAAGTCAGGTCTCAATAACCATACTTGGTTTTGTCTATATAGGTTTACTTGGAGCAGATCAGCTACTGTTGGGTCAGTTGACAAGGGGTTGAAACCTTCCTGTTCAATGCCTTTCGATTCTTTAGGTAGCTTAGATAACGTCATCAAGTGATCTAATATCGATGGTTTCTAGAACATCTCCAATCTCGTATTTTAATCCATTAATGAATCAAGAGGCAGTTCGATCTTTAGGCTCAATGACTTTGCATTGGATCAATAACATTTGAAATTCCTTTACATATGCATCAACAATCGATCCTCCTTGTCTCAGCTATTGTAATCTTTTGAAGGCATCCTATAAATAGTAGCTTAGCACAAATTTCCTTCTCATGACCCTCTTCATCTCATTGTAAGTCCTAACTTTATGTTCTCCCTCTCTTCTTCGGGTGGCTTGCATGTTCTTTTACCATAAGGCGGCATAACTAGTAAACTCCAACATAGCAAATCTAACCTTTGCATTATCTAGTATTTCGTCGTATTTAAATTGCTTCTCAATGTTATTTACCTAATCCAGATTTTCCTCTGCATCTCTACTTCCATAAAAACTTGGAATGTGCATCCTCAACCCTTCAACTTAGGGGCTTGAACATTCCTTTCTTTTGGTTCATAGTACTCCTCTACTTCATTCTCTCCTTCCTCTTCTTCCTTTTTAATTTCATCGAGTTAGCCTACGCCTAGAAACCCTATCCATTCCTTCAATTCTAAGCGGTCAAATAGGGGCATTAACTTGGCCAAAATAACCATTGCCTCTCTCAAGCAGTTCATGTCCTATTTATGGGCCATTTATAGTTATTACTTATCTTCATATATGATAGTTACCAAATTGGCTACCAAGTTGGTGAGTTTACCTAGTCTGTCACCCATTAACAAGGGTATGAAGCTTCCTTATTAGCCTTGGCCATTCTAAGCACCACTCTCTTCGTTACTTATAGCTCCTTATACACTGAGTTAGACATTGTTGTCTATTTCTATAGGATTTAACAATCAATACACTAGTCAAAGCTTCCTACCACAAACAAGGATAAACTAACACTAATTACACCAACTAGTATAACCAATATACAATGAACAACCACACACTCATATTCTAGTTCTCATACACGAAACATGGGAAGGCAGAGCACAAAATTCTTGAACATTACTCACCTTTCAAACTCCTATAATAACCACAAAATGTCTAACATACAAGCACATTACTTTGAGAACAAAGCAATAGAAACTAGCTTCGGATGTAACCAAGCTTTGACACTAAAATGATATGGTTCAACGTAGATGAACATACAACGTCTTTGTGTACCGACGATAGATATGATGTACTAGCGCCTCACATGAGCTCGAGTCACACTTGATATGATGCACAAGTGTGGCCATAGGTCACTCGCTACTAGTCTATGCTTAATGGCTTAGATAAGACTAGTTGATAGTAAACAAGTTACACGTAGCTTACGTAAGAAGAAATGTCTCAATATCAGGTTGTATTGACTATTGTGACAATTACAATGCACAAGTATTTATAAGACCTAATTAAGGTAAATCTTAAGTTAGTGTAAATTACAAAAAGGATTCCTATTAGTAAAGGAAAACGAATAATTTACAACGAGAATATTGAAAACAAGCAAAGAGAATATCCAGCGACAGAAAATGATATTGCTCATGTTAGAAAAGGTAGTACACACATCATTTGCTCATTATGTGGTCCCAATGACATTGTTAGTTGAATGAAGTAGATTTTGAATAGAATACGTCAGTGTTGGTAGCTTAGACAGTTGGGATAGGAAAAAGGGTTGGTTCAAGGGTGACTTATTATTGGGTTAGCCTTGGGAGGTCAACTCTAAGTAGTTGTCAACTCAGCTTCGGTACAGATCAAGTCAGTGGTGTTTTGATTCAATGATTAGAGAGGTGTGCTGTAGAGAGGTCGGCTTGGTACGTCGGCTAGTTACCTTATTAGCTTCTTAGATCATGTGGAGAGTGAAGTAACCTAGAAGGTAGGACTAGGGAATACACTACTCTTCAGTGTTCAACTTACCTTAGATAGCATGGCGAACAATCTAAGCAAGTCCTCTAGCTCAGGTGCGTGATTAGTCCATGATCCCTATCAATAATCTTGGTCAACTAGTCAGCATTCGACTAATCTGGCTCTGCCTTTGTCTTTTGACCCTTTATGCCACTTAGATGGCCTCATCTAGAGTCCCAAGCCTTTGTAACTCCATTACATGGCCAATTTTAGTTCTAAGCCTAAAGATGAACAGTACAATAGTTTGGATCTTAGGTTCGTTGACATCAAATCGGATCATCAACAATTGGAATTCTCTTACTTACTCGTCTACTGATCCGCTACCTTATCTCAAGTCTTAGACTTGTCAGAATGTATCTTGTTCATAGTTTTTCGGAACAAACCTACTCCTCAAAACTTTCTTCATTTCATTCTACATCCGAATCTCACATTAAGCTCTTTAGCACGTGTTTTGCAACTTTTTCCACCACATTGCTGCATATCTAGAAAACTCTAATGCAACTACCTCAATACGAACAGCATCCTCATAGTCATAAAAGTAAAATATCCATCTTCTCTCCATCCATTGAGTCGGTGGATGGCTACTGACCTAGCCTTTAGATTGATCTTCTCCTCCTAGTCTAAGTAGTCGTCAGTACTACTAGACTCATTAAAGTTTAGAATCTATACTTTGAGATGCTCGACCCCTCTAGGAGCTCTAAGTTCATGCTCCTTTATCCCATCGTATTTCTCATCCTTGTCATACTCCTCAACTTCATCTAACTTTAGTCACCTTTTAGCAACTCTATCAGCTTGTCAAGGTAGAGCTTAATTTATAATGGTTGGTTCTAGTGCTCATTGCTCATCCATTTGCCTTTTCAGCCTTTATCTCACCTCTCAGCCTTATTAAAAAACAATTCTCTCCTGAGTTTTAGTCTCTAAGATCCTTTGCATAGAGACAGCTAAATTGGCCATAGTGGTAGTAAGGTCTTGTATTTGCTTATCAATAGTTCGTAAAGTTTGTGAGTTAACATGACCACGACCATAACCATGAGCATCACTATCAGCATCTTTAATCTCTCCTTGAACAATAGAATTTGACAATCCCAAGACGAAGCTTCAGAAAACACTCTTCTCACGCATGAAATTTGCATACATACTCAAAAAATGTAACTTTAACAATGAACTGTGAACTCGCTCTATTTTTCTAAAGGAAAACAGAGTATAACAACACAACACACTAGTAGGAACTACTTTGATACAGCTTTTGGTCGTAACCTCAAACTTTGATACCAAGATTATATAATGTGTCTAAGAGCTCAATAATCACTATGGTTTACTATGGGGAAGGGTAACTAGATGGGTCCTTCGTAATAATGAAGAAAAACATGGTTGCTTATGTGAAGTTGCTCGGAAGATGTGACTCACCAGTGAATACAACACGATTCAACACCTTGCTTAATATGACGCATAAGCTAATGTCAAGATTCACTCGCTACTAACCTCAACCTATTCGGTAAGATTAGATAAGAGTGTAAAGAGATTGCAGTAAGAGAGGAATATCTCACAATAATAAGTGTATTTAATATCTTAAAGGAATGTAAAATGTTTCAGCTACAAAGAAAAGGGACTATTTATTGTAGGTCCCTTAGGCAACATTACATATAAAGAAAATTACAAAATGAATAAAAGGGAAAGAGATTCCTAGTATGTACGTAAGGGGTAAATAGAACAAATCACGAAAAAGGAAAAATAGTACAATGTCAAAAAAATGGATAGATGGTAACTTGTCAATGGGTTTGTACTAGGGAATCCTTGGGCATAGCAACTTAGCTTAGTCATGATGTAGCAATTGTAGATGGGCATTTAAGAAGTTCCCAAGACGAATAAGGGATGCTGCTATATAGTAGTAGGCTAACAAAGAAGGACTCGATGTATAGGGGCCTTGGCTTCGGCACTTAGTAGGTCAACCACGATACATGAGGGTTCGGGTAGTTGGAGCGGGGCTTGGTGTATATGGACTTTGACCTTGGCAATCGGCAATTTAACCTAGGCAAATGAGAGGTTGGCAACGGCATAAGGATTAGAGTAGAGCAGCGTGTATCTGAGTTGAGTTCTTAAGGAGTTCTCCTACTGTTCTTCTATGTACTATGTCTCATCCTCGACAAGCTGATGAAAAAGAATCCTTCTAGCGAGAGATTGAAGGCCTCAAAGGCACGTGCAAGTAAAAAGGCCAAAGATCGACAGTTTATCAAGTGCTATGACTACCACAGAGCACATAGACATAACATCGATGAGTGTTACTTTCTTATGAACATAGTTGAAGGCCTTATTGGTAAAGGCCGCATCAACTACTTTGTTACATATGAGAAAAAAAAATCCAATGGCTAACCTAGTGCCATAGGTGTATATAACCAACAACAACATCACAATCAGTAGGCTAATGTCCCACAGACAAATAGATCTGTAGGGGACGACGAGGCTAGATCAACACCATATTTGATAGCCCCGACCTCCTCTTAAGCTATACAACCTTAATAGCCAAACGTGAGGTTTACATTGTAAGAAATAAGAAGCTAAAGACTGACATAGCCATAAGTTTTACCAACATTGATGAGTAGGGAGTCAACTTGCCTCATAATGATGCACTCATCATCAACGCTGAAATTGGGTACTTCAACATCTCCAAAACGTTCATTGATAGTAGGAGTTCGGTAAACATACTCTTCTACAGTGCCTTCAAGCAAATGAAAAAATAGCTCGATGAGCCACTTTAGCCTTACAAATACGGCCTCATAGGCTTTAGAGGTAGCAAATTAGTGCCTATGAAGGGAATCATCACCCTATTAGTTCAACTAGGCAACAAAAAACAAGTCGCCATATAGTCAATAAACTTCATCATTGTTGACATATGGTTACCATACAGTGCCACCCTTAACAAACTAAGCATTAGGAAATTTGACATGATTATTAGTCAAAGATGCCTTGAAGCAAAGTTCATGACACTGGTAGGTGTGGCTAAGGCTAGAGGCAATTAGGCTTTGTCTTGAAAGTTTTACTTCAAAGCCTAATCCAAAAATAGCATCATGAACATTGAGTCAACCAACTCATTTGCTTCAATAATATGGGGAAAACCCATAAAAAAAAAACCTTAAAAGTCTAGATATCCAACACCCCTGGAATGGTAACCAAAATAGGGGCCAAATTACTAGACAATGACAAGGCCAAACTAACAGCATTCTATAAGCAAAACTCAGACATCTTCACGTCTACCCCAAAAGACATGCTAAGGATCATCAACATACTAAAGGTTACTTACCACCTCAATGTTGATCCTACCATTTGACTTATCAAGCAAAAGAAATGATACGTTGCCTTAAAACAACAAACCGCGATAGAGGAGGAAGTGTAGAAACTGCTTTGATTAGGCCTCATTTAATAGGAGAAATACCACACTTGGCTCACCAATACAGTACTCATCAAGAAAGCAAACAGAAAGTGGCGCATATGCTTCGACTACACTGACCTCAATAAGGCATGCCTAAAGGACTACTTCCCCTTACTATGTATAAACTAACTCATCGGTTTGACGTTTGGTCATGCGCTACTTAGTTTTATAGATGCCTACTCTGGATACAACTAGACCCTAATCCCCCTCCCCCCAACCCCCTACCCCACAACCCCCTACCCCCCTCTTTAGAAAAAAACAAAGTCCATGCATCCTTTGTTACAAACTTTGGAACCTACCACTACAAAGTAATGCCCTTTAACTTAAAAAAAGTCAAAGCCACATGTCAAAGGTTGGTCACCTACATCTTTAAGCCATAAATAGGTAGGAACATCAAGGTCTACGTCGATGATATGATTGTTAAGAGCAAAACAAAAAATGACCACATCAACAACCTCCGAGACATCTTCTAAACCCTCTACCAATTCCAAATGAAACTTAACCCCTAAAAGTGCATCTTTGGAGTCACTTCAAGCAAGTTTCTTAGTTTCATGGTTATAGAGTGAGGGATAAATCTAACCTTAATATAATCAAAGTAGTGCAAGGCATCTAAGCCATGACCAAGATTAAAGAGTCCAACAACTAACATGAATGATAATCGCCCTTAATAGTTTTGTATCCTGAAGCGCCAATAAATGAGTAGATTTTTTCAATTTGCTCAAATACCCTACTGAGTTCAAGTAGATGCTCAACAAGCCTTCCAAGAGTTGAAAAACTTTCTAGCGAGACTACCTATACTCTCCGAACCAATACCTAAAGAACAATTATAACTATACCTCGCAATTAGCGATAAAGCATTATCCTCAGTATTTGTCTGAGCTAACAGATATGACTACTTATAGGTATACTACGTTAGTTAGATACTCTAAAGGCTAGAGCTTAGTTATACTAAAATAGAAAAATTCACCCTTCGTAGTGGTCATCACAACTTGAAAGCTCAAGCCCTACTTTTAATCACATCCAATCGTCTTATTAATGGACATACCACTCAAGACTGCTCTCTAAAGGCCTGACACTTAAGGACAAATGATGAAGTACTCCTTGAGCTTAATGCCCACGGAGTCCAATTCTGCTAAAGATAGGTAATCAAAGCACAGGTCCTCGCAAACTTTATAGCAGAACATACTAAAGCGGATGAGCCTCTACTTGAGCTCAACATACTAATATGGACACTCCACATCAATAGCTCCTCTACTAAAGGGGGGAGTAGGGTCAGTACATTACAAGGCCTACACAGAACAAAGATCCTCTATGCTCTAAAGTTTGATTTCTTGTTGAGTAATAATGAAGTCGAATACGAAGCACTCATTGCTAGCTTGAAAATTGCCAAAGACATCAAAGTAGAGAAGTGCATACACTTAGACTCCATGCTGGTTGTACAATGGGTTAAGGGAGAATACGAGACTAAGGACAAAACAATGGCTAAGTACCTACACTTAGGGCAGGGCCTTCTTGTGAAATTTACTTCTTAGGATGTCAACAAAATCCCTTTAGCAGAAATTGTAGAGGTAGAGAAACTATCTAAGATAGCTTTGTCTACCATCCTTGCTTCATATGACTGTGATAAGCTGCTCTTTATATAATATCCCTCCGAGCGAAGTATAGAGGTACAATAATAAGAAGTACCCAAAATGACAAAAGTAACCACCAAGCCCTCTTAGATGGCTACCCTAACACATTACCTCAAGATGGGGGCATTACCTAAGGAACGAGCAGAGGCGAAGAAGCTAGACTACACTACAACCAACTATACATTGATCAATGATGCATTCTACAGATGAAGACATAGTACCTTACTCCTTAAATGCCACTGGATAAGAGAGGGCGTCCGGGTCTTCGAGGAGCTCCATGTAGGGATCTACAACAATCACATCTATTCCCAAGCACTTATACCTTTAAGTGCTTAAGCTAGGTTATTATTGGCTAATGATGAAGGAGGATGCCAAGACCATGGTCTAGAGATGCCATTTTTACCAAAAGCATGCATCGATCACTCGTGCCCTTAGTTTGGAGTTACACCCCTTGATAAGCTTATAGCCATTCATATAGTGGGGATTAGATGTCCTTGGCCTCTTCACAAAAGCCTTAGTGGGTTGACAAATCATCTTGGTGGCAGTGGATTACTTCACCATGTGACTAGAGGCATTGGCTATAGTGACCATCATAACCCAAGTTGTCGAAGGTAATTCTACAATGATCGGTTTAGAGACTTTTGCAATAAGCATAACATCAGGTTACACTATACCTTAGTAGCCCATCTTTAAACCAATGGCTAAGTCAAGGTTATCAATAAGATAATCCTCAATAGATTAAGAAAAGGGTAAAGTAATCAATAGGTAGTTAGGTCGATGAGCTTCCAAGCATACTTTGGGGATACCGTACGATGCATAGAACCTCAATTGAAGAAACCCTACTCTCTCTCACTTTTGAAATAAAAGTTTTCCTCCTAATTGAGTTGTTATTATCAATTAGAAGATCTAGCACTTCGATGTGCATGTCAATCATACGACCCTATAAGCGAACCTAGACATCATTAATGAAGTGCACAACACTAGATGAGCAGCACGGCAGCTTATCAACAACAAGCCACTCGATACTATAACCGTAGCATTTGGAATAGATTTTTCCACTTAGGAGACTTAGTGTACAGAAAGTTAGAGGCTATTAGTTTTGCAAAAGGGTAGAGCAAGCTTGCCCCCAAATGGAAGGACCCTATATAAGTGGTTGATGATGTAAGAAAAGGTGCTTACAAGCTCAAGACATTGAAAGGATGACTGATCCCTAGGGCACGGAATGCTTAGAATCTAAGACCCTTCTTCCCTTAATTTACAATGATGAGAATCAAAAGCACTTGTAAACATGGTTGAATGCAATGAATGGATGAAGGTTACAACATATGTCTATCTTCTTCTCCTACTTCTTACACATCTGTACAATGCTTAGCTATGCCATGATGCAGCCTTGGGTCAATTTTCATCCCAAAGCTTTGCCCAAGTTAGTTGCTACACTAATGCTACTGATGAGTTCCAAATTGGTTATACTTTAATTAGTAATTTTTCATGATTTTCCCTTAATATTTGAGTTTATTTTTAGATAATGATACTTAATTGAGTAAAATTTTGTTTTTTAGGTTTTAAAGTGATCTATGTGAAAAAAAAAGAAGATAAAAACAAAATTTATTGAAATTGGAGCAAAAATGAGCAAGTTGTAAAGGTTTAAAGATCGACACAACCAAATGATATGACTGTGTCATTTCCAGATAAATTTAGAGCTTATTTTCAATTGTCACAGCCTAGTACATGACTAAAAGACATGACCATGTCCTTAACCATGCTGTTTCCGGTTTTTTTAAAAAAAAAAAACACACAAAAGAAGAAGAAGAAGAAAGATGCAACCGTGAATCATAATCAAAGACACAACCAAATGATATAGTTTTGTCCTCAGTCGTATCTTGTCCAATCGACCTATTTTTTCTATCTCTTAATATATAAATCCTTATTAGGGTTTATTTAAGAGAAGGAACATATTACACATGAATTTTAGAGAGTTTTTGAGGCCAAGAACATTCGAGAAAGCAAGAAGAAGAGAAGATTTCAAGATTTGATTTTATTTGGATTTCATGATTCTTTCTTCTACTTTTTGCTATACTTTGATTTTAGATTCTTATTTTAAGATCTATAGAGAGTAGATCTTTGGTATCTAGGTTTTGTACAACCTAGATCTACTCATGTGACATGATTATTATTCGATTAATTTAATTATTTAGTCTTTTATTGGTTCAACTATGTTTGCTTCATGATTTAGGTTATTCTTTCCATGGGTAGTAATCTAGAGTTTTATATTTTATAAGAGAATCGAGAGATTTCTTATAAGATTAGATCTAAGTATAGTTGATGAGGATTATTGTAAGATTAGAGATAATTTGCAAGATTCTCCTAAAATTTTGAATTAAAGCGTAAAGAATTCGTTGTTCAATAATGCAATCTTAGGTTATGCTATTTAAAAGAGATTCCAATAGATAATTTTGAGGTTAAAGTTAATTGGCTTGAGAAAATGATTAATTTTAGTAAAGAATTCTTTTGATCAAGAAAAATTAAAAAATGAATTAGATTATCTTTAAGAAAATCACATGTTAGATCTAAGGGAAGCAAAGATTCAGATATGTTTTTGTGAATCTTGAAGCAGTGTGTAATTTTATTGCTTTCTAGTTTAAGTTCTTGAATAATTCTTAATTAGATGTTAATCTATTAGTTGTAATTTAATTTAGGTTCTTTAAGTTTCTTAAAATTTAATTGGTTGGTTAGACAATAGAGACCTCGTAAGTAATAGTAGTCAGAGTCTTTAAAGGAACGACATTCAAACTTATATCCACTATATTATAAACTAATAGGTGTACTTATCTTATATCAAGTTTTTGGTGCCGTTATTGGGAACTTTTGATATTAGGAAAACTAGTAGATTTATTAATATAATCATTTTTTTTCCTTATCTTTCTTGATTTATTTTCTTTTTCTTGATTTTTTTTTTAATTTTCTTGGTGCAATCTTGATTTAATTCTCTATTTTCTTTAGTGTAGTGCATGACAAGATGCTAGTCAAAGGATTTGATTAAAATCGATCTTGAGACTGAGAGGATAGCTTTATGCAATTTGAGACAATTAACGGTTAAAGAAACAATGGAAGTGTTTAATTAAGGATCTATTATTTGGTTGAAAGACAAAGTTGAGTTGTTAGAGGGTAAGGTAAAGGATCAAGAGGTAGAATAAGAATTTGATCATGAGAGCTTACCCGACGACATCATGGCCAACAACGGAGAACAAAATTAGACCATATTGGACTACTCCCAATCATCATTAACTGGTACCCAATCTTGCATCAACTGACCAACTGTTGAAGCCAATGACTTCGAGATCAAGCTGAACATTATTCAAATAGTGCAACAGTTTATACAATTTGATAACCTCCAAGATGAAGATCCCAATGCACATTTCTAGCATTTTGGAAATATGTGATACTTTTAAGATTAACGGGGCAACTAATGATTCCATCTGGCTGTGCCTCTTTCCATTTTCTTTATGTAGCTAAGCTAAGTAGTAGTTGAATTCCTTGGCAAAGAATTCAATCACAACTTGGAACAAATTGGTGAAAAAATTCTTAGAGAAGTATCTTTTGCCTACGAAAATTGTAAAGCTTAAAGTTGACATCTCATCTTTTACCCAAATAGATGGCAAGACCTTATACGATACACGGGAGCGCTTTAAGGGCTTGCTAAAGCGGTGTCTATACTACAACCTCCCTCTATAGATGGAAATGCAAACCTTTTATAATTGTCTAAACCCTTCTATAAGGTAAATGATAGATGCAGCAGTAGGAGGTACACTTAATACAAAGATGCCTGAGGAAGTCCAAGCTTTGATAAAAGATATAGCTATGAATAATTACGAGTGGGAGAACCTAAAAGGGAAGCAAAAAGTCACAAGCATATTTGAGCTCAACGTTGATCTTTAGCTACTTAATTAGAGATATTGAGTAAGAAAATTGAATCCCTCTTGATTGGTTCACAACAACTATAGTTTAATGCCAACAACTTCAACAAAGAGAGGGTTGTTGGCTACGAATAGATAGAATAGGTTGATTTTCTAAGGAAACCTACGAAAACCTAGTATAATCTCTACGGCAACACATACAACCTAGGGTAGAAAGACCACCCTAACTTTTCATAGAGAGGTCAAAGTTAGGGTTAAGGCTAACAATGGTAAGTAAGGAATCAACCTCAGCAAAGACCAAATTTGCCTCCACTCAAATTTCAACAACCGGTAGCACCCTCACCTGTCCTAGAGAAGAAGTTGGAAAGCCTCTTGGAAAAATATATTCAATCTAATGAGGCTTGAATGCAACAAACAAAGGCCTCTTTAAGGAGCCGAGAAGCCTCCATCCATAACCTGTTGAATCAGATTGGCCAGATCGCCAAGAAGTTAAACGAGAGACAACAAGGATCATTGCTAAGGAACATAGAAACAAATCCTAGAGAACAAGTAAAGGCAGTAACTCTTCAAAGTGGAAGAGACTTGCAAGTTGTAAATACGAAGGATGAAAAGAAAGTGTCTGATGAATCTACCAAGGTATAAGATGAGAAGATCCCAAATCAACTTAGAGTCAAGGAATATTAACCTCCAATTCCTTAACCTCAACGCTTGAAACAAGAGCGCTATGATCAATAGTTTGATAAATTTCTCGACCTTCTTAAATAGTTACATATAAAGCTACCACTTGTTGATTCTCTTTCACAGATGCCAAAATTTGCTAAGTTCTTAAAGGACTTGCTGTCCAACAAAAGAAAGCTAGAAGAGATCTCAATAGTAACACTTAGCAAGGAATGCTCAACCTTATTGCAGAAAACGTTACTAGAGATGCTTAAGGATTGAGGGAGTTTTACTATTCCTTATATTTTTGGCAATTTTCTTGTTGATAAAGCTTTAATAGATTTAGGGTTAAGGGAGCCTAAGTCTATACGAATGAGTTTCTAGTTAGCATATATGCTTGTTACTTACCTTGGAGGAATTATCGAGGATGTTTTAGTCTAGGTCAATAAATTCATTTTTCTAGTAAATTTTGTTATTCTAGATTTTGTTATTGACCTTTTAAGGTGTTTGAAGCCATGAATAAATCTGCTGAATTAAATGACACTTGTTATCAGTTAGATGCCACTAACTCTGTTGTTTCTGACCATTTGTAGGAGATATTGACAATGGATTCATTAGAGTTGTGTTTGTCAAAAGAAGAAGAAGAAGTAAGTGACCCTAAATTTAAGACAGTAGTTGCACAATTGGGGGTGACTAAATTGGTTGAAGCAGGCATGGGTTTTGAACAAATTAAGAGGGAAAATGAGACAAAGTTGAAGCCCTAAATTGAAGACCTACTAGTACTTGAGTTGAAGTTGCTATTAGTTTACTTAGAGTATGCCTTCTTAGAGAAGGATTCAAAGTTACCAGTAATAATCACCTCAAATTTGGGAGAAGATTAAAAGGATAAACTTTTGGAAGTGTTGAGGAAGCACAAGAGGGCATTGGTATGGAAAATTTCAAACATCAAGGGGATAAGTCCCTCTTTTTGCACCTACAAAATTTTGATGGAGAAGAATCATAAACTAGTGGTGCAACCCTAATGATGACTTAACCCGAACATGAAAGAAGTGGTAAAGGCGAAGGTAATTAAGTTGCTAGATGTAAGGATGATATATCCCATATCTGATAATGCATAAGTAAGTTTAGTTTAAGTAGTCCTAAAGAAGGGTAGCATGACAGTTGTCCCTAATGAGAAGAATGAACTAATTCCAATAAGGATGGTGACTAGGTCGCGTATGTGCATTGATTACCTAAAATTGAATTATGCCACATAAAAATATCATTTCCCCCTTCCATTTGTAGATTAGACATTAGAGAGATTAGACGGGCAAATGTATTATTGTTTCTTATATGGTCTATTGGGATATTTTCAAATACCAATTGCACTAGAAGATTAAGAAAAGACCACATTTACATGTCCATATGGAAAATTTACTTTTAGGTGAATGCCATTCGGCCTCTATAATGCACCAGCCACTTTTTAGAGGTATATGATGGCCATTTTTGAAGACTTGGTCGAGGATATCGTGGAATCTTCATGGATGATTTTTTGTTGTTTGGGGACTTGTTTGAGCACTATTTACAAAATCTAGTAAAGGTTTTAATAGGTGTGAAGAAACCAACTTAGTTGTTAATTGGGAAAAATGCCATTTCATGGTTTAAGAAGGTGTTGTTCTTGGGCACAAGATTTCACAAAGGGGTATTGAGGTAGGTAATGCAAAGATTGACACTATTGCCAAGCTACCACCCCTAAATTCAGTGAAGGCAATAAGAAGTTTTCTTAGACATGTAGGGTTTTATAGGCAATTTATCAAGGACTTCTCCAAGATCACCAGACCATTAACTCGATTACTGGAGAAGGATGTGCCCTTTGAATTTTCTTAGGAATGCATGAATGCATTTGACACCCTTAAGGATAAGCTCACAAATGCTTCGACAATGGTGGCCCTCAATTGGAGTCTCCCTTTTGAGTTAATGTATGATGCCAGTGACTATGCAGTAGGAGCCGTCTTAGGTTAAAGAAAGGATAAACACTTCTAACCTATTTACTACGCTTGCAAAACCTTAACTAAAGCTTAGGAAAATTATATAACAATTGAGAAAGAATTGCTAGCTGTTGTCTTTGCTTTCGATAAATTCCATTCTTATTCAATCTTACCTAAAGTAATCATTTATACTGACTACTCTACTCTTAGGTGTTTGTTAGCTAAGACAGACACCAAGCTACACTTGATTAGGTGGATCTTGCTCCTTCAGGAGTTTGATATAGAGATCAGGGATAAGAAGGGTGCATAAAACTCGATGACAGATCACTTGTCAAGGTTAGAGAATCCTAATCCAAAAAAGCTAGTAGAGGATGAGATTAACAATGAGTTTCTTAAAGAATTGTTATACACTATCAATAAGATAGTTGATTTCAACACTCCATGGTTTGCTGACTTTGTGAATTATTTAGATGCCAAAATTCTTCCTAAAGGGCATTTACGTCAACAGAAGAAGAAATTCTTCTCTAACTTAAAATACTATTGTTAGGAAGACCCTTATCTTTTTCAAGTATGTGTAGATCACATGATTAGAGGGTATGCTTCACACCTTGAAGGATGGCAAATACTTGAGCATTGCCATGTAGGGCTAGTTAGAGGACATCATAATGCCAACCATACAGGTCACAAAGTTTTAGAGGTAGGATTTTATTAGCCTACTATCTTCAAGAACACTTAGAAGTTTGTTAAGTTTTGTAAAAGCTGTCAAAAATCGAGCAACATCTCTCAAAGTGATGAGATGCCCCAAAACCCCATCCTAGTATGTGAAATTTTTGACACATAGGGCATAGACTTTATGGGCCTATTCCTAGACTTGAATGAGAATAAATACATTTTAGTGGCTATTGATTAAGTTTCTAAGTAGGTTGAGGCTTAGGCCCTACCTACCAATGATGCTAAGGTAGTTACTAAATTCTTGAAGAAACTCTTCTCTCGATTTAGCGCTCCTAGAGTGATAATTAGTGACCGGGGTACATACTTTTGTAATACTCAACTCAATAAGGTATTGAAGCATTATAGTGTAACTCATAGGATAGCGAATTCATATCACTTATAGACAAGTGACCAAGTGGAAGTAGCCAATAAGGATTTAAAGAGAATCTTATAAAAGATAGTAGAGCATCACAAGAGGGATTGGTCAGATAAGTTAGATAATGCTCTCTAGGTTTATAGGACAGCTTATAAAACACTAATTGAAACTACTCCATATAGACTTATGTATGGAAAAGCATGTCATCTCCTAATGGAGATCGAACACAAAGTGTTTTGGGCTATTAAAACCATTACCCAGGATTTTGAGCTTACAAGAAATCATAGAAAACTCTAGCTAAACAAGCTTAGCAAATGGCATGATTTAGCCTATGAAAATTCCTAAATCTATAAAGGGATGACCAAGAGATATCATGATAAATAGATAAAGGGAATATAGACTTTTCAAGAAGGGGACTATGTCCTCCTATACAATTCTCGACTCTATCTATTCCTTAGAAAGCTTAATTCCAAGTGGTCCGGGCCTTTCATGATTACACAAGTTTTTCCTCATGGAGCGATTAAAGTCACACATCTTGAAAAAGGTACGTTTAAATTTAATGGTTAGTGTTTAAAGCTTTATACAAGTAGAGAGCTTGAAAACCATGAACTCGAAGAGTTGCGACTCTACGACACTATATATAAGTAAGTTCATTTTTCTCATCCTGTCAAGCTATCAACGTTAAACATAGCATTCTTGGAGGCAACCTAAGCCGATAGGTTATGTTAGCAATTTTTATGGTCTATTTTAGTTCTTTAACACTTTTATTTTTCATTTTAGGGTTAAGTTCACTTTTATGTTATACTACACATATGTCGGTCTTGCTAGCAGATTAGCGGGCAATATGAGTTTTCAAGGCAACACCCTAGAATCAAAACAAAATTTTAAAATTTATAAGTGCAGCATAATAAGTTTTCCTTTTAGTTTAATTTTTGCGTTAGGTTTCTTTGATTCATTTTTTAGTTTAGTACTTTTATTTCTTTAAGTTTTTTTTTTATTTTTGAATTCATACATTTAGGCTAGACATACATAAATTTAAATAAAAATAATAAAAGTTAAAAGGAAAAAAACATTGCAAAACAATGTACTACACATTCTAAAGATACAGTCGTGTTTTAGACCATATCAATTCTAAGTGCTGCATATGTGTGCATCATAGAAGAGTACATGGTCACAAGACACAGTTGTATGTTAGACCGTGTTGTTCCTAGGAGATGTATTTGGGTGCATCATAGAAAGTTACACAACTGCGAGACATGATTGTGTCTTAGGTCATATTGCATCCAGTATAAAAGCATGCGACCCACATTCCCTTTTCCTCTCATTTGCTCTTTCCCTCACCCTTCCCTACATAGAACATTCTTCCTCTCTTGCACTTTCTCTTACACCCACAAACACATAAACTCACACAAATTCAAAGATCTCTACTACTCATGTTATTTCAAGAATTCAGGTAAGTTCTTGATCTCTCTTTTTCTTTAATTTTTCTACAAAATTTACTTGCATTAGAGTCTTGTGCAAGATAGAGTAGCTAGAATATGAAGCTTTTGCATGTTGGTAATTTTTAGAGTGTGTTCATGACTTTTGTTTTGAGAAGATGGGTAGTGTACATGAAGAACATAATTGTGTTCTTAATTAGTTGCTAAACTTAAGTTTTAAAAAACATGATTATTGACATGATTGTGCAGATTATGATGCTTGTTAAGGCATAGGCAATTTCCTCTTTCATGATAAGGCCTCTATTACTTTTGCACATAGTGTAGATTCCTGCGACTTAATTGGTTAGGGTTTTGAATTAATTTCAAGATCTTGCGCTTTGGATGTTAGGAAACATAGGAATCATCCATTCGTCATGCTTAGATCTCTTTGTGTTATATGGTATTATGTGATTATGAAACTATTTCTATAAATTCTCAAAGAAGATGGCATGCCCACCATGTGTTTAATAAAATGCTCAAATGATTTTTATTGTGTTTTCTTCTATAATTATGCTTAGTTTTTATATTGTTTGTTATTCTAAGTGTGGGCAAAGCATTGGTTTCCATTTCCTGACTTTAATTTACTTATTTTTCTTGTAGAACATGGCACTAAGGCAAAAATTAGATGTGCAACTCAAAGGTAAAGAAATTGCTTCATCTTCATCTCAACTGACACCATCTCCAAACCTACTAATAGCCATCAATCCCTAATTCATCTAATGTTATGTTTTTCATCAAAAGCTGCTTGGCATCGATTTCAACATTTTCAATCATGCACTTTTGGTGAAACATTATATCTTAATTGCAGTATTATTGAGGAACTCCACTTACTTAAGAAAATCTAGGATATGGTTTCCGTCGAACCATGGGAAAAACTATTAACATGCCAAGCTCCTATTTATTATGAGCTTACATTCTAGTTTCTTTGCATGGTCCAAATGGATAAGCTCTCGGATAATTTCAAACCACAACATAAACTACATTTTCGGATGAACAATTGCTCATATTCAATAACAGTTGCTGAGTTTAGAGCTTATTTAAGCTTGTATTCGAAAGAGTATGTGAGGACTAGGGAGTTTCTTAGGCTTTCAATTAAGTTACCTCATAGAGTTTCTGAGTAAGCATTTTGGCAAAATATTACTAAGGGAAAACCTTACCAAGCTAAGTCTAGTAAAGCTTCTTGCTTGTAACATCCTAAGTACTACATAATTCATTGGATGATATCTCATACAATTGTAGGCCGAGGGAAGAGCACTGGCGAATTTGTAAACTTGGGTTACTGGCTCTTTATATCATGATTGAGAAGTATCTTGTTAATGTTGCTATGCTATTAGCAGATTACTTGATGAAGTAAGAAACCAGCATTCGTACACATAAGCAAATATGTTGTGGACTTTATGTCACTTTATTAGCTTGTGGATAAGGGTTTTGATGAGAAGATTGTCTAACATGACTTTAGTTGGGGAGACAAAGCTAGTAAGGAAAGAGTCATTCAGGAATATGCATATGAACTTTGATGCACCCGAAAGACATATAAGAGCAAGTTCCATGCAAGTCAAGGGTCGAATACTCAGCTTGTTTAGATTGAAGAAATGATGAAAGATGTCTGCTAAGGTAGGATAGAGCATGAGATAGGCAAGATAATGATTAAGCAAAATAGCATTACGTGATTTTTTTGCAATGTGGCTAGAATGAACAACTTGAAAATTCTTAATGTTTTCACAATGGACCCCTCCTTGTCTTTAAAAGAAGATGCTACCTGAGAGTCAGACAGTAAGGAAGTGGCAAGAAAGCTCCGAGGAGGAGGGTGCTTAAGTGGAGAGATCAATTGAAGAAGTCGATGATGAAGATTTGGATTTTGAGGAAAATGTAGACGATTTCGTGTATGATGATTAGGGGGATGTAGTTACTTGTCTTTTCATTTTAATTGTCTGGGATGTACTTAAGTTCATAAGGCTAGGTTTCTTTTCTAGACTTTCTCATTGCTTTTTCCTTTAGGATTTGCTTTTGTTTTTCTTTGTTTTGCTTTTCTCTTTTATGTCTTCTTTTGTGTTTTGATGGAATGATAGTATTGGTTGCTTCTTCATTCTAGAACTGAAGGTCGAAGCTTTTACATGGATATGCTCAGTTTTTGAATTTACTCATTTGGCGTAGGTTACTTCATAACTTATGGCTTTTGTGCATTTGATTTACTCAAATTTTTAAGGGAGTATCAGTTTTTCTTTCCCACTTTTATATCGTTTTACCTACGATTGTTTTGATTGATATATTTTTCATTATTTGACTTAATTCATACATAAGGGACAATGTCTGGTTTTAAGTGTAGGGAAGGAGATATAGAAATTTTTGCTACTTAAGAGACAAATTTTTTTGCATTTAACCCAATTTTATTGTTTTATTGACTTACATTAATTGGAAATTGGTAACTTCTACTGAGTTGAATGTAATTTAAATACTTAATTTGTGATGAGTGAATTATATGATACTAAAGTTAACAGGTAAAATCTTTGTGGAGTAAAGTTATGGATTATTTAGCCTAGGATTTTAGTATTTAGGATTAGAGCAATATTACTGGTTAGGAGTAGAGCAATATTACTGGTTAGGAGTTAGTCGTGATTATTTTCAAAGTTTACTTTGATGTATACTTTCCTCTTAGAAATTTTTAGAGCTTTATAATTCTTAGTAAACAAACAAATGAAGTATGTCTTTTGAGAAACCCCTACAAACTTGAAATAGTTGGAGGTAGAAAGTGTTATAAATAAATTAATAATTAATAATAAAAAGGAAAAAATGGTAAGAATTTGCAAAGTGAGGTTGAATTTCATTGTTAATGCTAAAGTAAATAAAAAGAATAAGCTGGTATGGATCGACTTTAGTCCATTAGAAGAGTAAGATTCTTTCCCACTACCAATATAAGAGTTAGGTTGGTATGATTGGCCTTGGTTCGTTAGAAGAGCAAGATCCTTTCCTACTACCAACACAATTGTCCTTAAATAATGTGCTTAATTAATAATATAAATTTAGTGAATTTGAAGCCTTCCCGACGAAAGCGTGTATTAAGGGATTGATAAGAGGATAAGTGGATGTAGTATGTATTTACTTTGAATTATGGTGCTTGGTGAGATTAAAGATAGGGTTGTATACATTTTAGTTAAGTAGGTTTAAAATTTTTATAACTCTTTCTTGATTAGTAAGATGTTAAATCTAATCTTGAGAATGGAATCCTTGATTAAATGATCTATTAAACTTTAATTTATATAGATTAGTTTGTGAACATTGGTACTTTGTGTCCTTTAGACATTGAGAAAAAGATTGAGTATGAGAGTTAAGGAAATTATTTAAAGAAAATTGATTAGATTTGCAAGTTGAATCTTTCCGAGTTAAGTGTAAATTTTGGCCGGTTTCCTAATTACCAATAGTTTTTAACTTAAAAATTCTTGTCTTGATTTTTCTTTGATTTATTTGCTTGAGGATAAGGAAATTCTTAAGTATAGGAAAGTTTGATGGGTTCTAAATTGGTTATACTTTAATTAGTAATTTTTTATGATTTTCCCTTTATATTTGAGTTTTTTTTTAAGATAATAATACTTAATTGAGTAAAATTTTGTTTTCTAGATTTTGAAATGATCTACGCTAGAAAATAAGAAGATAGAAATAAATTCCACTCAAATTGGAGCTAAAATGAGTAAGTTATGAAGGTTTAAAGATTGATACAACCAAGCGACATAATTGTGTTGTTTCCAGACGAATTTGGAGCTTATTTTTAATTGTCACAACCTAGTACACAACCAAAAGACACGATTACGTCCTTGGTCATGTCATTTCCATTTTTTAAAGAAGAAGAAGAAAGATGCAACCGTGAATCACAACCAAAGACACAATCAAATGACACCGTCATGTCTTTTCCAGTCAACCTATTTTTTTTTTTTATCTTTTAATATATAAAGCCTTGTTATGGTTTATTTAAGAGAAGGAACATATTACACATGAATTCTAGAGAGTTTTTGAGGCCAAGAACATTTAAGAGAGTGGGTATAAGAGAAGATTTCAAAATTTGATTTTATTTGGATTTCATGATTCTTTCCTTTACTCTTTTCTATACTTTGATTTTAGATTCTTATTTTAGGAAGCATAGAGAGTAAATCTTTGGTATCTAGGTCTTGTAGAACCTAAATCTACTTATGTAACATGATTATTATTTGATTAATTTAATTCTTTAGTCATTTATTAGTTCAACTATATTTGCTTCATAATTTAGGTTATTATTTTCGCGAATAATAATCTAGAGTTTGATATCTTATAAGAGAATCGAGAGATTTCTAATAAGATTATATCTAGGCATAGTTAAAGAAGATTATTGCAAAATTAGAGATAATTGGAAGATTCTCCCGAAATTATAAATTAAAGCATAGAGAATTCATTGTTCAATAATGTAATATTAGGCAATGCTATTGAGAAGAGATTCTAATAGGTAATTTTAGGATTAGGGTTAATTAGCTTGAGAAAATGATTAATTTTAGTAGAGAATTCTCCAGGTCAAGAAAAATTAAATAATAAATTAGATTATTTTTAGGAAATTCACATGTTAGACCCAAGAGAAGCAAAGATCTAAATAAATTTTTGCAAATCTTAAAGTAGTTTATAATTTTATTACTTTCTTATTTAAATTCTTGAATAATTCTTAATGAGATGTTAATTTATTAGTTGCTACAATTTAATTTAGGCTCTTTAAGTTTCTTGAAATTTAATTTGCTAGTTAGATAATAGAGACCTAGTGAGTACTAGTAGTCAAAATCTCTAAGGGATCAACATTCAGATTTATATTTGCTATATTATAAATTGATTGGTATACTTGCCTCATATTAACTGCAAGTGCCCTTCTTAAGCATCAATCTACATCGAGCCCTTAACCTTAGGTCAATTTTCATCCACAAGCTTTGCTCAAGTTAATTCCTACACTAACGTTGCAGGCGCTCTTCTAGGGCATCGATTTGCATCATGCCCCTAACCTTAGGTTAATTTTCCTCCCCTAGCTTTGCCCAAGTTAGTTTCTATACTAACGCAACAAGCACCCTTCTTAGGCATCGATCTACATTAAGCCCTCAAACTTAAGTAAATTTTCATTCCCAAGCTTTACCTAGCTTAATTCATACACTAATGCCATAGGCACCTTCTTTGGGCATCAATTTACATTGGGCCCTTAAACTTAGGTCAATTTTCATCCCTAAGCTTTACTTAGGTTAATTCCTATACTAATACCCTGTATACTCCACTTAAGCACCGATCTACATCAAACACTTGAATTGAACACTTATCTATGTAAGGCATTATTTTAACAGTTATTAAGCACAACTCCTGGTTGAATTGAATAGTGAGAATCAAAGAGAGATAAAATGAGCAAATGACAGATGATAAGTGGAAAACGAGAACTTGATTCCATTAAAGTAGCAAAGTACAAGGTTCGACGGGTCGGCATATCGACACTGATTACATCCACAAAGAAAACTAAATGATATAAAAGCATGTAGCTACTTTCTACACCATGCTAATGTGCCCGACTTGAATGGCCACTCTTGACTCTGGCTTGGCTTTTCACTTAAAGCTCTTCTCTATGAAGAACTCATCTCAACTTTTACTCGGCTTGCAACCTCTGAAGGGATAGTTGTGACTACCTCCCTATGCTCCTACAGAGATGATCTCTAAGCTCTAGGGGTTCTAGTGGCACTTGACCTCCAAATGAAGGTCTCCACTTCACCTTCCAAAGCCTCTCTTCCATAAAAGTAGTAATGGGGATAGTCAATCCAGCTACTCCATCCAAAGGGCCTAGCTGCCAAGGCCTTGTTGATGATAAAGAAAGATCAATGCTTTACTTAGAGTGAACCAAAGGACTCATGAAGCAGAGGATTACCTATGAGCACCTTAGTCTATAGGTTAAGGTAGAGAAAAGACACCCTTTGTTGCCATAGTCATTGCAACCGCCCTTGTTTACTTGGGGTCATAAACCTTGTGCAAGCGAGTACCACCATGGTGAAGTCACTACAGACAAGTAGTTGGCAGCACTCGAGCCCCCCTCTTTTGCCCAGCATTATTGGAACACAAAGAGGGGAAGACTCAAAGGCTACGTATGCTTCCTGGTCACAGTTCAGGATCTACCTACCACTATCAAGCACCTATCCACGTCTCATGATCATAACTTAAAGGAAGAGGTCAAAGATGAGCCCTTCCCTAACTCAAACACCTTATTCCCTAACATGATCACCTTGGATATACTCATGTTAGCTCTTACATATACCATACTAAGTTGTTTGGATGATTAGTATGGTAAAGCAAGGACTTACACCCCCTTTATAAAGAAAGCATGAGACAACCCTAATCATACATGTGTCAACCATTATACGAGCCCAATGGTTTAGGAACCTAAGTGATACTTAAGGAATTAATGATCCATTGTATGTGCATTAATTATCTTACGAAAGGTACTTTGCCTGAGGCGCTTCACTTACCAGAAACATAAGCTACCCGAAATAAACTCTACCAAGAAGATAGCTTATGTTAAGAAAGATTTACCTTGTCAAAATTGCCCTACAAGGAGATTATATGACATTATCACAAGATCTACTCTAGCAAGCTTGTTACCCCATGACATTGAGCCCTTACAATGACTTGGTGAATCACAATCTACTCGAGAGATAGGGTATGTTGACTTACAAGAAAGCATCGTCACAAGTGCAAAACACTTAAACCAAAATCAAAGATAAGTGCAAAGCGATGGCACGTGGGTAAGCAAGCATTCCTACTAGGAAATATTAAAGAGTAGGCATAGACCACCTACCTAAGGATGAAGAATTCAACTAATCTCATGAGGAAGCAAGCACATAGGTCTATGCGGGAAAATGTATTATTCGGTATAAAAGACTTAGGTAAAAATGAATAGAGTTTAAGCATGTGACAATAGTAAAAACAAGAGAAGTAGCAACCAAGGAAAGGAGAAAGAATATTAGAGATGATAATGAAGTGACTTCATTGATCTAAGTCTTCTATAATTACATTAAAAAAAATGATTATAGAAGGTAACATCAGAAATTGGCATACATCGCCTACACTAGCTACAAGAAAGAAAGGATAAGTTCAAATATGTCATTAAGCATCATCGACCTACTGCTGCTGTTACTCCTGACTACCTTGCTCATTACCATCTCCCTCCTTAAGGCCCGCATTCAAGCCACTGTTGGAAGCTCCTAACAAGTCACTAGACAACTCACCACCAAGCTTACCTCCAACAGCAACCTCTGGTTCATCCAACCAATGCAAGAAGGATAAGTTTGCATCAAGCATATTTTGTCGAACCTATTTCTGTACATCCCCTACCATTGCTTATCCAGCCATGGTGATGGCCTTCTTGATTAAGGGGTCATCTAAGGTCTCCATAAAGATATCCCGCCTGACCTTAGCTAACAACCCCTGACCTTTCAAGAGTTCAAACTCCTTCTTAGCAAAGTTGGCCCACAATTTCTCTAGCTCTTCTCCCCTTGTCCTTAGCTTGGTAATCAGCCCATCCTTAGTACTTTTATTGGATTCTTTAGCCATATTTAGGTCATCCTTCAACTTACCCATGTGCTCAAAAGGCTCCTTATGCTAGTGTTCTAGATTATTGAATGTGATGGCTAAATCGCCATGCACCTTCTTCTCTTCTTCTAGCTCCTTCTGGAGCCTCTCAACCTCAGCGTTCACTTGATTTCCCTTCAACTAAAGGAATGACCAATTGTAAGCAAGAATGAAGTCCAGCAAGTCATACAACTATGAGAAAAGTATACAGTTAGTGATCAAACTAAGACTAGACACTTAGATAGAAACATACAAGTAGCTTACCTCATTGTGCCTCCTCAACAATTTTGCTGAGGCCACCACAATGTTTTGACCTGTAACTAATCACTTAAACCCACTTATAGCTGCTCAAACCTTTGAGTAGGCTGATTCGTAAGCTATATAAGAGCTTTTGGCCTCTAATGTAGATGCCTTTGTCATCATGGATCTTAATGGCATGTATAGTAGCATCTTCAAAGGTTCACTCTGAGCACTTTTGCTCCATGTCCACCAAAGCCCCTACTGTTGGGGGCCCCTACACTACAACTGCAACCCTGGCCTAAACCTCCTAAACTGGAACCCCCCCAAATACCTTCTGTCCTAACCCTTAAGTCCTCGATGGCACTCTTGTGAACACATCACCACCTCCTTGCTGAATAACCTTGGGAAGTGTCCACTGACTCTCACTTTTCTTCTTCGACTTTTTGGAAGGGTGACATGAGGTCTCCCTTTCCCTTACTAAACTAAGCTGTTTCCTCTTCTCAGGCCTTAATGTACTCTCGAGCCACCTCGTCTACATGGTTAATAGCTTTTCCCTTACTCTCTTTGTGGCTAATTCTAAAGCTATAAAAGAACCATCAAACTCATTAGGAAAACAAACAAAAGAAAAGATTAGGTACTTACTAAGCTAAGGACAAGTAACCCGATGACCCCTAATCCAACGACAAGGCAACACGATGTAGTAGATAGCCAAGCATACTCCTTGAATAAATACAACAAATACCTATTTGCATTGCAAACAACAGTGTACCGTCCTCATACTTCTAGCAAATTGATAAAGCATTCAACTTTCTCCATCCTGCCAAATTCAATAGCTTGATACTAGTCATTACATCCTCATCTCTTAAAGACTTTAGCTTCCTTTCACAAATAAGCCATCTTTACTCGATTAGGAAATCCAGTGGCTCAAGAGTACGAACACAATAGAAGAACTCTTATTTGGTGGCTTGTTAAATACTTAGATCTTTGCTTCGGGTGGCAACATATACCCATCCATTGACTACCCTCTTTACGTGGAAGAAATGTCTAAACAGTTGTGTAGTCGAATGTTGCAACTCCCAAATGCACAATGCCTCAAACACAAGTAGCTGAATCCATGTGTTTACATTAAGATCGATTGATGCAACTTTGAAGTATCGGAAAAACTCCAAAAGGAATTCTAAAAAGGGGAGCTAAAGACCAAGCTCGAATACCTTCATGTAAATATCAAATGATCATCATCCATTGTATCATAATCTCATTGCCTACCCATGGGTACCTTTACTCATTACCTAGGTACAACCCCTATTGCTCAACCAACTAGCCTCAACTTCTCCTCGCTCACCATATAAGGAACTCAACAACATACATGCTTGTTCATGTTTGTTGTTTGCAACAACTGCCCAATGTTGTACCACTCCTCGCCATCCGAGGGGTACACATTGTGAGGGCATTGCTACGCGCATTCCCTTCTCTCCTTCCAAGATAATATCACTTGATCTTCGTCTCCTATTGCCACCGCCACCATTTCAAAGGGAATATGGCTATCACCCCTTATTCGGGGTGAGCCCTCACAACCTTCATATACCTCCTTTGACATAAAAGGATGGAAGGACTCACTTTAGTCATCAATCATGCTTTGATCAACTGGGAATAGAAGCAAACGGTGAAATGCAACTAGCTCACAAGTGGAAATTTTGGCAAAGTTTCCCTTCGGTAAATAAATCAAAGTGAAAAATGAGGACTCGTACCCCCCTTTATATAAACAAACAAGGGTAGAAAGTGAATGGTTTCTCTTACTTCCTAGGTACGAGCCCACAAAAGGACGTACGTTAAACCTCAATCATCTATATGCTTTACTCCTTTAACTAAAGGCCCCAATCAATCCCTATATACGGGTCCACGATGTAGCCTAACAATAGATTACCCCACGCATGCACCACTCTTTATAGGCTATCAATGCACATTACATTTTCTAAGAATAGCCATCAATCACATCAATGATGCAGTAACTTGGTGTCTAGGAAAATGAGCCCAACCAGAGGTATTGTCTGCTATGACTCTAAGCAATCAAATTGGTCCCCTGCTCAAAAGGACAAATAGTTTAACCTTGGCTTGGTCCCTTCTTATGATTACTTTCCTCACACCTAAGGCATTGAGGAGATTGGGGAACAAGTATTGACACCTGATTTCCACTCGAACCATGGCCCAATAAGCGAGGCCCATCATGAAGGTCTATCATGAGAATGAATTGTGAGCTCATCACTCATTTGGCGACTCCGTAAGAGGCTATGTGCTTGCACGAGGAACACACAAGCTACTGGTGAACCCATCTTATACGCTGCAACCCACTTGACAAGCCAAATAACACCTGCCCAAGTAGGTTGCCCCTTAATTGAGCATTAGCCGACCCTTTCCTTAGCAACTAAGCACAGCTTTTGCTTTAGCGCTTACTCTCTACTGCAGCTTAGTAATAAGTGTTTGATATATATGGTACAACCAAAACACTCGACAAACCTTGCTCCTGTCAGATCACTAAGTTATAGATTTGGTGGTTTAGCCGACCACAACATACTACCCGCAATGAAGCTCATTCTTTATAGAGCTATGCACTACCTACTAGCAGCCAGTATAAGCAAACCCTTAATCACCACATGTCCATGTAACCTACATAAAAGGTACCATTCATTAGGAAGTAAAGACACTTTTTTTGACTCTTTAAGAACTTTTCTCTCTTCCCTTCTCTCTAGAACTCAAGTCTATTACATTATACATACACTAGACAAGTATGGTCCCTTAGGTCCTTAGTGCTCGTTCCTCCTTCCTTGGTCCTCCTTGCTAACTTGAGTATCGAAGAGCTACCGTGGCTATACCCACGTGGAGTTTTTTGCAAGTATCGAGGAGTAGGAGTAGAAGCCCAAGCTCGCTTGAGCTAGACTTTATGCGAGCCCATACATCCTGGTTGGTCTAGCATACACAATTAACAAAAGGAAAAAAAAAAAATTAAAGCATAAAGCTTCATTCCTAATGAGAACCATCTTAATCACTATCAATATGCAATCATTATGACAAACATTAAAACCATGACAACGAAAGAATGTTGATGATTTCATACATCAAGTTAGTGATGATTGATTTCATTTTTCATCTTACCTTCAGTTTGTGGATCACTTTTTTATCATGCAACTCGAAGGGTTTTCTCAATCAAGAAGATGCCACCAATTGGCAATATGTAAGATTTTTATCAAGTTCAGATTTCGAGTTGTCGATTGATTTTGAAATCCCATGGAATTTTGAAAGAAAACACAAAATCCGTCTGAGACCTTGTTCGGGAGAACTATGATAAATGGGCCGAAAAGCTTTTACCAAAAATCAACCAAAGATATGCCACAACCAATTACATTATTTGACTTCATGTCAACAATCAAAATGGAGAGCACGTGAAGAAATTTCATTGGATCATACCATTTGTACCTCCTTTTCGGCACGATACTTTGGTCCCATTATTACTTTTCTATACGAAATTATTTTATATAGTAAATATCGAGGTTGATTGAATTGGGCCGCGTGCTTGCAAGGATGAAATTTTTTTTTTCTTTATGAGAACTTAAAAAAAAGAAGAAGAAGAAGAAGAAATTATTACGGATGCGCAGTCATTGTGACAAACATTTAATTTAAACCATGACAAGGAAACGTGTCGATATTTTATACATCAAGCTAGTGACAATTGATTCCATATCAATCTCATCTTTAGTTGGTCAAACTATTTTTTATCACCCAATTCAAAGGTTCTCAATGATTTGGGAACATGCAAAAAAAAAAAATGCATTCTAGATAAAAGAGGAATCAATCCACATGGGTTATAATCAATATAGATTATGTTAATTTTCATTTTCTTGACTCAATATTAAATTATTTTTACATATCCAGAACAATTTCATGATCCCTTTTTATCATATGCGGGTGGCTACAATTTCCAACAAAACTCTTTAATCTCTTTTATCTTTTTATCATTTTAAGTTTTCTCTTGCCTTTCAAAGACAGGAATCTTAATCATAATATATAGCACCGTCTTCTTCTTCTTCTTCTTTTTTTTTTCTCTTTTTTCAGTCATACCCAATCTCTAACACTGGGACATGCCCTTCTATTAAATATCAATTTGGATTAAACATAAGATTATGTTTGTCTCCTAGAATCTATATGACTATGAGACCACATTCATTGGCTCTAGTCTAAAAATCAAGGGGGTCTTTGTACATGTTTTATTAGTTGATGACAAACAACATTTTTTATGCGACATGACCTGATGATGCGAGTAAATCAATGCAAACGCAGGTACTAGATGCGGAGTACGGTATGTTACGTTCTTAATGGGTCGGGTGCAGAAAAACTTAAATAACTATTGATCCACCGGGTACATCCGTACATTATATTACGGTTATTATTATCCGGTATTATTAAGTTGTAGCGCATTTTTGAACTTTTTTTTTTTTTAATGATAGCTTTTTCTACCGTTAATGGGCACTATATTGCTGTAAATTTGGGATGTTTTATTATAAATTGGATTTATTAATAGTTTTCAAAAATAATTATATGATATGATTAATTTAAATGACAAAATCATAGAATTTCCTTAATTTAGCAACTTAAACATTGATCTTTTAATAAAATAAATCAAACTTATTTCCTTTCCTTTCAATAGCTATAATTCAACAATGTTTCTTCCCCCCAATTTTCCATTGTGACACGATTAACTAGAAATTGTTATAGTGATATATTCGATAACAATCAAAAGAGATTATCTAATTTTTTATATTTTTTTATTTTATTTTTTTGGTTGGCAAATGTATTTTTAACTTTTTTTGTTGTATTTTACAATATAATATAGCATTTATAGTAGCTAAACAATAAAAAGTGAATTTTTTTTCTTCTCTACCAAGATTCTTGTAACTTACTGGTATCACCACAAGTTTCTCATCGGGATAAACTAGAATTCAAATTTCTCCCCCATAATTGCCAAAAAAAAAAAAAAAAGGAATTTCTTTTCCCATCCAAAATCAAAAGAAATATTACTAGATGGTGCAAGTAGTAGGTAGCTCGAACATTTAAGGGTATTAGCATCATTAGATTTTAATAACAATCATTATGAACATAAATTTAGAAAGGGTAAAGACAAGCTATCAAAACTATAGGACCTTAAAATTCTAAAATGTTATACCTACACAGCTTGAAAAATATTAACACCTATTGTTACTTGATATATGCACCCTAATTGGTTATTTGCAAAAGAGAGCACAATAGGCTAAGAGGAGAGCCCTAAGTCAAATAGGTAGTCGAGGTAGGAAAGGAAACAAGGTCTAGAAATATTAGTGTATGGAAGTATGAGAGTTAGAGAGATTTACCCTTCAGCCTCATCCTATATTTATAGAAGATGAGGCCAAATTGCTCTCACGCGGTAGTCAAACCATTCAGGCTATGTTCTAATTTTATCGAAGTGGAGGGAGTTGGCGATTGCTACATATAATAAATACTGAGCTATTTGTGCCTTTGTCCTTATTTAAACATTCAAATTCATGGTTAGGCTTAGTTAACTTAGGCCTCAAACCTAGGTCATATAGGTCTTCACTTCGATCTATTTTGAGCTCTTGTGGAAACTTTAGCACATGATCTAGGGGAGTCAATTGAGTTTGAGGAATTTAGCTATGGAAGCTTGAGCCTTAGTAAATTTTAGATCAAACAAAGAGGTTAATGTGGGCTAAGACAATTTGGCTCGTACCTTAAGGAGGTTGATTTGGGCTTGGGGGTCTATATCTAAAGTAGTTTATCCATAACACTGAATAATTTTTCTTTTAATATAGGATTAAGTCAATCGTTATAATTATATAATTTTTTTTCTTTTGACAAATTCATCATCTGTTTTTTTTTTTTTATTAATATTTCATTCAATAACACTAACCAAATCAAGTAATAAATCGACTTAAAAAATAATAGCAATTGTATAGCATAAAAAATTAGGCTAGCACTATTGCTAGAAGAATTTTCTTCCAATGATATTTTGAAAAGATATAAGTGTGGTACTTTATAAATTTGGATTTTTTTTTCTTTTATTTTGATAGTTTATAGGTTGAAAGAAATAGAAAGACATTTCCCATAAGTGAAAAACCTTATATTCGACTCTACTATATGTAGTATATAGTTTTTTCTGAGGAAAAATGTGTAGAGATGTAGATCTTATAACTGCACCTTTACATGGAATAAATAAATATATATAACATCTTGGCAAATATTATTTATAAGTAAATACAATATTAAACAAATTCAATTACAACTTATATAATAATATCTGTGTAGATCTTCATTTAGAGGTATAAGGATTGCACATTGCAGTTGCATCTTCTCGAATACAGTTAAAATGATTTAATCCATAAAGCCTATGATCGGAACTTGCAGGTTTGAAAGCTGAACAAGAGCTATCAAAGATAAAATAATACATTACTAACATGGTTTCTGTCTCCGAATAGACATCTGCAATTCAGTACGTTTTCTTGCTATTTAAAATTTTTCCTTCTGTATATATTTCCCAAGTTTCAAGTTTTTATACCTCGTTCCTTTTTAAAATAAAAAATCATTATTAATAGCTTATAATTCTTAGGACATTTTCAATTATCACTTAAAAACATATCATTCATTCAATTTATATAACCTTTTTTCTTTTCTTTTTTTCCAATCAAATTATATAACCTAGAGTCGTAACATTTACACAATCAGTAGACTAAGCATGACTTTTAACGTTTCTAAATTAAAAATTTTTTGTAACTCTATAATTATTTTCATTACCAAAATAATTCTTACAACAGGCAATCGCCTCTATACATCGTTAACTTTCTTTTTTTTTTTCGATGAGTTATATTTGGCAAAAATATTAAATCGCCACCTGCCTACATGAGCACCAAGTCCAATGAAGACACCATGATTTAACATCATGATCTTATATAGGCTTATGCAGAATGACCTATATCATCGTTCACTTGTTAAAGGAAAGTTACAATGCGTGTCCTCACCACGTCCTTTAATCTAAGCATTACTTTTTAAGCGCTTTTACGTGTGATAAAATAAATTAGATGTGGTTTTTCTTCTCTGTCGGTTACCTCATGTGGGTTTGCCCTTTTTCTTTTTCATGAGTGAGAATGAATTTTGTTCATCTGAAATCAAATTAAATCATAATGATCATGGGCTCAGCCTCAAGCTATGAGAGGGAAAAAGAAAAAAACACAACATACTTGTAATTAGAAATTTCTTGTTGTGTTTGATGTACTTTTAACCTTTATTTTATCATATGCATTGTTTCCCTTAAAATTTATATTCATTTAATCAAAATCCATTTGACACGTGTGTCACAGTGAATCTAATCTGTCTCCCACTTCCGATCTCTAGCCTCTATTTATTTTTTCTTTTCTTTGGAAACCTCTAAGTTCTCTTCGTCATTTAATCTTTTTCATTTTTAGGGGTAGAAGTAGCGTATTTAGTGCATTTTATGCCATTAAGACATACTTCTTTCAGAGTCTTTTAGAATTCAAGGCAGGATGATATATACTCCATAACAAACTTTAACACTTAGTGCGAAATCATATTTGCATGAGACTCGTGTCTGGCTTAGCCATCAATCAAATTCAGCTCGATGAGGTCATAAAGGACTGCTTACTCTATGGAAACACTAAAGATGAACCGATGTCTATTTAATTATCTTTATTTACGTGCCAAGCTAGGTTTATAATGGTGGAATAATGCTAGCAAATATGATGATGTCGTTGATGCGGTGATGTGAATGGTAGGAACAGATCATTTGCCAAAAGTGAGAGAGTTATGTATATTGAGATTTGCAATGCTAAAGAAACTGCTGGCCTATTTTCCTACGTTTGATGGTCATGAAAGGAAGTTGTTCGAAAGAGAGAAGAAAATTGAGCTCATCATCGGATATTTCTATAGCGTGCCAAGGTACAATAATTTATTGATAGAAGCTCAGACTGATTTTTCTTTTTTTTTCTTTTTTAAAAAGAAGATATGGGTATGCTGTATTTTTAGAGAGTCACTTAAAAATAACTATATAATATAATCACTTTTTAATTTATTAATGAGTTATATTTACTGTAATTTAGGGGTGCCTTATAGTTGAAAAGGGGTGAAATATCAACAATTTCATAAAGGCTATCCACAGCTTTCACGAAATTTTTTTATTAGTAGGTCTTATTTTTGCTCTAATCAAGAGATGTAATGGGCCAAATTAATCAATGATTGTATTGCATGGTTACTATTAAGTGTTTACATTGTTGAATCTCCCCTCTGTAAATAAAATTGATAGAAAAGTAAAAAGGAAGAAAAAATTATGAAATCGTAATAATTGAAAAGGCTAGGGAACTTATGGAGGTTTACTAATGTTGAGAACTAAAATGATATTGGAAGAGAACATGCAAATTTTAAAAGGAATAATTTGTTTTTCTCAAGAGATATAAATATACAAGCAGATAGTGCACTCACTGATAATCATGGAAGAATGATAATACTATTATTTAATTTTAATTCTTTTACATGTTTCATATGGCAAAGGCAATTTAGAGAAGAAAGAGGAGAAAAAAAGAGGCTAATGGGTTAGTTGGGTCAAGGTGTGAATGGATTGTATTTGGTAATTTAAATAATCAATTTACTTATTTAATCCTTGAGGATGAAATATTTCATTAACCAATTACTTTAGGAAAGAGTGAATAAGAATGTAATTTAGGATAGTTAATGGAATAAAGTAACAATAAATTGTGAAAGACATCAAAAAATTGTTAAGATAATATAGATAGATAAGAAAATAATTAATGTACGGAAGATTATGCAAAAAAATAGAGGAATTAATAAATTATAAAAGAGAACTAAAATTATTTGAGGAATATAACGAATATATGGGAAATAGATTGAGTTAATTATTCACAAGTAAAGTTTAGGGTCGCAATTGCATATCGGCCAAAATTCAAGATATTATGTTGTGCGTATAGAAGATAAAAACCAAATAAATTATTTTATTTTATGTTTTCATTTTCATTCATCTTCTTTCTCTTGGTAAGGATGGAAGAGGGGATAAGTAACTGCTTTGGTAAGTCAAAAGCAACAAGGTCCATGCTCATATAGGAAAGGTAATCTCTCTTCTCCCACTTTCTATGAGATTTGAGTTTAGATAACCTATAACTGTTAAGACACATCTTCATTTATCTTTCTCGAAAAACTATATTGAATACAATCGGTGAAGTAATTGTACTATTTGCTTTAAGGTGTATTAGAGGGAACGAAATAAAAGATCCTTTACTATAGAACAAGAGGAAGGTGAATGGTTTAAATGAATAAGAGCAAAAGTAGGCAAATGGTGGGCAATGCATAAAGTAAAAAAGATGCTTTCAAGCTCAAAACACTTTGAAAGATCATGGGAGAAACTTAGGGATGAATGGTAAAGATTGTAGATCTGGGAGTTCAATTGGAGTGATTATGTGTGTGCTACGTGAGTAGCATACTATACGTTGCTTAAAAAAAATGACGCAAGACTGTCATGTGAGGAAATGATTAGGTGAGAATAAGGTAGGGAAGAGGAATAGGCAATCTTAGTATCTCAAATACATAAGTGACAGACAAGGCAGCCTTCTTTAAGCGTTTATTTTATAACTTGAGCGAATGAGATTAATTTTTTGCTTGAACGCTATTTGATCTTAGAGAGTAGAGTTTTCACAGTGAAACATCGTTTTTCCAATCTCTCTCCAAGAGTTCCAAATGATGAGGAAATGTTGGGTATTTATAGGCTCTTAAGCATGGTGGTATTCATCAAATCATTTAGGTGATCAACGGATTAGATGGAGTTTACTCGATTCATGGTTATCTAGAATGAGTTAGCTAATGGGCCTAAAGCCAGTAACTTTCCTTATAAGTGCATAAGCTTGCCTAAGAAAAGTTAGAGATTGACAGATTGATCTAATGATCCATATTTCAAACTCACCAAGCTAAATCCCTCTAAATCATCCCAATACGAATTGGACTCTTATGCCCTATCACTTGGCCTAGGGAGTCAAGCCTAAATAAATAATGGGCTCATCCTAATAACTAATATAATAATTTTTAGCCATTTACATTTTCCCCCCTGACCAAAACTCCTTTAGACACATTCAAAGGGGTTTTAGGCATTTTTAGAAATTGTTTCTTTAACTGTTATGTAGACGCATTAATGTTGACTTTACTTTGCTTGATTACTTCCAATATTTACAAAATTGATGTTTTTTTTTTTTTATCACTGGCGATTTGAGCATGATATGTTAGTATTGCACTGTTGACTTATTGCTCTCCATAAAATTGATTTACCAAATAATATGTATCTCATTTATATTGGTAAATGGGGTAATGTTATTGTGAAGTGAAGCAGAGCCCTAGAGCATTATGAAACGAAATGACATCATCTATCTCCTTGCAAAGTATAATAAGAGTTACATTGCTCTATATAGAGACAGCGTGGGGGTACGGGGGCAACACCCCCACGGTACGGTATAGTATTTATTTATTTATTATTATTATTATTATTTTTTAAATGATAGATTCTTTACCATGATATACCCTTTGTACGAGAATCGTTGATTTCTTTTAGAAAGCAAACTTCATTCTTGTGATATTTTCAAAACCATATGACCCACACATGTTTTCCATAATTTCTTCAATTGAAAGGTCTTATCTTTCTGTATATTTCATGAATTAAAAGATGCTATCTAGATTTATATATAATGTCTCCTTGCTAAATTAGATTCCCTTTATATTCATACTCGAGAACATGGTTGAATACTTCTTACCCTTGTAACGAATATCTCCATATGGAATATTTCATCCCTTATGTATTAACAGACTGTCGTCTTCCCTTTTTCTTTTTTGGCATAGGATAAAGATGCTTTGACAAACCACCCGTACTTGACCTATCATACAAATTCTATTAGATTTACTATGTAACATTCCTTTATTAGCCCCTTTTTTTAATTTTATTTATTTATTTTTTAATTGGTATCCACTTTTCTCTCCTATCAAGCCATATATTACAGTATAATAATAAATTGAATGGATCACTATTTATAAATATAAATACTAACTTGAGAAACAACAAAACTTTATCTCCAAGAAGCATATAGCTAAAAGATAGTAAAATGGGTAAGAGCACAAGGATTCCATTATAAGAGTTTATTGTCACTGGATTTCGTGTAATCATTAAGAGGATAAGAAAAAATGAGAAAGTATAAATTTTTTGTTTTTAAACTTTCACCTGGACATGGGCATGCTTTTTTAACTTTCAAAGTATTCTGGTTTCAATAAATTAGTAAATGTTTTGTAAAATTATGAATGGCGAAAGAAAACAAAAATCGATAATATTAATACATCATATAAATTAATAAGTAGTATATAAATATATATAAAAAATTAATATAAAAAATGTACCTTTTATTTTATTTTATTATTATTATTATTTTTATTTTAATATATATTCAAATATCTCTAATGAGGCTAAATAATGAGCCTTCTTTTATTGTCAAAAAAACTTATTGAGCATTGATATCTTGACTTGGAGAGCATATTAACTTTGTGTTCTGGTAGGAAAAGAGATGGAGACCAATTTAAGTCAAACCATAGAAGTAGCGAAGATGAAGGATTTACTGGTACATCAAGATAAATGTTCACTACCCATTCCATGTCCTCGGAATAAGTGGTTGGACAAGACTATCTCTGAAGATAAGTTCTGGGACAAAGCCAAGCGCCAAGAAGCCTATGCAACACCTCACACTAATGGTGATCTCTAGTTTATCGAGTGCAAACCTCGTGCTAATTCTAGAGACACTATCAAGGGAGATTCAGTGTTGCGCTTTAGAAACGAGAGGAGAAAGTTATCTCTTTCCAACACCCAATTCTCATTCTTGAAGGAGTCACTCTATGGATGGAATGTTGGGTAGCATATATTACAAAGAAACCATAATACATGAATTTACTAAAGAAGGATAAAGTCCTTCGTGCTATTGCCACTTCTATTAGGTTGTAGTTCCTGCAAATAAGTGGAATGGAAGCATGGCGGGCAATCATCTCGCGTTAGAGTATTCAAACCCACACATTTATCACTTTGTAGGGAGAGATAACTCTAACATTAGAAGATGTAACTGTATTGTTGAATTTGCACAGCTTCGGATGAGCGAACCTTACTACCACAACATCTTCTCATAAAGAGTATAGTTTTCAAACATCACTAATGGGTGCTTTGCAAGCTACCCGCACTAAGAAGAAGAAGCCATGTTGTACTTCTTGGCTAGCATGCGAGGAGCAAAGGAAGGACAGGCCTTAAGTTCCAGGCCGAAGTCATGAGAAAGAGTAAGTACCTTTATATGCTCTTTTCAATCTTTGCAGGTATGAACGGTATCATAATAAATCGCCCCCAATCAACCTTAAAAATTTGCTTCAAGAATTAGCATAGGCTAGCTAGTTCCTCCTGTAAGGAGCTACCTTCTACGAGTAAGCTTCAAGCATAGCAAGCCCTAGCAGGCTTCAAGGGTAATAGGCCTTGAGCAAGCACGCCTTAAGAACATTAGCCTTTACATAAAGGAGCCCTAAGCAAGAAAGCCTCAAGTACAACAAGCCTTAGCAAGCTTCAAGCGCAGTGAGCATCTTGCTTAGTAGTCCTTAAATGAAGCAGGTCTTAATAGGCTTCAAGCACAACAAGATTCGTACACGGCAAGCCCTAATAAGGTTCATGTACTACAAGCTTGTTCTACAATGAGTATTGGCAAGACTGTCGGATCAACATCATTATGTCAATGTTTTGATTTTAGAATCAAGAAAGAGTTTCCTTTCTTTCATCCCTTGTTTTCCTTCGTATACAACTTGGATGGGTACATTAGTGGATCATATCACCATAAAGCTATAACATATGGTTTTTCTTGAAGAAGAATAAGATCTTCACCACCATCACTACTTTCACTCAATTGTGGTTCACACATGAGTAAGATGATCAATACATCACTACTTAAATAGTTCTTGCATAAGTGCCAAATGTCAAAGCATTGCCTTAGGCTTAAGGCATAGAGGCCAAGATGCTAGGGCATCACCTAAACATAAGGCATGAAAGCTAAGATGCCAGGCATTGAAGCCAAGATGCCAAGCATTGCCTAGGCTTCAACCATGAGAGCCGAGATGCCAACGCATCACCTGGGTTTAAGGCATGCAAGCCAAGATGCTAAGGCATTGCCTAGGCTTAAAGCATAGAAGCAAAGATGCCAAAGTGTCACCTCAGCTTGAAGCGTAGAAGTTGAGATGCTAAGGCATTGCTTGGGCTTGAGGTGTAGGAGCCAAGATGCCAAGGCATTACCTCGGCTTAAGGCATGGAAGCCGAGATGCCAGGGCTTCCCTTGGGCTTTAGGCGTAAGAGCCGAGATGCCAGGGCACTACCTAGGCTTGAAGCATGGGAGCCGAGATGCCAAAGCGTTGCTTGGGCTTTAAGCATAGAAGTTGAGATGCTAAGGTGTTGCTTAGGCTTAAGGAGTGGGAGTCGAGATACCAAGGCGTTACTTAGGCTTGAGGCGTAAGAGCCAAGATGCAAGGACGTTGCCTAGGCTTGAGGCATAAGAGCCAAGATGCCAGGACATTGCCTAGGCTTAAGAGAATAAGATATAATATACAAAGATGAGTAAGATAATAAAAGTTTTATTATTGAGTAGTGAAATTTGTTCTTTATTTACAAAATCAATGCCATAGCTTAAACCCTTTGTTTTTTTTTTTTTTCAATACCTAACGAATCATTAATCACTTTCAAAGCACTCATGTGCTATCACATGAGTATCACAACTTGGAAATGAGTTGTTGTGAATGTCATTATATTCGATGACAAGCTCCCCATTTTGAATTCTTTCATGAAATATCTTTCTTAAGATTCAACTATCCTTAGTAGGATGATTTACCGTTTTATAAAACTAACAATATTTGTTTGTTCTCTGTAGGTTGGCGCTAAACTCTTACCAACTTGATAGCTCGAGGATGGCATGTACCTTGCTCATTGAGCATGGAAACGAAAGAGTTTCTATATCTTTCTTAGGTCTCTTACTAGCATTAAAGTCCTCACTCCCAGTCAAGGACATGAATGTTGCTCGTTTGTTAAGCTTGCTACTTTCTTTCCGTTGCCTCATAATAGAGTTATTTGTTCTTCGTGCATTCTCAAAGAGTATAGCAAAAGAACATAGGGAAAGGTTCTCCAGGTGCACAACATATTTAGAGAACATCTCTTGGATACAGATCTTCACTAGTTCTCTTTCATCACAAATATCTTAAATTTCTAGAGTGTGTTCTCTAAAGCATTCTATATAATCCATTAGATCTTCCTCCTGGTTTTGCCATATTCTTCCCATATCTATAATTGTAACTCGCTCTTGAGTGGAGAAAAATTTCTCCAATAAGAGCTTGCACATAGTACCCCATGAATCAACTGATCCCAAAGGAAGGATGACATACTAGGTGTAAGCCTTCTCCGTCAGTGATTTAGAAAATTCTCTAAGTTTAGGTCATCATCAAGCTTATGAGGCTCCAATGTTTCAATAAATTTTAGGAGGTATTTCTTCGCACTTCCTTTTTTGCCATTAAATAGCATGAATTTAGGACTTACAGTTTTTAGGATACAACTTTGCTGCGATGCATTGGTGATATAGAAGCGTTAACTCTAGTACTCCCCTAGACAATCTAGCTTGTATTTCTCTCATATAAACGTTTATGTCTTTCTTGTTATAAAGAAAGTCTTTGGAACAAAAATTGTAGATGCAAGTAACATAGTAGGGGCCAGATTGGGATGAGAAGTAAATCTTCCTAAGATTAGAATAGTAGGATTGGATGAAGGAACAAGCACACGTGAAGATGAAGAGCCAACTAAATAGACTCTTACATTTTCTAGTGTAGGAGTTAGTTGTCGTGTAGGTTTTGGCAGGGGAGTTTCATCACCTCTCCCATGATGGAGATCTTCCTTAATGGTTGGAGAATTAATTGGTTGAGCTAAGGTAGTAACATTTGGTTGTATAGCTACTAGAGGGTTTGGTAAGGCCATACCTTATTAAGCAGTAGTGGTGGCAACCATCTCGATAAGGATGGGTTGGAACATAGCCATGAACTAATTTAAAGCCTTGGTAGCTTTCTGTATTGTCTGCATCGTTTATATGGGATCTAGAGGAGCCTTAGGCACTGAATGGTTCTAGTTAGTATTCTCAAGCGATAGGAGTGGATTCTTTTCAATAAGCTCAACATTAGTGTCGAGTTCTTAAGACGTGGTATTAGACGTACGAGTTGTTCTCTTCCTGAGAGGTGCTATGTCTTTACAATTACTCTACCATAGTGGAGTTGCCAAAATATAGATATATGGGTTCAATTGGAATAGTTACGTACGTGTTGCATAAGTAACGTACTATACGTCGCTTTAAAGAAATGACACAAGACTATCACCTGAAGGGATCATTAGGTGAGAATAAAGTAGGGAGGAGGAACAAGTAATCTCAATATCTAAAATGTACAAGTAATAAATAAGGCAGCTTCAGGGGACCTCAGGTGTTCACCTTGTAGTTTGAGTGAATGTGATCAATTCTTTGCCTGAACGCTATTTGATCTTAAAGAGAAGAGTTTTCACAGTGAAACATCGTTTTTCCAATCTCTCTCCAAGAGTTCCAAATGATGATAAAATATTGGGTATTTATAAGCTCTTGAGCATGGTGGCATCCATTGGATCATCTAGGTGATCAACGGATAAGATGGAGTTTACTTGATTCCTGATTATTTAGAATGAGCTAACTAATGGGCCTAAAGCCAGTAACTTTCCTTATAAGTGCATAAGCCTGCCTGAGAAAGGTTGGAGACAGACGAATTGGTCCAACGATCCCTATTATGAGCCTACTAAGCCAAAATCTCCCTAAATTATCCCAATAAGGATTAGAATTCTTAAGCCTTATTACCTGACCCAAAGAGTCAAGCCTAAATAAATATTGGGCTCATCCCAATAATTAATGTAAGCCCCAAAGTTCAGCCAAGTAACCGTAAGATTGAACTTAGAACCCAAGGTTTAGGGCGATCGGCTAAAGGATCCGATCATACCCAAATTATAAACTATTTAACAAGATATCAGTAAAAATGACCCTGTAAACTTACATTTAAGAAAATAAGTAGTAAAATAGGAGACTATAAAATTTTCAAATTTTAAGCATAATAACTGCTAATTACCAAAAAGGCAAAAAGTATAATATAATAACTAATAAATTGTTAGAGATAGATTATATGTATACTAAAAATTTTAGAATGACCAAAATAATATTTAGGAATGTTCACGTGTACCCTACATGCATTTACGTGTAGATAAAAATACGCGTAATTACTAAAATTGGCCGAAAACTAAGTAAATAATTAAAGAAAAATACAAAATAATTATAAAAAAATCAGAAAAAAATCAGAAGAGGATAAGCTGATGCAAGATTAGGTCGTGACAGAAAAAGAAAAAAATAACCAATAGGAATTTGACAAACAAAAAGCCTAAAATCATGGAAATGGGGCAAAATCCCATCAAATTAATGCATAATAATTACAAAATTCGTCTATAAATAGCAAGA